>OZ010583.1:124000302-124080302 GCA_963932145.1 Acanthosepion lycidas
TTTAATGCCGACAAAAAATTTTTATTGCTGGTAATATATTTCCTTCAAAACTATTACTGGTAATAATTTTTTTCAAAAAGTATTGCTGGTAATAGTTAACTATTTGCCCATAGCTGGGACCCTAACAGGTGCTACTACTCTGGGTTAGGGTGGATCTGGGAACAGCAGCAATTAAGAGGTGGTTCCACGCTCCTCAAAACCTCCTGATCAGAGGCTTTGCTGCTGGACGTAGTTTAACGTCTTACCCAGGACAATAAACAAGTTCAAGATTTAAATACTGACATCCTCACCTTATTCATGTTAAGTCATAGAAAAAAGAAAAAAAAAAAAAAAAAAGTGATTTTATATCTAATCATTCATGGCTTACACTCCAAAAAAATTTAAAATTTCTTTGTTTATAAAAACAAGACAGTCATACCTGACATATCAATAATGAAATCAAGCAAACTTCTAAAAAATCTGATCTATTCACTGTATAAACCTATTTGTCTATAATATGTCAAATAATTCCATATATATATATATATATATATATATATATATATATATATATATATATATATATATATATATATATATATATAACAGAAAAAAAAAAAAATCAATTCACAGATTTTGTTGTGGTGCACATAGTAATAAAGTCTGTGGAAATTTGCAGGAATAGAATGAAAATGGAGTCTTCTCTCTTCAGATCTTGCCAAATTACTTTTGCATAAACATATCCACAATTCCTTACTACCCTTTGCAAAAGATGACACGTTTAACAGGAGGAAGAGAAAAAAAAAAATTATAATTATTATATTTTCATCTTTCATTCCAAAACTGTTGTGGGAAAAAGAAAAAACTAATAGCAGAAAAATTAAAAAGAAACTTTCATCATAATAACAGGCCTACTTGGAAGCAGCGTTTTACCACAAGCTGTTCGAGTTATCAAGTGGGATGGCAACACAATTTTTCTCTTCTGCTGTCTTCCTTCATCATCATCATTGCCAGCCTCTTTCAAGTTCATCAAGAAAAGCAAGAAAAACCACTTGCATTCTGCATCAACAACTTTTGCACTTCTTCCTCAAAAAGCAAATATTAATATACACAGAGTCTTCTAAATAGACCTATCCGCTCTCTGTAATCGTTGGCTTTTAAAACAGATCTTAAGTAATCTAGGGAATCTGAAAGGAAAATGTGTGTGGGAAGGAGAGATACAAACCACAGAAACTATTGGAGGAGATCGAACAAAATAAACATGAGCAAAATTAAGTTTAAAATTAAAAAAATAATAGGCAATAAAATTTCACAGCATGTTAAGTTAAACTCAGCATCTCTCTCAAAAAGTAATCAAGATTTTTCAGGTTTTAATATTTATTTTTAATATTTTAATTAAAAGAGCACCCCACTTTTTCTTTTATTAATTAAAATTCAGCCAAAACAAGACTGAAGAGCCACTCATGGTAGAGTGTGCAATATGAATGCAAGAGGAGGTAGAAGGAAATGAATATTACGAGAACAAGGATAAGATAGCAATAGACTTGAAGGGGTTAAGAGTGAATGGGTTAAGAGTGAAGTGTTTAGGGATACCTGCACACACAAGTTTCTTCCAGAGAGAAGAGTCACAAAAAAAAAAAAAAAAAAAAAAAAAAATTTTCATTTAAAAGATGCATGAAAAATATAAAACCATGTGAATATGACAAATATTTGATAGATACCGGCACAAGAAGTTTGATTGGCATGTTAAGTTCAGATTCCTGCTAAAACCATTTGCTTTCAAACAAATATTCTGAGGAAAGGTATGAATCAATTTTTTCTTCTTCCAACCCCCAGATATAGGCTAAATAGCAGGAAAAATTGGGCTCTGCTAGCATTGGTTGGTAACCAGTCTAGGAGAATGATAACTGAATCTAAAAATAGTTGGACATGTGGCAAGCATTTCCACTCTATAAAAAGTTACTTGCTAAGGAGCTACAGTAGAACAACTTACTCGGTAAGTTTGCGGGCAAATCTAACAATATATGAGTGTGCAACCGGTAATCTCGGGTTTGAATAAAAGGGTGTTCACATAAGTGGTGTGAGAAAATAAAAAAAAAAAAAAAGCTTGAGAAGTGGGTATGATGTGTCTTGAATTTAGTTTATTTGAATGAAGTAACAAAAATGTCTTATATAAAAAATATACAGCAAATTATTAACAAGAACTAAAAGTATATGAAAACCTTTACCACAAATAAATGTAAACCTTACAATTCCTTTGTTTCTAACAACCTTCATTTGCTATTCTTTTCTTGATGGATCACTCTTGTTGCAAAAAGGGCACAAGAATTGTTTAAGTTATCAAGTACTTTGAATAGCCCTTTTTTTTTTTAGCAATCTCATGATATTTTTAATAGAATAAAAAAAAAAAAAAAAATGGCATGTTACATGACTAAAATATTATTTTGAATCATTATGAAATGAATAAATTATAATTTGTATGAAGTTTTACAACCTGCATTAAATCAGTTTTGTAATTGCAAATGAACATTTTCTTAGAATTTTAACTTTTTCAAGATAGTTTCTGCAAAAATAAACAAGGGGGAGGGGGCTATTCCTTAAAATAAATAAGGTGGGCAGTACAATTATTACAAACCTGAAAATACATAAATGTGTTTATCAAGATAGAGATGTGTGTGTGTGTGTGTGTGTGTGTGTGTGTGTGTGTGTGTGTGTGTGAGGTGATGCATTACAAAAATACAAAAATAACTAAAAAATTACATTAGGCTTTGTTTATTTTTCAAATTCAAAATCTTCAACCCTCACTGCCAACTTAATATTTTAGCAAATTTTCCTCATGAGCAAATCAGTTTTGCTTAAAAGAAAAACAAGTTAATTATATTTGATAAAGAAGTAAATTCAAACAGGTTTTTAATGAAAATAAGAAAGAAAACAGCAAATTATTTTTTGAGGTCATGTTGGTCAACCGATATGATTACCGAACAACTTCTCCTGCACTGTCGATCAGAAATCAACTCTTCTAATTTTTTTTTTTCAGTCTATAGAATTAATTGGTTACAAAAGGAAAAAAAAAAAAAAAAAAAAAAAAAAGAAAATTTAAAAGTAGGAAAGGAATTCAATCAGACCATAATCAATACTGCAAAAATCAATAGAATTTTTCAAAGACTTTAAAAATCTGCAATTGTATTATTTCTTTGCTAATAAATGACAGATTAAAACAAATGAGGAATTCTTTGAAAGAAATTATGAAGGGAAGGTTTTATAGTGAGAAAGAGAAAGAATGAGTGTGTACATCTAAAGTGTGTGTGTGTGTGTGTGTGTGTGTATATCTGTTAGAGTGTATATTTATGATTTCATGAAAATGCAAGTCAGTGTGAGTAAAGATGAAGAGCAGTAGAAGAATGGTAGTAATGGTTCTAACCTCCAAAAACAAAATTTGCCAAACATATTGAATCGCATGACTGAACTTGAGAATGTGGTATGATGTTCATGAAGACACACAGTGCATAAATGAGAGTCAGCCAGCCTTGCCTAAATCAGCTGAAAGGACACATGCAGTCTTTCCTTGAAGCTTTTCAAGTCTATCCAAACAGCCACAAGTCAATTACAATTACCAACTTTAACAATGGAAACTTAAACATGAGAACTTGGAACAATAAGCAAACTATAGAAACTGCTTCATGACTTTCATGACAAACAAAAAAAAAAAAATATATACAACAGCAGTTTACTTAGATGTTCTAGGATGTCAAGACGAAGCTCATGAAAAGGCATTTGTTTTAGTGAGATAGAGCAACGCTCTATGCTTTGGTGGGGGTGGGGGGGTGGTAAGTGAGATTGATTGTTAGAATGAGAATTCTGGGGGAACCCCCAAGGTATCCAGAAAGTCAGAAGCTGGAGAACTAACTTTTCATTAAATAGTTGACCTTCTATTGTAATATGATTTTATACTGAAACAGTTGGGGACTTGACACGTAAACAGTTGGAGTCTTTCCTTAGATGTTAAATCAGATACAGAAGTTTTGGAAATTTAATAAGGGAAAAAAAAATCCGATTTGTAAAATTTCTTTGCATAAAAATTATTCAACATGAGATAATGAAAGTATTTCTGAAAAACATGCTTATTATTTAATAAAAATCTTTAATGTATCTTTACATCATCTTCAGAAGAAGATGAAAAAACAAAAAAAAAAAAACAATAGAAACATTAATGATGAGCAGAAAAGAAAAAAAAAAAAGAGTAATCAGGTAGACAGTAGATAGTGATTGACACTGCATTTAAACTTTTGCAGATTAAAGTGGACTAGAAATCATAGGGCCAGAAGTGAGTGCTTCAAGAAACTGTTAGCATAGAATTTACAGCTACATCTAGCCAGCTGTAAATTGAGGAGATCTCAATGCCAGTCCAGTGCTGCACTTAGCATGGACAAATGGTAGACTTAGATTCTGGAGAGAAAATCATCTGACATAATGAACAGACTTTCTTAGCAGCTAACCTATCAATGGATTCAATATAGTCTTTCCACTTCATGTCAGCAGAAAACGTGAGCCTGAGAAGGAGCAACAAGTCACTTTCCTGGAGGATAGCATCAGCCATGCTGATGGAAGGCAGGCAGCAACGGGTAAGTCATCTTCTGGTCCAGTTAACTACAGACTTGAGGTAGTTTTGGACATCAGCTGCCATTCTGATCTTGTCAGATTGATAAGCCTTACTATCAAGGCAAGAGTAAATTGTCTCGTGTCATCAGCATACATAACCAAGTTGACCATCAGGAAGGTCAACGATGAAAATTATAAATAGAGTTAGACCAAGGATAATTACTTTTATATACTAAACAATCTTTATTTTTAAAAGACCTAGAGGCACACCAAGTACATGGCTTCCATGTCTAAGTAGTCTGTCATCTGACATTTTCAACAAGATGCTAATTTCAAATTTCATGACTGATTTTTTTACTTATTAAAATTTAAAGTGCACCACAGAGTTTTAGTTCTACAAGGTGCACTCTGAAGTTTAAAAAAAAAAAAAAAAAAAAAAAAATTAAGAGAAACATTACTCTAAGCATTTATTTAGTTCAGTCAGGTAGTAAATATTAGTCATTTGTATCCGAGTTAGTACAAAAGATTAGTCTAACCACAAACTTCTAACAGTACACTTACATTGCATAATAAAAACATAAAAGCTAAATAGACGCTACAGACATTCAACACATCCATTCCCACAAAAGCTATTTTGACCAATTTATTTATTTTTTTAAAAACAAGACTAAAGTTAAAAAGTATGACACTTCTAAATCTACATTAGAAAACATAATGCTACATTATATATGTACTACAAACAAAGCCTGATCTTGTCTTGGTAATGTGACATTCCGTTGTTATGGTAACAAGAGGCATTACTCAACACCAATAAGCAATTTCTTTTCCAAATTATCTTTTTTCAAATACTTTTTATTTAAATGATTTAAAATGTAAAATTCTTTCTTGCATGAAACAATAATTGTATGAATAAAAATCAGATTACTCATGCAGAAAATATTCATTAAGTAGATTATTCAATGTTTTTCTCTGCCTTTCCTTACTTCTGAATGGCAGAATGGGGGACAAAATGATGCTAAAGAGATCAAATGTGTTACTTAGAACTACAAAGAATAGAAATTATATACACACACAGACATACAAGACAGGTAGTAGCAGTGAGTGAGGTTTTCCATTAGTGGATAAACTGGTTATGCATTTCCAATGGGCATGAGTGGACCATATTCTAATAACATTAAACGTTCTGGAATAATGATTTTGGAAACTGAAGCAGCACAATCTTCATACTTCTAATTTGAATGTATCAGATTAAGCTGAATTTAGAGAGTCTATTATAAACACTTTCTTCTTTTTCCAAGAAACTTCTTTGCCTTAAGACTGTTCCATGTTCCAGACAATTGACAAGCAAATCACAATAGGCTGAAAAGTTCCAAATTCAAGTCACAAAACATGTTCAGACAATGACCTATTTCATACTTCTAAACACAAATATCTGAAAAAGCTTGTAATTGTGTTTTTTATTTAAGAACATACATCAAGGTTCTCATCCTTGACTAAATAAACTAATAAAGATTTTATGGCAAGTCACAACCACAAAATTGTTCCCTTTACCACATTAAAATTTTTTTTTTTGATGAATGAACTTCTAGCATTCATAAAAACAGAGACAAAATGCTGATTACTGAGCATTTAAAAAAAAAAAAAAAAAAAAAAAAAAAAAATATTTCAAAAATATATTTCTCTCCTTTTACAAATATCTTTTAGAGAGTGTGATAAGATCCCAATACAATTTACTTCACTCAAACCATACACGAGAAAGACAAAGGAAATCATGGTGGTCAAAAACTGTTGAAATGAGAAAATAGGTGTACAGATCTATTTCTAGAATTTCTCAAATACATTTTGTATCAACTTCCTGATTCTAAATATAAGTGTCCTTTTTGTTTCCATTTTCCTTCAAACTTCCTTGTTGCATATTCAGTTCTTGAGATTCTCAGCATCCTTCTGTAGAACTACATTTCTGTGGCCTCAGTTCTATTTATCTGTAAGGACATTGTAAGTATAAATATTTTTGTTCTTCATCACAAAAAGCAAAAATTTCTGGGATATATTAGAAAATATATAACGTGTAGAATTTATCACTTGCAGGACATATTGAAGGCAAATCAAACTGTCCAATTTTTTAAAAAATTTTTGCATATTTATATTAAATCATTAAAAAATAAGAGATTGAAACAAAAAAAAAAAAAAAAAAAAATCTTGAAATGTGTAAAATTAGTCAAATATTTGTATATTGTTGTCCACAACAGATACCTCTTCAAAGATTTATATACTCAAGGATAGGTCACATTTATTTTTTCTCCTCCAAAATTTTGATAAAAGTCTGTGATGCTACCTAATCTACTTGATATCATAGAGAATCTCAGAATCTGGCATATCAGTAGCCCAGACGAGTAACGTGGGATTAAACATATTTTTTTTTCTCCTGACATTTCAATTTTACACAATCACCTTTTCCAATAGTACCACATCACACATGGAATAAAGATGCTCTATCTGCACTACTTATATTTACCATTTATCTGAATTACAATGAAAAACTATCATTTTCAAGTCATTTTAGAACTGAAGCAATTACCAGTATCTATATTTTCATCTAAACAGAGCAGCTCCAAACTTGCAATTATAGCCAATCACTTTTAAAGTTTTAAAATAAAGGTGAATATTTGAAAAATATTAATTATATTTACAAATACAAAAAGAAAAAAGAAAGTGGGTGCATGTAACTCCCCATATTATAATAGGGCCAACATACCTACTTTGAGATACCTAAATTAAGGGTGTGATCTATTTACTGGTGCAGTCTATGCAAGTATATGGCAAATACAAAATAAAAATATTAAAATGCAAAGCATTTTTTTTTTAAATAATGTTACTTTATTTCTTTTTATTATTATTCTATGTACCACATACCTTCAAGCATACAGGCAAACCTGACTCCACTACTTACTATTTTTTTTGTGGCCCTTAGCAGTTTTTCTCCCTTTGTCAGCTATTGATTTTCCAAGTATGGCTTAGATGTGACACATGGCCAAAAGTATGAGGATCGAACTCACTATTCAATCGTAACTGCTTTAGTGAAACCAGCTTACTAACCATTACACCACACAGAGGCACCCAAACAGGTAAGTGTCAGGTAAGTGGCTTACAGCCTTCTCTCTCTCTCTCAATATGCCCTGTGAGGGTTATGTTTTCCAAGACCTACTTCCTCATTATATGTCTAAAGAATTGCAGTGAGCTCTTCCCAATTATATAAGTGTTTCTTCTGTTGATATTTTCTTTCTTGTTGCATTTGACAGAAGGATACTGAAAATTTCATGGATAGAGTGAATCCATGAAATTTTCAGTATCCTTCTGTCAAATAACATTTGTGCTGTCTATTGTTTCCCCACCCCAACCTTATCCATGGGGAGACTGTCCAGCATTCACTACCATATAGAGGATGGATATCATCAAGAAACAAAGGAAAAGTGCTAGATTGCTGACAAATCTTTTCCATATTCAATGTTTCAGCCATTATACACTCTGGCCTCCTTCAGGAGTTACACAATAGAAACAGCAAACTTATATCACCTGAAGAAGGCCAGAGCATACAACCACCAAAACATCATGAATGATAAAGATGAGGAAAACAGTCCAAACATATCTTTTCAATTTCTCAGCAGCTTGCTTAGCTTTTAGAATGCTTCTTTTGATAATCCAATGTGTTCTTCATATCTTGCTGTTGCATTTTCTATCCACTGCTGGCCATTTTTTTTTTCTGCTGTCCCTACCTACATTCTAAAGTGCAAAACAAATGATGCACAAGGCAACATTGTCAGCATTGAAGGAGCTTCTGCCAAGACAAAATACTATACCCACATAGATATTTAAGTCCAGGCTAAAAATCCACCCATACTCTGTGTCTCTCAAAGTGAACTTCTTCATATTACATGAACTCAGCTTCAAAACCATTAATTATGACATAACAGAGCCAGAAACATCTCAATTTACACTACATTTTTAGACATAACACAATCTAAAACCAATGTGCTTAAAAAGAAATTCTATAATTCCCCCAAAATAGAAATGGCTTTTGTCTTTTTCCCCCCCTTAAATGAAAGCTAAGAACAAAGTAGCAGGCAGAAATTTTTCACAAAGTTAAAAAGAAAATCAATATGTCCATATTAATATCATCTCGGTAATGTATCATTTACTGCTAATGGTTTACACAGTGAGGGACAGTAAGAGGCAAATTTAACAAGTTCATTAAATGAATAATACAATCTCAACCCAGTTTAAAGCTTTAAAAAGGTGCTAACAAACCACAACTTATTATTTCAAGGCAGTTCTATATTAAAAATCATTAGCAAGACTCCTAGGAAGGAAATTCAAAAATTATCCACACATAATACATACAGTAAGAGCGCAGATTTCTTTTTACTTACCCTTGTATATTATATAATGCCTTCGTTTTGTCAGTAACATTTGCATTAACTCTTTATAATAGTTAACAAGCTCCATGTAGTTACTACTGTAGTGAGTGAGTCGCACTGAGTGCCCCATGCTATTGGTTTTAGGTGAGACTAGCAATAAAAACCTTTCATTTTGCAATCTCAAAAAAAAAAAAAAAACAAAAAAAAAAACACTATCATTTTAATGTTGACAATACTAGCACAAAATATGCCCTCCCCTATCGGCTTCATCAAGATGCTGGACTATATTCAAGCAAGTACATAACCTCTAGCTCAGCTATAATATCAATCCAATGTAACTACATTCATCACTAAAAATTACCATTAAGAAAATCAGTTTGCATCTACTTCAAAATTTTTCTTTGTGACATTGACTTAAGAGTTAGTCAGACACAAGACATGAAAATCAACCAATGTTATTAAGGTTATACATCTTCCCCACCTCCTTGTTTATATATGTAACATCAGCTTTCTCAAATATATGTTCTGCTGGTCAATCTACATTTGTATATTATCCTGTTTAAATATTCTCAGATCTTTTGCAATATTTTTAAAGACAGGTTTCTTTACATTTTCTTTTTTTTTTTTTATTCTGATCTTGCCAATGTTTTCAGTTTCTTATTTTTTTATGTTCACCTTTACAATATCTTGTTCCTCTCGAGTGAAAAGAACCCTCAGTAAATTCATCATACAGAGTACAGTAGAAATATCTCGCACATAATGGTAAGACATTAGCAAGATGAAGACACTATTGCTACTAATGTATTATTATTATTAATAACAACTATATATATATATATATATATATAAATTTGGTTGGATTGATGTGAGTTTGTGACGCTGGGTTTCACGCTTTTGTGATTGTCAGACAAACTGATTAATTTTTTTAAAATTTTGGGTTTATGTAGATTGCGTGTATTGGTGTTATTATGGAAGTGGAGGGGGAAACTGTCGCGATGTCATTGTGCTAACGCAGACATCGATGTATGTTCATACGCCTAATGAAGTACGCAGACACACTTGGTTGTCTGTCAGGACTCATACATATATAAACATACGCATTTGTATGTTGAAATTCAAAGATTGGAAGTGTAGCGAAAATTTCTCGTGAATGTATACATGTCATTTTTCTATTTTTCCACTGAATAATATTTCCTCACATGTATGTATATATGTGTGGTGGGGTTTGTGTAAAATTATGATAAATAAAAATAATAATAATTTTTACCTATTTTTAAATTTTTGAAAGAAAGGGGGGTTTATTTGTTATCTTTAAAGCTGGTTATATGTTTATTTTTGATGACTGTATATGTAACAGGTAGAAATTTCGGTTTGTAATCCTTATTGGTTATTTTATATGGTGATATTTAATATGCTGGGCGAGAGGGTAGTTTATGTTAATAATTATAGCGGGTCTATATGATAATAGTAGATGTGATGTGATAGTAATGTTGTAAGGGATTGGAGACAATGATAATATAAGTAGCTAATAGTTATTGTAAATTGGAGTGATTAGTAATGGTGGTGGGAGAATGATAAAACCATAAATGTAGTTATAGTGGTGGTAGATTGAACTAAAAAGTGGTTGTTGGTGTTTTATTTTGTTATATGTATTAATTTATTTTGGTACAAATCCTGATAATAGGTATTCTGTGTAAAATATATTTTTTTATTTTTTTAATTTACAAAAAAAAAAAAAAAAAAACTTTTTGTTATTTTAAAGCTGGTTATTTCCTCTTTTTTTTTTTAGTTTTTTATGACTGTATATGTGACTGGTAGAAATTTCAGTTTGTAATCCTTATTGGTTATTTTTATGATGGTATTAAATATGCTGGGAGAGGGGTTAATTTACGTTAATAATTATGACGGGTTTATATGGTAATGGTAGATGTGATGTGATAGTAATGTTGTAAGGGGGTTGGTGACAATGATAATATAAGTGGTTAATATTTATTGTAAATTGTTAGTCGTGATTAGTAATGTTGGTGGGAGAATAATAAAAACTTATAAATGTAATTATTGGGGTGGTAGCTTGAACTAAAGAGTGGTTGTTGGTGTTTTATTTTATTTTATTTTCTATATTTATTTGTTTATTTTGGTATGAATCCTGGTAATAGGTATTTATTCTCACGGTTACATATGGAAATTATTTCCGATCTTATTGTTTGTTTTTTTTTTTTTTAAGGTATTAAATATGCTGGGGGAGTAATATACGTTAATGATTATAGTGGATTTATATGTTAATAGTAGATGTGATGTGTTAGTGATGGTGGTAATGATAATCTTAGTAGTTAATAGTTATTGTAAAGTGGTAAAAGTGATTACTAATGGTGGTGCAATGATAATAACGATAAATGCAATTATTGTGATGGTATCTTGAAATTAAATTGTGATTGTTGGTGGTTTGTCTTTTTTATCCATTTGGTATGAATTCAGATAATAGGTACTTGTTCTCATGCCTACATTTGGAGATTATCTCCGATTTTTTTGTTTAGTAAATTCTTTTGCGGTTTGTGTGATATTATTGCTACTTTTTTTGTGTAGGCAAAGTAGGCATTTTTTTGTAATGTTGCTGTAGGCAGGGGCTTTTTTCAATATTTCCCAACTTATTGTTGGTGTGATATTTTTGTCTTTTTGCTGCCATATGGATGTAGAAAGTGTAGTGCTGTTCGAATATTTCCTGTTGGTGAATGAAAGGTTGTGATTGTTATTCCTCATCTTGAATGGACCTTCGGTGGCACCGATGTAGTACATTATGTTGTTGTTTGCACTTACAAACAATATACAAGGCCAAGGTAAGTTGGCAATTTCCCTGGAGTGGACATGTTCTATTTCTGCAGTTGCATATTGGATCCTTGGTTTCAGCTTTGTAGGTGGTCATTTTTTTTTTGTTGTGGCTTTTGATTATTTCTGTTATGTTTTTTGTGCAGCTGTAACTGATCTTTACATTATGTTTGTTAAATATTTTTGATAATTTGTTTCTTTCAGTGAAGTGTTTTTCTATTAAGTTTAGGAATATCTTGCCTATGTTCATTGTAACGGTTTTGTTGTATGGTGGATTAAACCAGATAATGTTTCCCTTTCTGTTTTTGCTGTGACACAACACCACCCGTATACATACATACATATGTCATATCTGTTTTGAATTTCAACTTACAAATGCGTATGTATAGACACAACACCACCCATATACATACATATGTCATATCCAAAACTGTCCACACATGTTTATATATGTACGAGTCCCAACAGACGACCAAGTGTGTATGCGTGTCTGTGTACTTCATTGGGCGTATGAACATACATCGATGTTTGCGTTAGCATGATGACATCACGACGATGTTTCCCCCACCCCCACAATAACACCAATACACGCAATCTACATAAACCCAAAATTTAAAAAAAATTAATCAGTTTGTCTGACGATCACAAAAGCATGAAACCCAGGGTCACAAACGCACATCAATCCAACCAAATATGTTAGCTCTATCTCTGATATTGAACGCTTTCTAATAAGTACCGCGCATATAATATATATATATATATATATATGCTGGACATTCATATCCGAGGATGCCCTTCTACTAAGGCAGCTAACCAATCCCCGTTGCAGATGCCTGCTCAGGCACATTTGCATTTGTCCAAAACCCACCTGTGGTTTATACTGCAACTATGGTGAGCAGGCCTTAGTAACAGCTTCTGGGAGAGAGTGCATTATGTAGACACACCTTCAGTCACGATGATTTGCAACTTCATGCTAGAATAACCATCAACGCTTCCTAAAGAATTCTGTCTACTTAGTTTCACTCACAAGGCTTGGGTCAATGTGTGGTATGGTTTTCAAGCACTTTCCAAAATGTGTTGCATGCTGGAATCACCTCCCATAGATTGATAATATCAAAAAGTCACCTTCCTGACAAATCGACTATGGTGTGATTTGAATCTTGGGCCCCATAGTCAAAAGATGAAAATTCTATGTACACACATCCATCAACACAGATGCACATGCACGCCAATCCAGACACACCCACCCAAAGACACACATCAATTTGTTGCATAAACTTCTTTTACATTTTGAATTATTGTTGGTTATTGTAATTTTGCAATTGAAACTAAAAACTGAATTAATTTAAATTTGATTCTGATGAAGGGAATAGAAATTCTGAAACATGGACAAGAATTCAATAAATAAAAAAAAGAAAAAAAAAAAAGAAAGTCATACATTTTTTTCTTAATTTTATAGTGTCAATAATATGATTCAAAAATATATCTATATAAAATGAAATTAATAATATTACAAAGTTAAATATATTCAGGCACAACATGATTAACCCCAGAGTTGCATAAACAAATCTCAATTGTAAATGTTTCTAATATCAGAAGCTGAAATTCAAATGGTTTATTTTGTTGAATCTTTTAGCAACAATGAATAACAATTTTATCTAGAAAACACTGGCATACATAAAGTGTGTGTGTGTGTGTGTGTGTTTGTCTTAGGAAAAATAAATAAAAAAAATCAGAATGGAATTAATTTCATTATTTTATCCAAATTACTATACTCCCATTTCCTGATTATTCCACAAGCCTAACTAGATTGTTGTACACATTCTTGAAATAATTTTCTTTTTTAAAGAACAAAAAAAAAAAAAAACACTAAATAAAATCAACTTGAAGATGGTTTGAAGAAGAATCATCTATTTCTCATGATCAATATAAAAATTGCAAGTATTTTCCCCATAACATCAAAGCAAGTATTTTGTTCCTCTTTATACTTTTGTTTTAAATTTAAGCCAATAATACAAATTTCTGTACCCAAAAAAAGATTTAATTAAATGTTAACAGAATAAACCAGTCTTTAGATTCAACAAAATCATAGCAGTTTTTGTATATGAATTCAAATACATTATTTTTGCCCAAGAAAGAAGGAACTGTATATCATGCTTGTTATTCAATACATGACAATGTGATTGAATTTTCTTATTTAGGCAACACGGCACACATATATACATACACACAAGTCATTCATTACATTATGTGCCATATATGCAACAACTACTGCAAAAGACACCCAACACTGCCACAAATACGCAAAAGAATGTAAGAACCTATCAAGACTAAACAGCCATGTCTACGCAACCCATATTTGAGGATAGATCAAGCAATGACTGTTCAAAATTGAGTTACAGTCATCTTGCTCTCTCTTCGTTTACTATAGTTTTAAAAAATATATAAAATTTAATAATGTAACAGTTCTAAAGTAAGACATAGTTTCATATAGTGCTCAATATTAAAAATATTAAAATAATATTAAAAATAGAGCACTGATAATATTATATACAGAAAGCTTAACTGTAAATTTGATGTGGTTTCCTTGACTTTGAAAATTTATAATTGGAAAAATTATGACAATTACAAACAAACATGTAAACAAAAGCAAAAATTCATGAATATCCGTGTACACAACGCATTAAAAAAGAAAAGAAAATCAGAAAAAGACGCAAGAAAATTGAAAAGAATTGAAAATAAACTTATTCAAAAAGACCCCTCGAAGAATGGACAATTGCAAGAAACTTAAGTCAAGGAAACATCAAAAATTAATATTTACAGTTAAGTAATCATTACATACGTGATAAAATGTAGTTTGTTTCTTTTTGTTTTTAAGGTATGCTTCATTTATAGCAAGAGTTGGCAACCCCTGGCCACCGGAAGGATTTTTGTTCAGACTGTCAATTTAACACCCGGACACGAATTATCCGATTCATTTGAGAAGCAAGTGGCAGAAAAATATCAGAGTTAATTGACTTACAATGCTACAAATTTTTTAAATCAAAACTTAATTCGGAATTCTATTGAATAATGTGAAAATGATGGTATCATTATTTGAGAGTATATTTTTTTTTCGAAAATGAAATATACTAAAAGTCATCTACGAACAAGGTTGGGTGATGACAACATGGATGATGTTTTCATCCTGTCAGTGATAAATATTTCACTTGATGTGATGACAATATCGAACAATAAGCATATTTCATTAAATAATTTTGCCATTTCTAACTATATTTAGTTTGTAGTAAGGAATTTGCATTTTTGGTTGTTATCCTGTTATACCTGCAGTAAAATAAGGAATCTTGTTTAAATAATTTAACATTAACTTCATTGTTTTTTCTTCAAACCTCCAGACTAAGGCAGCCTTCTGGATGGAGCAGTTTGAGTTAGAGAAAATTTATTATAGCACATTGCATATCATGGCCCTCCAAGACAATGCATAGCTTGCGCTCTCAAAAAGGTTGCCAACCCATGGTTATATAGGATAAAAGTGCTCAATATCCAGCACATAAACATAAGTTTGGACTTATCAAAATGGATGGATGTGCATGTGGTGCAATGGATTGTAGCACGGTATGAGATTTCAGAGAGGCAAGTTCCAATTGGGTTTGCTACATTCCCAAACACACAATACCCTTGGAAAAGGACATTAATCCATATCTCCCTCCCATCTATGGGTTAAATAGTAGGACTTGTAACTGGAAAAATAATTATTCTCAAAAAGTTAATATTCACCTACCCCAAAATTAAATAACCCACAAAGGGTTGATAAGCATTAAAAAAAAATCTTTTACAAAGGGCTGCTTACTGATTTTATGACACAGATAAATGAATAAGTAAAATAAGCTGTAGTTAACCTACAAAGGGTTGCTTAGACAAAAAAAGAGAAAAAAAAAAAAAAAATACTTTTTAAAAAGAAATGTTGTTCACTGACTTCATGACAATGATAAATGACTAACATAACTTCCATCTGTGAAGACTGCAGGCTAGCATAACCCTTTTAAGAAAGGGACAAGATCAAAACTTTCTACTCAATGTTTGATGCTTACAAGATGCTTGACAAGTACAAAGTTAAAATGACTTGAACAACAATGGAGAAGATGAAAAAGAAATACTTTATCATTTTCCAAAGATAAGATTTGAATGATTTTGGGAAAAAAAAAAAAAAAAAAAAATATGATCATGTGAGATAAGCAGTCTGAGAAATTGGTGTGTCTAAACAGGATACAAGGAACCATTAAAAAAAAAAAAAAAAAAAAAAAAAGTGCTTGCTGTAGATTAATAAATGAAGCTCAAAAGTCCATCTCTAGTCCTAACTGGATGCCCTATTATTAATGTATCAAGTCCATTTAAGAACTGTAATTATCTAAAAAAAAAAAAAAAAAAAAAAAAAAAAATCACTTCAAGCCAAAATTCCATTTGGATATATAGTCTTATTTTCATGTTCTTTGGCATCTGTGAAAAGGTGACAATGAATACATCAGCCCTTTTTTTCTTTTTTTACAAGATTGGATATTTAGGAAACAGTCTGGTTTAAAAATATTAATTTAATCACATAAACCTATCAGGAAAGCCCTGGAAGAGTTTGAACTCAAATTAAACTACAGTTTAGTAAGATTCAGTTTAACTGACAACTCCAGCCCAACATCATAACCCCAAAAAGTTGACATGACATGACTAATAAGTTTGCCAAAAGTCTACAGGAGTTTTTCTGGTTTCTCTAGGGTTGTTTATTTAGAGACCTATTCATCGTATTTGCGTGGTTTTGATTTTATTTTGAAAACTTAGAAAAACCAAGCCCAAACTGAAAGACACTTCATAGCCGGCCATCTGGTTTACTTACAAAAGGTTCTTTGTTCAAAACACTAATTAGTATTGTCAGTTTTTTGGATGAAAGTCTATATAAACAGAATAGCAATGGATACAAATCAGATGATGTATCAGTTAGTCAGTATCAGTAGGAGCTGAACAGAATTGGTTAGTTCAGCTGGATACTCCCACATGCCCTGTTCAAACATTGTACATTAGAAAAAGTCCTCTAGAAAAATAATTCACTAAGACAATTTTCATTGTCAGAAAGAAAGGAGAAAGTGTATGTGTGTGTGTGTATATATATATATATATATATATATATATATATATAAAACAGATGCAAAGGGTTATACAATTAAATGATTGATCCCAAATGTGCTGCCTCTGCTTGAGTAGGTAAGATACTGATAAGAAATTTGCTTGCATAAAATGTTCACTCATGCTATTCTTAATCAACTGAGATGAGAGCTTTTTGTCAAAATTTCTGGCAATAGGACAACACACAAGAAATATAGTCATGACTTTTCTTAAAGAAAGAAATGCTTAAATAAAATTCTGAATTATAATTGCTAATCTTGCCTTTCACCTCCACATTTCCAAATTGCAGAGATTTAATTTTACCAATGTCCATTAAGAGTCATTTTGATGATAAAGAGTGATCATGGTCATGTCCTAATGATTGCTGGAGAAGACAAGTATTAATCATTCCGTACCATACTACATAAGCAACACAAACCAAGACCCAAAGCCACAAACCCCCAAACCAAAGCACAAACCCAAAACAAAAACAGTATGGTATAAGCTTCTTGAATGCTACACAAAATTTGACATGGAAGAAACTGGATCCTCCTCCAATATTTCATTAATCAGAATCAACATATCTCAAAGTGAAGGTGATCAGCACAGACTTCTCCCATCTTATTGTATTGGTTCCAGTTCTAAGCCAATCTATGGCAACCATTAAATATGATTGGCCTGTGGGTAAGAATTCTTAACATAAATCTGGTTTTGGCAACTACACAAAGAAAAAGTTATGAAAACTATTATAGCCAAAGTCTTAGGTGGGGTCAGTATCTTCTGGCACACCTGCACATCTGGGTCTCCCCTGACAAGGCAATCAGAGACTACTGTGATATTACACCAAAATAAAACACAAAATTCACTTCCTTTATTTACTAAAATTTGTCATGAATACATGTTCAGATATCATATATATATATATATATATATATATACACACACACATACATACATACACTAAGTAGTTCTAAGCTGACATTTCCCAAAATCTGACCAAATATCAGAACTTTTTAAATATATTCTATCTTGAGCCAAGAAGTGTGTGTGTGTGTGTGTGTGTGTTTCCATTTAACATGGGTAACATGTCACTTTGAACTGATTCCAATTCCAGCAATGTAAAAAAAAAATAAATAAATAAAAAATAAATAAAAAAATAAATAAAATCCTGTTAGCCATATTTGACAACACCCAGTTCTTGATGATGACATAGTCAAAAGCATTTGAATGAAATGGGGCAAAGGAAAGATGAGGAAGGGAAGTGGGGTCATAAGTTTGCTCCCGCCAACTTATTTGAAAATGTAGTGGCAGGGACGACTGAATAGAATATTGTTTGAATTTAAATTGCTTGGTTGAATTCTTGCTGCCTAAATACACAGTGTGTGTGTGTGTGTGTATATATATATATATATATATCAGAGAGAGAGAATGATTTACCAAAATAACATTATGGCACAAGGACAGAATAGTGTAGACTACAGACAATTATGCTGGGGTTTTGTTTTTTGTTTTTTTTGTCGTTTAGTTTGTCTACCCAGCCATAATTCTTTTCTACCTAAGATCAGAGTGTTGTAGGTATCTCCCCATTCCCCATTGCAGTTCTTGACAGTGTGAGAAAAAAAGCAAAAGGCTAGAAAATAAATTCTAGAAAGAGTTAAAGAAAATTAAAAACAATGGAAACAAGGATAACAGTCAAAAATGAAAAAATAAAAACAACTTGAGAAATAAACTCATCTTTGAAGTCTCATAAAAACTTTAGCCTTAAGAATTTAAGTCTATCTGTAAGAAATTTGAATTGTCGCTTGAGAATGGCAGGATTAATAAAGAAACAACAAGCAGTATATGTGTAAATCTTAATACCCTGTCCCTTCATAGGGGTAAAACAGAAGGATAACACCTCACCCTAACTACCATTGCTATAAACATAATAGGGAGAAACTACCTTCCCTACTTTCATCTTTATAATTCTTGTGCAAGATATTAAAAAAATTGTAAGGAAATAAAATGTTTTTAAAATTTATTTTCACTTGATTTGTTACAAATCTAGAAAATTGTTAGAAATAGCAAAATTGTATTTAATTGATTCAAATGGTTGTCATGTAGGAAGCAATTTTTGAGAAAGAATTATTCAAGAGAAAATATTAAATTAGGAAAAAAAATTTAAATAAACGAATATTAGACAATTTATAAATTGACAAATTGTGAAGAAACAACAAAATTCATTTTTATGTTTAAATTTCTCCTTGCATCAGCCTTGGTTCAGCCAATGCCAAAGGTTATTTTGAAATGACAGACTGGGTCAAGGAAAGAGAGATTTGTCTGAATTCCTCAGAAAGTGTTATACAATTATAATCTTGGATAATCGAATGAAGAATATTCTCACTTCTAATGTGTTGCTAGATCCTGCCACTACTGGTAGGCTGAAGACCAAGGTATATCAATATTGGAGAGTGTTTGGGATTAACAGATATAGTTAATTAGAAAAGTCAAATTAGTTGTAGTAAATGATAGTAAAAGATTGGAATAACTGTTCAAGTAAGCAAAGTTGGGTTTTTTTATTTGCTTTTTTCTTAACTGCACAGAAAAATATGTACAGAAAACAAGTGGTGTTTATTCCAGACAGAAAATATCTATTGATCATCATCTTCCCACATTATAATATTTGGCAACTAAAACAACTAAAGACTGCATATATAGCAATACTATCAATGGCTTGTGAGATTACAAGGTCATGTTTATGCAGTACTTAATGAAGCACAATATCAAATTCCAAACCACTGTTCAATGGCAAGGGCTCTTTATTTCATATTTCAAAATCTGTATAAAATAAGCAGAGATTAATTCAACATATTTAATTTTAATGGATAATCCTCATTCAGCCTGATTTTTCCAAGATATTTGAGCTGAATATTGCCATGATATCATTGCATTCAGAAAGAAACAGGGTCTTACAAGAGTAACTTTCTCAAAATTGCAAACCAAACCAAATATTTTGTTATTTCTTGAAATATTCCAAAGGAAAAAAAAATACTTGTTGAATAAGTGAATGAAGACTACTCTGACTGCTAATATGAGATCACTTCCTGCCACTTCTGGTTGGCTGAAAGCCAAGGTACATCAATGTTGGTGAATTGAATAAGGTGGGTGTTTGATTAGAAAAGCAAAATTTGCTGCGATAAGTGAGATAGTAAGAGACTGGAGTAACTGTTTAAGTAAATAGAATTTTTGTTTCTTACTAGATAGAAATAGATTTGCAAAAAAAAAAAAAAAAAAAAAAAAAAAAACAAAAAAAAACAAGTGATGACCAATCCATGAAAAGAATAGAATGCACATATTTTGCAACAAAAACAATGAGATGATTGCATCTAAATTGCTTTTTTTTGGTCAGTTTTCAAATCATTCTCTTTATTACAAGGTTTTAGTCCTTGTACTTTCCAACCTTGTGCACCTCTCTCTCCCTTTCATATTCAGTAATCCTCCCAATTTGACATTACCAAAGAGTTTGTGAATACAACAGACACCCGAGAAATGGTGGAGTTGGAATAAACACAACAAACACCAGAAAAGTAGGTTCTAAATAATGTTGAGAAGATTTATTGTTAGGAATTTTCAATAGAAATTATTTGGATGGATTAGCAAATCATTAATAACTACACCAAGTTTTCATAATTCATAGATGAAACACAAAAATTATTAAAAAATAAAAGTAAAAAAAAAAATAAAAAAATTAAATTAAATTAAAAAACAAAAACACTTGAAAGCCAATCTATTAATATGCATTGATTCCTTAAAATGGCAGCCCTGCATATTTAATAATCAGAAATAAGTCGATGCTAATAACCACAGAGCAAGTCAAGACAGTAGAATATTTTTTTTTTCTTCTATCATTTTCAACACTTTATTCTGATTACATCCAGACCATTTAGTATTTGAGCAATAATAAATTGAATGACATGTAAAGCAAAACAATACAAATTCTGATTTCAAAGAATGTTTCTTTTGTTGAGGGCGGAGATGCAGCTCATGCCTGAAACTAATTAATGTGGCTACAAATAACACACAGTGACCGTGTGTGTGTATCTTGTACAATGAGTGCTGATGTTAAAATACTGATTAATGTAGAATAACAGAACTATAATTTATATATTAATAATAAATAAATATCACTCCCCCCCATGCCGAGTGGTAGCACAACTCAATCTTCAGGTGCTGGTTGAAAAGCATCTGCAATGATCAGTTTTCAACCAGCATCTGAAGATTGCACTGTCCATGAAAATCAGAATAGTACTACTGGTTAAAAGAAAAAAAATAAGTAAAATAAAAAAAATAAATAAAATAATATATATATATATATATATATATATATATATATATATATATATATATATATAAAACAGCCTTAAAAAATTATTTCCTCTGAATTCTGACATGTATTATTTTCCTACTGTTTAGTAAATGTATATTTCTCCACTGATAATATATAACACACACAAGTGTGCTGGAAGATCTCAGCTCAATCCATTTCTCAATATCTGACCAAACTTTTTTTTTTCTCTCTTCTTGAATCCAGTCTTGGTTGTGCTAAAAACTTTTCAACTTTCCTCCTCCCTCATATACTGATACACTAGGTAGAATTGCCAGAGTGCGCACTGATCTTTGACTAAAGTGCTAATACTTACATAAATAGTCTCATCATTTTTTTTTTTATAGGTACTATGCTAATTTAGTAATAACACCTGGATCTTGGCAATAACAAGATGTTTTCTATCTTGAGTTACAATCATTTTTGACAGTAAATTTATGTTTACAGATAGTTAAGAAAATTAACTTTTTTCTTAAATTTTTTGAAAATATTTTAATACTGGAAACTGAAAATTAATAGAATATTTTATTTGTAGGTTTTTTTTTTTATTTAGTTAACATTGGAAAAAAAAAATTTACTGAATTTAACCAAAATAACTTCCATTTCTTATACTGACTGCAAGTGTGAGGAATTCGCGAGGAAAAAAAAAGAAAATTCAGTTATGTTAAATCCTGAAATTATGATTTGAGAACCGAGTTGTCAAAATATTAACATATTTCTAGATATTATGAAAATGACACCTTTCAGTCATAACATAAATATACACGTGTTGCAATGAATGTTAGAAAGTTCTGATTGCATCCACTGATCCAATATTAATCATACCTGTCATCTCAGTAATCAACTTGCCACTTATCTAACAAAAGAAAATATGTGAGTCAGTGAATGAGAGAAAGAGAAAGAGAGAAAAAAAGAAGAGAAAAAAAAAAAAAAAAAAAAGACAACACATCTCTACAATACGATACTGAAAAATTAATTAACTATACAAGTGAGTTCTCTGCAATGATCTGCCATTACCTACAACAGAATGACTTCTGATTCATGTGTGTTTATTATATATATATATATATATAAAAAAACTTACAAAAAAAACAAAAAGGAGTTAATGACTTTTTATGCTAAATAGTATTCTATAGTTTAAGTTGGAAGGGAAAAGAATTACAAAATTTTAAAAAGGCATTGCCTTTTTATGATGAATCAGGATAAAAGTATAATTTAAGATGACAAAGTGTAAATATACGTTAAGGGTTAAGTGTGTGTTTGTAATTTCTACCTGTCGATACTGGCTTCCTTATATGATAAGGTGCCATTTTATGTTTTTTTTTTTTCTTTTTTTTTAAATTTAGAGACAACACATTGTAATATTTATTTTTTTAAATTTTTTAAATTTTGATAAAATACATTCAGATGGTCTTCAAGGGGCTTCAAATACGATTGTCATATTTTCTTATTTGTGTTCAAATAGTAGATATATAATTATGATTTTTTTTTCTTAATTTGTTTTAAAGTAAACATAATTCAATATCTACAAAAAAAAAAGAAAAAAAAAAGTTTTTTTTTTTTTATTTAATAAATCTTTATTTTTCATAAAATTAATATATAACTTTTCATGTAGGTACAAAGGACATGGGTCATTTAAAGACCTACAAGTTCTCTTCATTTTTAATAATTTCCTTTTTACTGTGGGTATTTTTATTTGTTTCTTTTAAATGCCAAAAATATTTGGATAGGAATGTTTGTTTACAATACACATTTTTGAAGGAAGACCAATGTTGGCTTCACCTTTATTTAAAATTATTTTTTAGTGCTACCAATATAAAATTTAATAATATTAGGATTCTCAATGGATGAAATAGTACATTAGTAAACTATTAGATTCTGTGATACATTTATTATTCAATAGACAATTCATAGGATTCCTAAAGTTACATAATTTTTCTTTACTATTATTTATTCTTATTTCTGGATCACTGTGTTTTTGATTCTGGTTTATGTATTTACTTAAAATTTTCTTCGTGTTTTTTCACAATTTTTTTTTTCTAAAACTATCAGTACAACTAACCTAATTTTAGGGTATTTTTATTAAAAATTTTGCTAAGTGTATTATTTCTTGGAAAATCTTTTTCATTTAACGCAAGAAATTTATGTTGTAACTTACTATTGATCATTTGGTTAAATAGTGTTGTGTACTAAATGATTTTTCTATTTTTTCTGATTATTTTTATTATTTTTATATTTAATGTCAGAGCATTTATAGCCAGTATTCTTTAAAGCTTTATTATAAAAAAATTACTGTGTTCATAGAATATTCTTTCATTAGCAAAATTTATACTAATTCATTTTTCTATGGATGAAGGTACATGCTTTATGTATGTATGGGGATGATTTTATTTCAGGTAGATATATAAAGGATTGGTATTAGATTTTTTAGAAGGTTGGTATATTTTAAGCATTTCACCCCAAGCAAGGCAGGAAGCCACTAAGATGCAAGGGTTACAGAAAATATAGAGCGAGATCAGATAGGAGTGATAGAAGAGAGTATGAGGGGAAGGGTATTGGATAGATCAAGGCAACTGGAGATGTCGATTGACATTACATTTGAATAGCTGGAGATTATAGCTCTCAGGGAAACTGGAATAGGGAAGGGAGTTCTACAGGCAAGAGGTGTGAGACATGAAGCTATTAGAGGAGAAGAGACGGCTACATTTAGGAGTTTCGACAGTGAAGGGGTGAGAGCGGGATATATTTTTCATTAAGTCTAATGTGATATCTAGAAAGTTTAACTTTTTAATTTTGTATTAATTGTAACTTTCAAATTTAGGCACTTAAATTCTCGATGTATTAGTTTTCTAATCTCATCAGTTTTGAAGTTTGTAGACTTCCTCATAATCATAAGGCCATCATCCCTATACAGTCCAATATCTTCAATATTAATTTCATGGTATGACTCAGATTATATAAAATAAATAGGCCAACAAGATCGGAAGAATCTGCAGAGTCCAATGACTCCATTGTAATATCAAAATGGTCTTCTGAATTTTTTACCCACTGTTCCTTATTATGAATGACATTCATAATTATGTTGCTTTCCTCTTTAGATAGGTCAGAGCATACAGTGGCAAAATCTAGAGCAGCCATAAAAAGTTCCCTTGAAACTAACGGGTAATATTCTTCAATGTCAAACTGGATTAGAGTACAATTTGTTTTATCCTTAATATTTGAAAGCCAACTGATGACATCTTTGGTATTAATCCATCGTGTCAATCCCAGGTACTCCCTAATTTATTAACTCTTTCTATAATTTTTTTTTACTAATTTTACCAATCTCAGGCTGGGTTGGACTTATAATTCTGGTAGTAGGATTTGCCTCAAAGTCAGGTTTGTGGTCCTTGATGGTAATGTAACAAGCTTTTGTGGTAAGTTTTCCAACTATCACTAATTTTTAGGTTATTTGTGATTATCTTACTAGTGATATTTATACTTTCTTATATATATATATATATATATATATATATATATATGTGTGTGTGTGTGTGTGTATATATATATATATATATATATATCTGTGTGTGTGTATTATATATATATATATATATATAAGGAGTGCGGCTTATATTTTAAATCATAAAGAAACAATTTATACAAAGAATTAAATACCAATATTAATGTGATTAATGACAAAATCACTTTGTTAACAGGACTTAATGAGACATTAAGTATCAATTCCTTGAATAATAAGATCCTTATATTCAAGTAGACGTCAGATGGAAAACATGCCGAGTACTTTCAACAATTTCAAATTGTCATCTTCAGAGTAAAATATTTTTTTTCATACATTTCTTAAATACTAAGACGAAATGTGTGTAAACCAAAAGATGTTATTTTCTACACATATTTCGTCTTAGTGTTTGCCTATGTATGGAAAAAAAAAATTGCAGCCTGAAGATGACAGTTTGAAATTGCTGAAAGTACTCGGCATGAATCTTCTATTTGCTCTCCTGGAAATTAACATCAGCCATGCTGATAAAAAGGTAAAAATAGTTTTCTGAAGATTAAAAGATACTAGTTTTAGTTTGAAGGTGTTCAAATTTACACGCCATTTCTTGCCCAGTTAATTGATTGATGGTCATTTTTGTAATCAACAGCCAGTTTTACTTTATTGGACATATCAAACTTACTATTAGTAGAAGAGTAAATAGGTGTATCAACAGTATTAATACAGAGTTAGGAACTGATGACATCAAGAAGGTTGTCGTTAAAGATAGAAAACAATGTTCATCTAAGAATAGAACCCCACCCCACCACCATTAATGTCAAAGAAGAGTGGCCATTCAACACAACTCATTACATGATTTAAGAAAAATTGGTCAAGCCAAGCCAGAGCGATCATAGCCCTTCAGCTTCTGAAGGCAACCAGCATGTCAAACCCTGTGAAACACCTTTGTGATATCTGAAGTCACAGCCCAGGCCTCACCATTCTTAAGCTTGACCAATTCACTAATAATCATTAACATATCTAGAGAAGTGAAAATCATATTGTTTATCTGAAAGAAGGTCAGGCAAAAGGAGATGCTTAATGAATTTTAAGTTGGATTATTTTGCTAAAAAGTAAAAGATTAATAGGGCAATAATTTGAGACAGCAAAAGGTTCAGAGTTCTTAAAGACAGGGACTACAGAAGAGGATTATGAACAAGCTGAAAAGCAAGAAGCAGCAAAGCATTTGTTGTATAGTTTGGAGAGAACAGGAGTCAGTTCATGAGCACTTTTCCTTGTGGTGGATCTAGTTTGGAGATGATAGCAGAAACCATTGACAGAGTTACATGGATAGCACTCAGTAGTGATTGTATTCTAAGTGGAAAATCAGGCAAAGATACTCCTGATGAGTCAGCAGTGGCATTAGAGAATTTACAAGCAAAGCCTTCTACTTTATCAGCATATTGCAAACTGATTTAAGGGATGCAGGATTTACTCTTGTTTTTTCTTAAAAAAAAAAAAAATAAAAAAAAAAAAAAAAAAAAAGATAAAAATAAAATATATATATAAAAAAAAACAAAAACAAAAAAAAACAAAAACAAAAAAAAAAAAGAAAAAAAAAAAAAACACGTACACAGTGTTCATTTTTAACGGAAACAAGAAGGTCCTTCATTTACTTCAAAATCTGGAGCAGCATAATCTTCCTATTTTCATTTGAACCTCTACCACAGTAAATATTTGCATATTTTTTTCATATAAAATATTTATCCAGTAAAGAACTGCTAAACAAAAAAAAAAAAAAAAAAAAAAAAAATCAATACCTATGTAAGCAAGATGATTTGACATTTAGACAAAATCAATAAGACATTTTACTTGAATTTATAAAGAGCCGAGTACCCCAGTGTTTCCATACCACCCACATATAATAAACAAAAGGCATTTTGTTCATGTAGATGCTTCCATAGTTTAGCCTGGCCCAAGGCCAAAATTTATTGATAGAAACATTTGTACTGTCTGCAAACAGTACCTCTGTGTCTCTCTCCTTTAACACAAAGGAATTCGAAGTAGGGATTTATTTACCAAGTATTCAAAACACAGATACATATTAAATCTATTAAAACAGAACTATTAAATTTTTTTTTTTTTTTTTTTTTTTTTTTTTTTAAGAAAACAATACTGTCCTTTGATATTAAGCAATTACAGATAAAATAGCAAGAATAAAAAAAATCTTACCCAAAATGATAGATGCTGAAACATTCCCAACTCAAGCTACATAAATAAATGTATTCTGAGGTTGGGTTATTAAAATACAGATTCTGGGAAGTGAAAAAAGGTCAAGAACTTTTCAGCACCCCTTTCAGAGTTAAAATAAGTTTCAAAAGTGATCTTCAGTTTTTAGAACAAAATAAAATTAGCCAGCAAAGGTTAAAAATAATGAGCTATTTTGATATGGATAACATCAAAAGGTATATTGGCAGAAGGAATGACTGCTGGCAGGGGATTAGTGAAGAAATTTTGCTTTAGTTTTTATCATCATCAAAATCATCATTATTTTTATTCATTTACTCATTCCAGCCACCCACACAATAACTGATGAGATTCCAGACAAGATGAATCTAATGAAACCAAGGGAAAGCAAGGGGAAAAAAAAAAAAGAGAGAGAAAGAGAGAGACATCCAATTTCTTTGAATCATTGATAATAAAACTCAACAAGTGATAAAAATGGGTTTTATCACAATGAAGACTTTTCCTTTTTTTTTTTTCAAATTGGAAACCTTCCTCTGTCAATCCTTCATTAAAATACAAAAGATAAATAAAATAAAAATTAACAAAAATAAATAACTCCAAGACAAACATCAAGTCAGGTTTAACCTTCTCATTCAAAGAGTTGGCATGAGAATTTATAAGATAAATTAATTTTAAATGCTAATCTCTTCAATAAAAGCCATTAGTGAGTCTTACACTCATTTCAGTAAATTAACTTCACAGTGCTTCAAATGATAAATTGTTTCAGTAAAATACAAATTCAGACTTCGACATTTAAGTTTCTTAAAAGTTGACCTTTTCTTTGAAATATTAGTACAGATCTTCCATTAAGGCGTTTCATTTTTTTTTTTTTCATTCATTAACCCAACTCACATTTATTTTTAATATTTTTATCCAAAGTATTTATAATGGTAAATCTAATATATAAAACTGTGTGCATGCTCAAAAAGCTTGTGAATTCAAATATATGGAACTATGGCATCAAATAAGTGTACTTTTATCATATCTGCTTTAATTCAATAATTCTTCTAATATCATTCTACAGTATAAACAAGTCTCTTGTAAAAACTACACATTGATGAAGAACAAAAGTTAAAAAAAAAAAAAAAAAAAAAAAAACTTATACCAGGCAATGTTTGAAAAGTTGTTTTTCTCCTTTTTTAAGTTTATCCATTTATCAATGTATGGAGAAATTATTTGTTCACCATCATCTTGAGGACTTTGAAAGAAATAAAATTATTCCATCTATCCAGAGACTTCTAAGTGTCAAATCAAACATACAGAGACACACACCTGCTGAGGAAGAGATGATCATTTGGAAAGATCAATTCATTAAATGATGACAGATACAGAGAATAAAGGTGCAAGCAAGGCTTGAACTTTAAAAACTGACATCAGCCTTTACTGCATTGAGAACTTGCTGCCAAATCTCCACAACTGCTATAGAGTAGTGTACCTTCAAGATGTAGGTGCTCATGGCTCTCCACAATTTCCTGCCCTTTGTAGCTCTTAATAAATTTTGTCTTTTTGTTATCACTACTAGGACTTGTTCTGCTATTCAAGTACTCAAGCTAACTAGGTAAGTCATGCATTGCTTTCCTCTGTTCCTCTTGACTTCAATATGCCCTGTGGGTATCAAATTTTCCAAACCCTTTTTCCTCATTACAAGACAAAGAAAATTTCAAATATCTCTTCCTGATGTTAAGTATAAATATTCTTTTTGCTTACATTGTCTCTAAAAATTCATCATTGTTCACATGTTCAGTCCATGGTATTCTCAGCATCTTCTGTAGAAGTAAATTTCTGTTGCTTCAAGTCTCTTTATCTATGAAGAGATGATCCCATGTTCACTGGCATATAGGAGGACTGATATTACCTAACAGCTCAGTAATATTTTCTTTGTTTTGAACTATATTTTTATTCTTCATAATACTTTGCATAGTTTTTGGAAGGCATCTTTCACTAATTCCAAAGCCCCTTCAGATTTCAGTATTACACTTTCTGTCCACTAATAAAACACTTCCCAGATATTAAATTGTTTCACTTGTTTAATTTTGGTATCTCCAATTTGTAATTTGGATGTTTGGCTGTTTTTTGGCTAGCAAACAGGCTTTCTGTCATCTTGTAATTGATGTTTAGTCCTTTCTTCTTGCTTTTCTTCATTACCTTCTGTAAGAATTCTTTTCATTTCCTTTCAGTGTCTGCTATCAACACCATGCATATCTTATATAGTTAATTGCTTTGCTGTATAGGTTGAATAAATCCATTGAGAAGACATATCCTTGTCTTATAACCCTTTCTATTTTTGTATATTTTACTGAATTCATTTTCTATCCATATGCAGGCACTTTGCTGCCAGTTTAGATTCCGGATGATTCTAATATCTTTCCCAAATATGTCAAGGTTACCTAGAAATTTCAAAATTTCTTTACATACCTATTTTAATACCTTAAGTTGTGAATTTGACAAATTGAAAAGATCTGCAATCATAAAGAAATAAAAAATAAAAAATTTCAACTAATCAAAAATGGACTGAGAAATAAGTGAGCAATGCCCATATAAGGAAAACTGACATTGTTTAGTCAGTAAAATTAATTTGAAGTCTATCCATTGTAAGCAGATAACATTGGTACAGAAAATGGAAACATTAACTGAATTCAAATTCTGGGCAAGTCTCTTGCATTCCCTTCTCACACCTTCAAGGACCATAAGAAAAGTATGAATCCATATTTTCTCCCCTAACTTTGGGATCAGTAACCTTGAGTGGCAACCAGTCCAAGACAAAGAAAACAGAATAGCAAACAGTGAGAAGGCAATCTGTGGAAATTCCTCACCACCCACATCTTGAATGAAGGAATATGACAGGCACACACACACAAAATAAATCCTTAGAAAAGATTTCAAAAATGCACTTGAAATGTATTCCAAGTTTTGTTTGGACAATTGAACTTTGTATTATGTTGTGGGAACAACATTTCAATTATCAGATGTTTAATTCATGCAAAAGAAAAAGAAATTCCTTATTAATTATAAACTGAAAGCAGCTGTAGGATGAATCAATAAAAAATTGTGCCAATAACAGAAATAGCAGTTGAATTGTCCTATCAAAGCTGAGAATGTTAACTTCTCAAAGTATTTGACAATATAAACATTACTTAATTCTGTAAAAATTAACATGTAATACAGCCAATCTGAGCACCTAGAGAGAAACTTATTTCATGGGCATGTCAGAATCATTTATAGAAAAATCTTACTTCGAATGAAGCGATTATAAAAGAGAGGGGGAGGGGGCAAGAGAGAGTGGGGGAGATTTTTTTGTTATATGTAGAAAGTTATAGTTGTTCTGTAGAATTGAAAATGTTGCATAAACAACATTTTAGAAAAGAGTTTAGTAAAGAAAACGTTCAGATTTAACCAGTTTTAGCTTGGCATAGCACAAACTTTCCAATTTGAGATTCACTGCTTTAAAAATAATTTAAAATCTTTTTTTTTTTTTTAAGTGGAGAAGTATTCTTGAATGAACACCAATAAACAATGTACAACTAACTCAACCATAAAGGAAACCAAAATTAAGATGTTTGAATTTTTTCATAGTTCTCAAAAATCAATCTTTTTCTTAAAACAATGCTCAAGGAAAAACTTGGAGATAATCATTTAAAGAAAATCCTAAACAGAAAGTGATATCACAATCCACTTTGATAAAAATTACAGTGTTATATTTAATAATTAGTTTGACATGGGACCAAATGAGACAAATCAAATAAGGAAGATTGTGATGCCCCAATTCTCCAAACTGGAAAGTGTCTAGAAAAATCAATATTCAGTTTTTTTTAGCCTGGACTTGAACACTACCGTCTGTTGCTAATGGGGGAGGGTAATAATCATTTTAAACATGAAGCAAATCACAACTCTTTTTTTCTTTTAGTAAATCAAGATTAACAAAATGCAAATTCTTTATAAAGCTACAGCTAAACATGATTGTAACTGATGTACAAGATACTTTCTCCATTTTTGATCTGAATTAGAAAATAAAATAGATATAGTGATATTCCAGGACTACAATCTCCTGATAACCGATTCCAGTCATGAGATGGAATTGATGAAATGTTCAACAGGAACTAGTTCACAAATTTCATCCACATTTTATGGGGATTGTCGCCATGAATGTTCATCATGAAGTGACAGGAAAACAGCTTTGAAAAACCTTATGTCTGACAATGTTCATCTCATGAAGCATTTCAAGAATTTCAGGAGCAGACTTTGGAAATTAGATGAAGTACATAGCTCAAATTAATCAAGGAATCATAAATATAGCTTAATAAGAATAGATACCAAAAGAATTAATTGGTAGACTGGCTCAGTAGAATTGGTACTGATGAGTATTAAAGTATATATATAATTCCATTAAATCACAAACAAAGGGAGACACACACAAAGAGAAAGGGAGACACACACAAAGAGAAAGGGAGACACACACAAAGAGAAAGGGAGACACACACAAAGAGAAAGGGAGACACACACAAAGAGAAAGGGAGACACACACAAAGAGAAAGGGAGACACACACAAAGAGAAAGGGAGACACACACAAAGAGAAAGGGAGACACACACAAAGAGAAAGGGAGACACACACAAAGAGAAAGGGAGACACACACAAAGAGAAAGGGAGACACACACAAAGAGAAAGGGAGACACACACAAAGAGAAAGGGAGACACACACAAAGAGAAAGGGAGACACACACAAAGAGAAAGGGAGGGTGACACAAAAGGAAAGAGTACATTAAGTGAAACTTGATAAGTAGATAGCATTATTACATTCCAGTCTTGCTATTTTTCCATCAATGTATATAGTAGCAGAAACAAAAACTCAAATAAGCCAACAAAAACCAATTATTTTAAATTAAAGACTAAAACGATCAAATGATAAAACTGCAATTTTATAGGTCTTTGTTTACAGAATGACAGCCAAGTGGTAATTGCTCGTCTTGAGGTTTACCTGTCTGTGAAACAATCTTCAAATATTTTCAATCATTGAGTAATAAAATTAAATTACTAAAATAAGCAAAATTTGATGTGGCTTAATATAAAACAGAATTTTCAGAATTCAAATTCTGACTCGGATATCAATTTACTTCAGAGAAGCTTCTTCAGAAGGCATGAGTCACCCTCTCCCTGTGAGATCACATGTTAGTAATGTAGAAACAGACAAGTACAATGGATTAATTTACTCATAACAGTCAAATTTTGATTTCTTGCTAAGAATAGATAAAACCTTTCCAACCTTGCTTGTTCTATTAACATTACTAACATGAGACCTTAACACCCAGTTCTGCGATTCTGCTGAACTGTGGTGCATTAGTTAAAGATAATAAAAAGGAACAATTACTTGCCAGCTATCAAAGAATGACATTCAACAAACCTGAGGAAGTCAAAGGGTTGTACAAAAAACAAAAATATGACATTGAATGACATGCCAGAACTTTAGATAAAAAAAAATTATTAGACAAATACAATTACAAAAGCAAAAATAATTATTTTGTGATAACATTAACAGACTACTTTTCCAAAATCCAAGAAGTGTGCTGAAACATTCTCAAGCTGACACACTTGTAGAAATCTGTCCAAATTAAGATTTTTCTTCAACAACTTAATTGGTCTGAGAAATTTTCAGGAAACTCCCTAAATACACTTTTCAAATCTTGCCAGAGAAAATGGGAAAATGAGAGAAAGAGAAAAGAAAGCATCCCATTGAATTTTCCCCTGGCAATAGTTAAGTAATGACAGTATTGAATGTGGTTCATTATTTAATCTTTAATTCAGTAATATATGATAATTACATTTGGAAGCATAGCTCTTTACTATTAAAGAGAGAGAAAAAAAAAAAAAAAAAAAAAACTTTAAAATTTAGGATATAATATGGCTAGCTGATAATCATAAAATGGTGAAAACTGCAGGTAACAGACATGTCGTTTTTGACAGACAGATGCTGAGATTATCCTGGGCAGAACATGTATGTAACAAAGTGAAATGGAAAAAAAAGAAAAAAAAAATATTTATACTCAGAATCAAAGAGATGAAGACACTTCGACATGGTTTAATACTTAACAAGGTTGCCTCACCAGATCAATTACAACTATATACTTTCAGCCTTGTGCCACATCCAACCTACACTTAGAAAATCGACAAAAAGAGACATGAATTTCTTGGACTTATGAGAAAGGGAACCGAAAGAATTTAACACTGACAAAAACATACAAGGCAGAAGACAGCAAGCCACCGATTTGACAAACCTGTGTGAATAGATGGCAGAATTAGGAGGTGGTGCTTAACAAAAAACCATTGCTGAGAGTTACAAAGGTTTGTGGAGAGCCATGATCATCCATGTTCCAAAGTGAGGTGACATATCAGTCAGTTATATGCCATGCATGATACATGCTTAGGGGATCATGTATTTTGATACACGACTGACGAGGCAGATTTTTTTTTTTACCCCCACAGTAGGTTGCCATTTCTTTCTGCAGTAGACCAGTTGCCATCCAAGGCTATAGAACCTGGTCTGTCCTGTTATTTATCCATAGTTGGGGGTGGTGAGAGAAGAGGATTCCTACCTTTCCCAAGCATGTAAATGAGTATAATGGATTCAAACAGAATTCAAACTCGATTCTTCAATTCCTCAATCTGAGCCGCTATTACTCCACTATGCCCTTATATAGAAGAATAAAAAAAAAAAAAAGGCATAATTTTATGTTACAATAAAGTTAAAAAGAGTGTCAATGAATTAATGTGGTTTTATGGCACTGAGTTATAAATTCTAATAATGAGCAAGTGAATATAACAAACCTGATTGGAATTGGAACATGGCTCTCCAATTTCCAGTTTTATGAAGTTATACACTACACCACCCACACATCCAAGCTCACAACAGCTGTTATTCCCAAGCAGTCACCCATCTAGTTACTGACCAGGCTTGACGTTGTTTAACTTTGGTGATAATACAAGAACCAGACAAGAGCAAAGAGAACAACGGCTGAAAGTAATATTTCTAATAAAAACCGTCAAAGTGCTGCTTTGATCACGTCTTTAAGCTTTGTCAAAAGCCAGAGATAAAAAAAATCTGGTAAAAACATCAGACTACAGAGACCAATCAAGCCTTTTAATACTGTTGTATACTTAAAGACGTTACAAACAGACAAAGGTAGTACTCAAATGAAGAAACAGCAACACACGCGGGTAGAAGACAGGTTTATTGTAAAGGTGAATAAACTACTGAAAGACAGGGAATCGAGTGGCAGGCTAGTAATTCCCAAAGCAAACCCCAGGTATGTCCTGTGCTCACCATATATAGCTACTGATATAGTCAATAGGGAGTGTGGAACATTCCATTACAACAAATAACAAAGAGTGCATATATTAAAAACAAACTTTAGTTTTAGTTTTAAATTAAATGACACAAGCCTTGGTGTATTACACATTTTTAATTCTAGTTTATTGATGACCTTGATCCAGATAAAGATCCTCAATTACAAAACCAGCAGAGAGAATAAAATTTACAAACTAATCGAGACTTGGTTAAAACCAGAGTAACAATATAAAAAAAAGTATACTTGAATCTCAGAACATTTACTACTGAAGTAAGTATGATCCTCACTGGGTGCTTCATATCTATGATCTGATAAGATTATGATTTTGAAATAGATTTTAAGGACTCCTGAGAGAGAGAAAAAAAAAAAATTCTATCACAATCCACCTATTTCACCAAAGCAGCAACAAATACGAGACATTTACATTTGTGGATAGCATGACTCCAAGCTAATAATTCATTAGATAAAGTCAAAAAAAAAATAAATAAATAAATAAATAAATAAATTCTTTTAATTTTTATCAGGCAGACGAACCAGAAACTGATTATATTTGTGACTTAGAGCTCTTTTGTTAGACACTGTCTCTGAAGAAATGGTCATATCGTAGCGAGAGAAAAGTGTACTTGCAGAAAAAAAATAAAAAATAAACATAATCTAATTAATATATTATCACATTTGTTTTTGCTTTTTTTTTTTTTTTACTTTCATGAGCAAACACTTTTAGATAGCAGGAAGAAAAAGCAGATTTCAGGCTGCAAGGTTAAGTTTCCAGTTTCAGGTGCTGCAAGTTGAACCACATTAACCAAGAATCATGACACTGAAGGAAACTCCTGACTCAAAGACAAAGGATGTTAAGATTACACAATAATTCCTATGAGGCAGCGAGAGAACATTAATAAAGTCAGTAGGCAATAATACATAAAACAAAAAGCTTTACTAAAGCTGTCCCACTTAAATATGTGAATACGCATATTGAAAACCAGCCTTTTTATCTCCAACTTCCATGCCATATATGAATTGAGAAATGCATTTATATAAAAATCACGCATGCACACACACTCTAAAGGTCAAAGGTTTTGGGCCACCGTGGGGATTTAACTAATAAATTTCATACCTTCTTTGGTTTAATTAACTCCTACTAAAATAGGATGATGAAACTTTGTGAAGGAGAAGAAAGCGACAATGACCAAAGATACTAGAGAAAAAGCCAATTGCAAATAAGAATGACTGTAAATTATTTCCCCTCTGATTAGTTAAAAATAAAAACTCCCATGCAAAGAATTCTTTATGATTGGCTCTAGTTTTTAAGCAACAAAATTTTCAAATAATCAAAGATGTTACTAAGTGGCAACCTAACTCTCTGCTAAAGAAACTAGAAAATCCAGTAATTCCCTATATATATATATATATATATAATTACAAGCTTGTGATTAAATATAAAGACAAATTAATTACTTAAGAAACAATCACTGTACACAGAGAAAGCAAATAGCAAGGTATTGTTAAGGACTATTTAAAACTAGTTTTACCAGATGCTGCATATACTGGAATAAAGTTGATGAAGTGACCAGTTGAAAGGGTCAAGAAATGAAGATATTAGCCTGTGTAATCTGTGAAATGTAAAACTCAAAACTTCAATTACTTTTAGCCAGTAAAGAGAACATTAAAATGCAATAACACAAAAAATATAAAATAACTAATTAAATAAATAAATGTTGGCTCTTTGCCATCAGGGACAAATAGCAACCTCATCATTCAAATTCATTAGTTTTTAGTATTGAGCATAAAAGAATTTTTTGTGTGTTTTTTTTTTTTTTTTTTTCATAAAAGGTGTTTTTTGTTTTCTTTTAAGATGTTACATTTGTTTCAAGTTATGGTATTTGCCAACATGTAAGCTCATTTACAGCACAGTATGATAATAGTCTATTCCTCCCCTGAACAAAATCTGGGGAAGGCCTACGTCCAATGAAGGACTTTCACAGGCTGAGGAAAAAATGCAATTCATTTAATTAAAATAAAAATTAATGCAATGTACTGTATCCAATGCACAAATATGACTAAGGAGTCATTTAGTAAAACTTGAAACAGACAGTTATCGAGCTTTGAGGGGTTGTAATAAGGAGTTTCCAAAATATCCCGTAAACCATAAAGCCAGTAAATATACTTCTGAAAAGGCTTCTATGACCATTTACTGACTTTTTTTTTTTTTTTTTTATTCATAAAGTGTGTGTGTCCCAGTGATATCAGTTGGAATAATTCCAGAGAATTTCAAAGAATCCCATTCAGAACGGAAACCTGGAACATTTCCAAACTCCACAAATGCCGAGATTCACACCGGCATCCAAATATATTAAGAGCAAGTGTTTAGTCTCCTACAAAATCTCTTGTTAAAAGTAACAAGACATTTTATTTAAGGATAGAGAAAGATAATGAGAAGGCAACGGAGGTGAAGAGGAGAAAAATAAGTTGTCCATACAATAGATTGACATCTTAGAGAATTTACAATGCACGCCAGCTGAGATATCAATAACAAACCCTTGCCCTAATACAGTTCACATATGCAGTGACTAAGAGGGGGGGAGGGGTAAGTAAAGATATTCTGCAATATCAATTATCATTTTCCTGCCAATCATTGCTCTTCTTTCAGGCTGACCAGCAGCTGCAGAAAGAATTTACTGTCATCATATCTATGCTCTCTCTAAAGTTTCCTAAATTAATTCAACGGAAAATAATCAACATTTCTCTCCCCGCCTTTCCTGACTACAGTTTTCAACATGGGGTGAAAATGGCTAAAGATTAATCTTGAAAATTACTCTTCAGAAGCTCACCTTGCTCTACACAACCTCTTCACAAAGGATTGGACTTTCACTAATAGAAATCTATAGACTGCAGGTATGGCAAACCTGGACCTTTGTACTCACCAAAAACTTTTCCATGATACTGTTTTTATTTTAACTACTTTTAGTCTTGGTAATGTTCATTTTAAAAAGCAATGATTAGAACTGTAATAAAACCTAAACATGATGAATGTGTTTTTGGGTTTTTTTTGCTCAAGAATTTACAATAAAAATATTAAACACTATTAAATTGTTTATTTACAAGAATAATTTTATATTTACATGCTAAGAAGTAATGCAATGTAATATTTATCATTTACCAATTTATAAAGAAAAATCATGCTCTTTCCAAAGTTAACTTTCTTCTGGTTAGTAATTCCGAAAAAAAAAAAAAAATAAAATAAATATATATATATATATATATATCTCACTTTACAGAAGTACGTATTGATTTCTGCAAGGAAATTATGTAAAGGAAGTAAACAGGCCAAATTTTATGCTTCCACCAAAAGAAGTGGCGCAAAGTGTACCGCACAGAATTACTTCTAAATAAGCCCATAACGTTGGACAAAAGACCAACAAGAAGTCCATTTTTTTTCTTGTCAATAACTTCAAAACAGTAGGTTTCTTCATAATTTAATTGTTACTTCGATGTCAACATGTACATTTACACGGAATTATGACGATTTGGGAAAATTTTAAGAGATATTTAGCATTGGGTGCCAAAAAAGCAAATTTACCCTGGTTATTATAGTGCAGAATTAGATTCCTACATTTTTTTTTTTTTTTTTTTTTTTTTACAAAATCTCAAATTTTGTGCAAGTTAAACACAGAGGCTCCTAACCAAGTATAACAACTGATGCATTCTGATTGGTTGAAAAATATTAATTAGGTGTCGTCAACTACGTCCAAAAGTACCGACCCAAATTTTGACCTCTAGTTGATGCCGCAAAATGTAAACATGTTCACGATCCACCCATGTGACCAAGAGAACAAATAAAAATGAAACTTCAACACGACTTGGTTAGTGGGCACTTAAAATGTTCAACTTGTTCACTTGGCTTCATTGGAGATCGACTCAACAACAAAGGAGACAAACCAAATTCTTCAATATGGAAACGAACCTTGTCAACCAATTCCAGGCTTAATGTCAATTACTAAAATTAACAAATCCAGCTTGAGAAAGAACACTCACTCCCACAAAATATTCTATTCCGCAACAAGCATCTCCAGTAAAAGAGTGACAACTCTTTAAAAATCAGTGAGTCAAGAACAATACTTTTTTACTATTTAATACAAAAAATAATTTTCCCATAACAACAAATATACTTAACTACACCTCATTTTCACACATACAGTTCAGCAACTTAAATTCTTTCAGTATCACACACCAAAGAACTATAAAGTGTTTAACAACTTTAGCACAATATATTATGTATTTGTTGTGTTTTATAAAAAATATTTTTATTTTTGAACAAATTCTTCTACTTGATTATTTCTCTTGTTGTTGTTGTTGTCTGTTACATTTGATATAGTAAAAATAGTAGACGGTCAGTTTTATTCATATTTATAACCAATACAGACTGGCTAACCCACTATAATAGCCATAACTGTTCGAGTCATTGTACCTTCCTGCCTTCTTCAGGGGTTTTGCATTCATTGAATCTCTTGGAAATTCTCAAATCCTTTATTCAAACCAAAAGGGTAGATTCTTCTCTATTCACTGTCCATGATAAGAGATCACTCATGTCAGTCACCAGATATAACTTACTGACACAAAGATTGAACTCACAATCACCAAGTAATAGGCAGGCTGGATTAAATTGTTCTATTTATAATTTATTGGGCTTATATTATGAAGATTTTGTGAATTTTAACACTTGGAGCCATCACATGAGATATTTAGGAGATACTTGAGGATAAGTGATGCCCATTTACATTATTAAGGTGCATATTCTGAAGGAAAAAAAAAAAAAAAAAAAAAAAAAGTATCTAGAATCCACTGACCTTTCAACTATTCAAATTTATGAAGATAATTCCATATGCAAGCTAATATCCCCACCCAAGAGAGTTCCATGAAACTTATACTAAAGTATCTGATTAATTTTACTAACCTCAACCAAAGGAAAATTTAAAGATTAACATGATCCCCATCATGTTGCTTATGTTTCATTTGCATTCCATTCACTCAGACTGAGTTTTATTCATTTTGTCACATTGGTTATTAATACGGCACAAACAAAGCTTGCACAAAAACTTGTATTTTTTTTTTTTTTTTTTTTTTTTTTACATATTTTTTATACTTATATGTAAATTTTAAGCATAACTTGAACACAGACGTTCTGTGCAAATATTGAACATAATCTTTTCTTTTTCTTTAATATTGCACATAGGTTTACATACACTTATTGTATATGTTTCTACAGGAGAGTGCATGCCTGTATAGAGATAGTGACTGAATTAATTCAAGTTGGCACAAGGCCATAATATCGAGCAGGCCCAACTGAGGATTAAAGTCATCATAATAGCTTCCAAGATTAATAAGAGCTTTATGGCAGACACCCATTTTGCCAAACACAAATACAAAGATTTAATGTTATAAACAAGTTTGCAATACAAGGTGTTCCTAACAACAGACAGCCAAGGTTCATACTTCCTCTTTCATTGAATTATAGTAAACCTCACCCCAGGTTGATATTTTAGTCTGGGTCATCTTTATTTATTTTTGATCTGTTTAAAATGATAAAATTTACCAACGGTGTGCTAACAAGAAAATATTTTTCAAATTTAAAATTCTTTATGTAAAAATATTTTAATAAATATTTTCATGAGTATCAATCAAGGTATCACTTGAATCTTCTTTTATATGCCATGTTCATTCAAGACACAGGCTGTGATCATGGCTCTCCACCTCCTCCTATATCTTGTAGTTCTCAATATGTTTTGCCCTTTGCTACTTTTACCAAACCCTGTTCTGTCATCCACTTGCTTAAGCCTCCTAGTTATGTCATGCATGGCTTTCCCTTGTGTCTCTTTCCCTCTATCCATCCTGTGAGGATCAGATTCCCAAGCCTTCTTTTCCCATTACATATCCCAGAAATTTCAGCTACTTTTCCTGAGGTTAAGTATAAGCTTCTTCCTTTTTTGCATCCACTCCAAAGCATCATCGTTGCTCACATGTTTGGTCCATGGTATCCTTAGCATCCTTCTGTAGAACCATATCTATTGCTTAGAGCCTCTTCATCTTTGAAGAGACCATCCAACATTCGCTGCCGTAAAAGAGGACAGATATCACATAGCAGTTCAGTACTCTTTTCTTTGTTACCAGTAAAACCCTCCTATCTCATAATAATCTGCCTAGCTTTTGGAATGTGTCTTTGGCCATCTTACTATGTCTTTAAATCTCAGTGTCACACTTACTGTCAGAACACTTCCCAGATATTTAAATTTCTGCTCCTGATTGATTTTAGTGTCCCTGACCTGTAAATTGCATTTCAAGCTGATTTTTTTTTTTTTTTTTTTTTTACTGATGACCATGCATTGTCTTGTAGTTTAGCAGACTATATTAATCCGTTCTTGTTATTGTAAGCTATGCATTGTTTCAAGAAACCCGACAGGCTGACTAAACAGTTACAAATAAGGGTTCTACAAAACTCCAGAGTTGATAGGTCTAAATATAACATCAATCCCCTAAGTGACAAATTTTATTGGTGTTAATTCTATATTATAATAATTAACATATAGAGAAATTCAAAATTACCTCATGAGTACAGACTATTTCAACTAGTGTCAATGTGCTAGCATTTTTCAACTCAAATTTATATGCTCCGTTATAATAAACACAAAGAGCTCTTTTTGTGGATCAGTTTTAATATTTTATATTATTAGGATCCATTTGGATTATATAGCAACAGATTTATTACCTGTACTATATATATATATTATATATATAAAAAAAATGAGTAAAAGTGCTCAACATCAGAGAGAGAGCATATGTAAATCTAAAAGTGGACATTGATGCTAACAGCAATAGCAGTTCATGCTTGAACAGAATACATAAAACAAAAAGTAATATTCAAACATAGAAAATTTAAAAACAAAGAAAACTTTCTATAAAATATTAGGTTATTTCATAAGCATTCACCAGAAGTTAACATTCATAATTACACACACATACACAAAAAAAAAAAAAAAATGCTTCTTGCTAACTAGAAATTCTAACAGTATCTTTGTGAATCAAAAAATTCCAAAATAAATACATTTTACTTGGGCTCCAGATCAGAAAAGTTAAATTTTTTTTTTTTTTTTTTTTTTTTTTTAATATTGTCAAAAAGTTTGAAAAAAAAAAAAAAAAAAAAAATTAGGAGCAGTATACCGCAAAGCAAGCAGAAAATCTCAAATGTACATAACTTTAAGGAATTAAAGCACTGAGGCGATTTTTGCTGAATTTCAGTATTTTCGCATCTTGGATACAATCAACAAAGAATAGATTTGTTGCAATTATCACACTCTTAATATCAGTGAGAGAGGGGAAATTGCCACAAAAAAAAAAAAAAAAAAAAAATCTTTTTCACAATGCAATACCATCATGAAGCAGTTGGAATAAAATGAGAGAATTGAAAACATCTTTCAGGATTCTGTCTTCTTTTCAACTATTGATTCTTAATCCCAGAGTCATACAAATATCAAGATTTAATCCAATATTTCAATTTGATACAAATGTAGTCACAAAACATATTTCTAAGGCCAAATAAATACTTGCAATTTGAATCTAATATTTAGTATAACAGTTATTAGTATGCAAAATGGAATCATCAAGCAGAGTTCAAATTCCAGCCTAGTCTGTTCCCTTTTATAGTTATATCCTTGATAAAGACACCCATCTTTTCTTGCACCAGCTATAGGTTAAATAGTAAGGTAGACTGGGGTCTCTACCTCTATGAATTATGGAGAAGGCTACAGAAATCACACCACTATCTTTACCAAGAAAAGAGGTATGTTCATTCTTCTTAAGTCATTCAGCCTTCACATGTGTTACTATATTTGTAACACATCTTGAAACTTTAACCAAACACTTTATTCAAATCACAGGGGTTATCTTTGAAACTTTGGGAACATTTCATTCTTCCACTGAAGCAGAATATACAACTTTCAGTACTACCAGTAATCCCCCACCCATCCCTGTAATTGACATCTCAACTGCCAGAAAAACATTTTAACACTAGTTAAACAGTTAAAGATTTTTGTTTTAAATTCAGTTTAAATGAAATGAGATTTTGAGTCCAGCCTGAATTGGAATTTTGGCCCAAATCAAAGTGTGATTTTGAAATTTTTTTTCAAAATTCTCATTGCTGTTTTCTAAGCTGGATCAGAGATCCCTTATTTTTAGACAGGAAGCCCAATTAGCCCACATGCAAAGGTAAGCTTAAAAAGTGCAACTTAAGCTAGTTAATAATAAAATCACATGACCTGACAATTTTTGCCAGAGATTCTGTGGTGAGCTTTTATTAGTTGTCAAAGATTCTTTGTAACTAACATTATGATGGTTTCATAATAAAAACATTTCCTCATAAATAAACATTGGTTACAGACACTCAAACAAAAAATTGAAAAGTCATTAATCAGGAAAAATGAAATTTGCATTTCCCAATTTCAAAATCTACTAATTCTTTTAAAAGGTTCAAAGGCTAATCACCCAACTGGCAAACATCCATGACAAAAAAAAAAAAAAAAAAAAAAAAAAAAATTAATTTTATTTATTTGTAAACATCTACAATTTTTATCTTGACCGATGTCATCTATGCAACATTTTCTGCCCTACTTAGCTTTTTCTGGTTTTTGTATTTTTTTTTTTTTTTTTATAATAAAAATTATTTTCTTACTGAAACAAAAACAAAAAAAAAAAAAAAAAAAAGAAAAGAACAGGCTAAAGAAATCTATGACAAAATTTCAGACAAGAAAAAGCTTTTTCATATCTATTTACTAATCAGAAATGAGGCTTACAGTCATATCTCATTGAAACACCAATTCTTGTACAATCACTGAAGCTAAACAACATTGAGACTGGTCAATACCTAGATGGGTGATTGCTTAGGAATACCGAAAGCTGTAAGCTTGGATGTGCAGGTGGTGTAATGGACAACAGCTTGGAATTGTTAACATTGGGTTTGTTATATTCACTTACATGCAAATATCCTTGGGAAAGGTATAAATCCACTTCTCCCACCAGCTATGGGTTAATTAGTAAAACTTGTATCACTAAAACAATATGAAAAAAAAAAAAATTCTGGCTTTAAATAAGCTACAAAACATTGATAAGCCATAAAATACAAATTAGAAATGATTATGACAGAGTCATAACTAGAGAGAGCACCTAATGAGGATCTACTGATTAAAAACTGCCATCAAAACTATACAAACAAAGCAAGAACATAAGAAAGGTTTATATACAACAATGAGTGCTTAACAAAATGGAGAAGAGAAGTTGTTAGGTATGAGTTTTCAGTTTCATTGAAAGGAGTAGAGAAAAATGATTGATAGGTGTAGTGACAAAAGAGGATTCATGGGAAGATTTAACATGACTGGAATCTCCAGGAAAATTAAAACCTAATATATAAACAAGTAAAAAACAATGTTAACAGTTATGACATTGCACTGAGGGTGTGTGTGGGAGTGAAAAGAGACAAGAAGGGAGAGGTGAAAAGAGACAAGAAGGGAGAGGTGAAAAGAGACAAGAAGGGAGAGGTGAAAAGAGACAAGAAGGGAGAGGTGAAAAGAGACAAGAAGGGAGAGGTGAAAAGAGACAAGAAGGGAGAGGTGAAAAGAGACAAGAAGGGAGAGGTGAAAAGAGACAAGAAGGGAGAGGTGAAAAGAGACAAGAAGGGAGAGGTGAAAAGAGACAAGAAGGGAGAGGTGAAAAGAGACAAGAAGGGAGAGGTGAAAAGAGACAAGAAGGGAGAGGTGAAAAGAGACAAGAAGGGAGAGGTGAAAAGAGACAAGAAGGGAGAGGTGAAAAGAGACAAGAAGGGAGAGGTGAAAAGAGACAAGAAGGGAGAGGTGAAAAGAGACAAGAAGGGAGAGGTGAAAAGAGACAAGAAGGGAGAGGTGAAAAGAGACAAGAAGGGAGAGGTGAAAAGAGACAAGAAGGGAGAGGTGAAAAGAGACAAGAAGGGAGAGGTGAAAAGAGACAAGAAGGGAGAGGTGAAAAGAGACAAGAAGGGAGAGGTGAAAAGAGACAAGAAGGGAGAGGTGAAAAGAGACAAGAAGGGAGAGGTGAAAAGAGACAAGAAGGGAGAGGTGAAAAGAGACAAGAAGGGAGAGGTGAAAAGAGACAAGAAGGGAGAGGTGAAAAGAGACAAGAAGGGAGAGGTGAAAAGAGACAAGAAGGGAGAGGTGAAAAGAGACAAGAAGGGAGAGGTGAAAAGAGACAAGAAGGGAGAGGTGAAAAGAGACAAGAAGGGAGAGGTGAAAAGAGACAAGAAGGGAGAGGTGAAAAGAGACAAGAAGGGAGAGGTGAAAAGAGACAAGAAGGGAGAGGTGAAAAGAGACAAGAAGGGAGAGGTGAAAAGAGACAAGAAGGGAGAGGTGAAAAGAGACAAGAAGGGAGAGGTGAAAAGAGACAAGAAGGGAGAGGTGAAAAGAGACAAGAAGGGAGAGGTGAAAAGAGACAAGAAGGGAGAGGTGAAAAGAGACAAGAAGGGAGAGGTGAAAAGAGACAAGAAGGGAGAGGTGAAAAGAGACAAGAAGGGAGAGGTGAAAAGAGACAAGAAGGGAGAGGTGAAAAGAGACAAGAAGGGAGAGGTGAAAAGAGACAAGAAGGGAGAGGTGAAAATAGATATTGTAAAACAATCAAAATTGTGCAAAAAGCCAATCAGAGAAAAAAAAAAGTCTTTAAGAATGTCGCGGTGGGAAGAGAGAGGAGAGCAAAGAGAGGTGGGAAGAGAGAGGAGAGCAAAGAGAGGTGGGAAGAGAGAGGAGAGCAAAGAGAGGTGGGAAGAGAGAGGAGAGCAAAGAGAGGTGGGAAGAGAGAGGAGAGCAAAGAGAGGTGGGAAGAGAGAGCAGAGCAAAGAGAGGTGGGAAGAGAGAGGAGAGCAAAGAGAGGTGGGAAGAGAGAGGAGAGCAAAGAGAGGTGGGAAGAGAGAGGAGAGCAAAGAGAGGTGGGAAGAGAGAGGAGAGCAAAGAGAGGTGGGAAGAGAGAGGAGAGCAAAGAGAGGTGGGAAGAGAGAGGAGAGCAAAGAGAGGTGGGAAGAGAGAGGAGAGCAAAGAGAGGTGGGAAGAGAGAGGAGAGCAAAGAGAGGTGGGAAGAGAGAGGAGAGCAAAGAGAGGTGGGAAGAGAGAGGAGAGCAAAGAGAGGTGGGAAGAGAGAGGAGAGCAAAGAGAGGTGGGAAGAGAGAGGAGAGCAAAGAGAGGTGGGAAGAGAGAGGAGAGCAAAGAGAGGTGGGAAGAGAGAGGAGAGCAAAGAGAGGTGGGAAGAGAGAGGAGAGCAAAGAGAGGTGGGAAGAGAGAGGAGAGCAAAGAGAGGTGGGAAGAGAGAGGAGAGCAAAGAGAGGTGGGAAGAGAGGGAGAGTGCAGAGAGGGAAAATTATCACCGGCTCCCTTCACAAATCATAACAAAATTAACAAAACTTCAGAATTTTTAGGGAAGGGCTTCTTACTTCAGCTGAGATCTTAACACCTACTCATATATATGAAAGATTTGAAAAATAAAAAAAGTTTTCAGAGGAAGGCTGTCTTATCAAAATAAATTTTAGCTAATGTATTTATCATTTGGCAATTAACATTAGCACATAAAATTAAAAAAAAATTAAAAAATAAAAAAAATGATCAGGTTTGATTTCAACTCGGTTCTCACGATTGTGTTTGGAAAATGCAGAGCATCTTAACCTGAGTGTGTGCATTACATTTGCCTGAATTCAAAGCCAGAGACATGTAAAGAAGGAAATTTCTTAATTCAGATCCAATGTTACAAGATTTTGCTTTTCACACAGACTTTAGTTTAGAGAGCCAAGAAAATTTGCTTGCATCTCAAATTTTATATTAAAAAAAAAAAAAAAGTACATCTTAGAGAGAGAGAGTGTTAAAAAGTAGATAAACAGATTTGCAGTCAGAACATTATCATTAATAACTCTCTCCTGCAATTTGAAAACTCTACTTACTATAATTCTTAAATGGTTGATATAATGCAAATATATCACACGGATAAAATTGGTCAATTATTATTCATAACTATTTATACTGAAACTGATGTATGCAATTACAAGTAATCCATAATAATATTTTAGATTTTGAAATCATTTATTTTTGGCATTTGAATTTTTTGGAACTGTTTCTAAATGTTTGATTTTCTTTCAATCATTGAAATGCAAGATTTATCAGACGCATAAATGAAAGATGTTAGAATTTAAATACAAGCCACCATTTCTCAATTTCAAGAATTAATTAAAAAGAAAATTATCAAAATTAATATTAATTATAAAAATAACCAAAAAGGTTAGTGGGTTTTTAATATCTATTAGCTTGCAAATATCTGAGAAATTGTTTGTTTTTTTTTATCCTTAATTAAAAAGAATATAAAAAAAAGCAAAAAAAAAAAGCACTGTGATTGAAAAAGCAAAATCCCATTAGAAATTTTAGAATAATTTCTGTGATCAACTGTGGAATGATCAGTGTGATTATTTCTTTTGGTTTAGTAAGAAAATTTGTTTGGCAAAAGCAACAAACCATGAAATCCTAACGTTTATTGGTTTGTTTTTGTCTTCTCAAAAAAAAAAAAAAAAAAAAAAAAAAAAAAAAAAAAAAAAAAAATCTAAATTTAGAGTCACCAGCAAGAAATTGAATTAACAAATAAGTAATTCCTTAACAGCAAAAAAAGAGGGAATTACTTTTCAAAAAGACAAATGAATTGAAGGAAGGAAGGAAGGAAAAAAAAAAAAAAAAAACAAAAAAAAAAAAAACAAATAGTTCCAATATTTTATGTAAAATTTACTCTGCTTAGTTTCTGATCCTAAATTTATTCAATACAAAATTAAATTAAAATATGTAAAATTCAGTTATGTACTTCTACCACATCATGAAACCAAGTAGGAAGAAAAAAAGAAAAAAATATAATGGTGTGTAGAAGATGAAAATGTCTTAATATTTCATAAGATAGTTAAAGATGTTGGAGCATTAAGGATAGAAGGCATAAAACTTCGAAGACTTTGGAGAAATTTTTGAAGACAAATCACAAATAGATCAATTCACAACATTTCGGCCATTGTACACTCCAGTCTTCTTCGGGTGATTGTAATTTTGAACTGAACCCTTTATTTTGTCCACAGGGGTAGATTGTCCTCAAAGACACATGGTCCAGTGAATAAAGGCATTTGTTAGATCCAGTGACTAGACCCAAAGAGTTGCAAGTTCAATACCAGGCTACAGCACTGGTGAACCAAAAAACTTGTGGAGTGTTGAGTTAAAGGGCAATAACTGACATCCAGAAGAGGCATGGCATTTGGAACTAGTACACTACTCCAGCGGACAAAATAGAGGGTTCTGGTTGAAATTTCAATCATCTGAAGAAGGCTGGAATGTACACTGTACAACAGCCGAAACATTGTGAATATGGCAATGAGGATAACAGTTCAAATAATGTAAAGAATTTTTTTAGATTGTAAAAATGTGTTTTTTTGGGGTTTTTTTTTTTTATTTGGAGATAATGGTTTAATGATACAAATCTTAGTAATTAACCAATAGCTGGTGGAGAAGAGGTCAATTTATACCTTTCTCCAAGGTGTTTGCATATGAATGAATATAACCAACACAATGGGAATTGGAACTCAACTCTCCAATTAAAAATTCCTAGTCATCCAACCTTATCGCATCCAAAATAGAGTGGAGAGAAAAAAAAATACCAATAAGAAAATTGTAAGGAAATTATAATTAAAATAATTGGAAGTCATGTCAAGCATATGACATTAACAGAAAATCAGGATTTGATTTTGAGAATAAAAATCAAAGTTTGTAGGAAATTATTTTAAAAGATTTCAGCTGTGTGTGTATGTGTGTAGGGGGGACAGCAATCCCACTTTTATTAAAAGAGCTGACAAGATACTGCAGTTATATATATATATATATATATACACACACACACACACAAGAAAAGTTAAACACTTTACCACTGTTCCTTGTTAGTCATTTTTAGTGTGTATATATATATATATATATATATATATATATGATAGAGATGTACAGAGACAAGGTTATTCAATGGAGGAATACATTTCTCAGTAGGGACACAAGGAAACAATTTATAATTGTTCTTCCAGAAAAAAAATTAATAATAAAGGGGGGGTGGCAGAAAATTAGAAACAATTGAAATGTTTAATGTTTGACAAAAAAATACATGGCATATAAATATAATTTTTGTTTTATATTTACATGCATATTTTGAGGATTAATCTTGCTTTAGATATTAACTAAAAAGGATTCTTTTCTATTAAGGTAGATTCATGTGTTTATGACTTATCAACCCTTTGTGTTATTTAAAGCCAAAACATTTTAGATTGTAAAAATAAAAAATTTTTTTTTAAATTTGAGTTTTGTATGAAGATAAAATGAAATAGGAATCCAGATCATTTTTACCAACTTAAGTATCTTTAAAATTCAACAGCATGCTTCCAATTTGCAATTCTATCTGAACTTTGTGGTATTTTTAACCATCTCATTTCTTCTAAATTCCTCTTTAATAAAAAAAGAAAAAAAAAAAAAAATTACGAAAAGGATTGCCCCCTATGCTTTTACACTTCATTACCAGTTGACAAATCGATGTCACACACATCACACAAAAAGGAGCAAAACAGTCGTTTCCTTGACAGTCCAACTTTCCTTTCGATCAATACGTATGCACTGATGCTAAACAATGAATCAACATCATACGACAAAGTACAACAGTCCAGTTACTTCCCTATAGTCCTACATTCTCTTGGATCAATATATACAAAGGAATGCAAAAATATTCTCAGCACTTCCCAGCTTCTTTGTTTTTAAGTTTAACTTCATGCTTACATTTCTTCTCAGCACCCCCTGAAGAGGTTAAATGTATACAACATAAGCCAAAAACTTCCCATCTGTAGTAACATCAATGCTTACTATATCGTTTACTTACTACAACAATTTCCAATAACTGTTCAAAATGGTACTCAGATTAAGAGAATTAACACATACTTTAACAAAATACATGTATTTATGGGCATGCGATTGCAAGTATTTATATCAGGTCACTCTACTAGAGCAACAGGTTTCATGTAACCTAGTATTAACTGCCGTAGTCAAGTACTCAGACTAAATCAGTTCCTCCAGCTGAGGAGGGTTGCTAGACACATAAAATTTAAAATGAGACATGTCAAAAAGCAAGTGATCTTTTGTGCAAGGTAACAGCCATCTCGTACAATGGTGTAAACTTGACACCATAGCCACATGCAGTGATGATGGCGTCACTTGGCAGTGGGCTTCCTAGACTGAAGCCAATGACTAAAGGCAGAGGGCTATCCCAATGGAATTAGTGGCCACATCTCCATGACCAAGACAATACTTCAAGTTGAAGAACATGGGTTATGATTTGATCTGGAGAGGGATGGGTTCCACCTGGTCTACTGAAAGACACTTGAATAAACACCTCTCCAGTTTTTGACTCAGAGATGTAAAGGAAGCTGATCAGATGTTCAAGAACCATACAACCACAATGGCTTATCAGACTAATGATGATGGTGGTGGTAGTTGCAAGTATGCATGAGAAATAGGACAAAGAAAAAATGCAAACAGCATAGCTACATTATTACTCAAGGGAATTCCAGTCTCAATGGGTATCTCATTCCCTATCTTTTGTAAATATGATCAAGCTAAAATTAGTTTACAATATGCTTTTTTTTCCAGATTGGCAACACACACAAGTTATTCAATATTCTCAGATCATCCCATAACTGATATTTGACAGTGACATATCAAATAATATTTTTGTTGTTCTAAAAATGGCCAAACCATAATACATATGCTATCAGATCATTTCATGAATAATATAAAAAATCTGACAATGATATATTGAATATTTCCCATCCCTTTTAAAATGACTATGTGGTAATAAAAAAAAAAAAAAAAAAAAAAAAAAAAATACAAGCTGGTATATGGTAATACAATTTAGAGTAAGTGTATTTGTCAATTATTTACAGGTAGATTAATATCCTTATCTTACTTATTATTATGAATGTTTCATTATATAATCTCCAGCCTCCTTCAGGTATCTACTGATCCAGGTATCTACTGATCCAGTTAACCTCCCAGGAATTTCAAACTAAAAGATTGTTCTCATTCAAATGTTCAAGTTCAGAGATATCTTGTCTTGTTCCTATAACATAGCTCAGTTACTGTTCATATCACTTCTATCAAGTCTGAGCAGGAAATGAACTCACAATTCCATGCTATCAAAATTCATGTAACAACAACACTTTAATCCTCTATGCTTTTGTTCGACGGGACAATCCTAAAGCTAGAACTTGAAACCTTAAATCTAATTGCCTTTGCTGCTACTACTACTACAATCTTGCCGTCAATCTTGACTCCTACCACTAATGCTTTTATTCCTTACTTCTACTAAAGTCTTGCTATCAAGACTAACTCTTTCCACAGTCATTTCTCTTCCTAGAGGAAAAGATTAGAATACGAGTTTAATTGAAAATAATTCCTAATCCCAGATTATCGCAGTATAATTCTAGTAGGAGACAAAGAAATTAATATAGTTAAATTCAATTAAGAATAGAGTAATGGATTGCAGCTCAGATTAAGGGATCAAAGAGCCAAGTTCCAATTCCTGTCAAGTTCATTACATTCATATATGCCAATAGCTTTGGTAAAGCATGAATCCATCTCAGCTATAGGTAAATAGTAGGACAGACTGGGTTCTATAGCCTTGGGTGGCAACCAATCTAGAAGGAAAACTGAATTCAAAACTGTATGTAGCCTTGATTAAGCACATACTATGGAGCTAAGTAAAGGATTGTTTGCATTGACTATGATCCCAACTACAGTAGACTCCTATAATTTAAGTTCCTCAATTTATTTTCCTGAAGATGAACGTGTCTAAAAAGCACAAATGACAGAATGCTCAATACATTTAGAAGAGATAATATCACAGAAGTAACTAAAAAGAGAACAAATTTACTGGCAACAATGTTAAAGGTTTTATAACTTCAAATTAAGATATGCTTCATGAACAGGTGATTGTGTCGAGTTCAACGATTACCTGCTTTTGTTTAAGCTCAATAGAAGTTACAACTGCATTCAAGATTGTCACTTGCAGTAATATGGAGACGTGATTAAACTTCTCTATGATTTGACAGGACATGACCAGACATCTGCACTATAACAAAGACATCTCTAGCTTTATGGACAGGTTAAAGGGTGACGAAAACGGATATTTTATAAGAATAATAAAGCAATACAAGTAATGGTTCAGTAGTGGCAAACAGGTTAATTGTTTTAGGTTAAGTTGTCGTTGCTACCTGAAAATATTATAGCTATCCTCTTTTGTCGGTAGGTTTAAGCACTGCACTGAAATGAAAAAGCAAGAAAGGCCCAGTTTGATTAAAAGCAAAAATATGGCATTCCATCTATACAACAAATATCTGGAAAAAAGTGAAGAACTCGGGTGAAGAAAATTTACACCTAATATAAAAAAATATTTGTAAATTTTTCACAAGTACCATTTAATCCTCATATGTAAAATCAAAATTTCACTGGATGATTTTTTTTTTTTTAAAGGTTTCACCTGCCCTAACTACTGAGTACAGCCACCAGTAATGGCCATAAATTGTATCCAATGTAACCAACAGATTTCTCAAACTGTTTTTATGTACAGTGTCCCTTCCGGATGTAGGCAATCATGACCCTCCACATCTTCCTGTCTCTTGTAACTCGTAAGTTTTGTCATTTCTTCCAAATCCTGTTCTACCATCCACTCAAGCCCATAAAGTATGTTATGTGCTGTATTTCTCTTCCTTAATCTGTCCTGTGAGTATTAGATTTTCCAAACCCTCCTTCCTCATTACATGCTACAGAAATTTCAACTGCCTCTTCTTGATGTTAAGTATAAGTTTCCTTTTTGTTTCCATTTTCTCTAAAACCTCTTTGTTGCTCACATGTTTGGTCTATTGGTATCCACTGCATTTTTTTTTTTTTATATAACCACATTTCTGTTGCTTCAAGTCTCTTCATCTTTGAAGAGATTGTTGACTGCCATATAGGACAGATATCATGTAGCAGTTTTCTAAAGTACTCTTTCCTTGGTTTCTAAAGAATTTTTCTAAGAAAAATTTCAGATTGGAAATTGGTGGGGATGAAAGTTTTCATGAAAAAAAGTTATTTCTTTCAGATTTCAAGCTTCTTATGCTGTAATAACATTTTGCTGGTTAAAGGATAAAATTTTTAATTCTGAATACAATAACATGCTTGAAGATTGCAAACACAGCAAACAGCTACTACCAGAATATTTGATTCCAAAATTATACCATTTAATTCTGTTAGTAAATACACACACCCCATACAAAGTGGACACAGATATTCACAGCAAAATATGTTATGGGAAATCTGTGAAGTTTAGTCAATTCTTTATTGAGCTGCTTGCGGAAAATCATCATTTTTAATTTAAACACTTAGTAATGTTTATCCTTCATATTTAATCTGAGAAGGCAAAAGTAGAGAACAGAAGCTTAATTTCAATGATGCAGTAGGTGCAAGCATGAAGTCAAGAATTATTTGCATAGTGTAAAAAAAAAAAAAAAAAAAAATTAAAAAAATAAGCTCATGGAGAAAGGATGTAGTGAAAGCCTGAAAACTTGGAACTTTTGAAGTGCAAACTTGTTAACTTTAAAAATAAGCGATTCTATCAATTGTGGTAAGTTATAAGCTTTAGAACATATTCACAAGGAGGAAAATGTGCTTTTATTGACAGTTAAATATTAAAAACTGATTATTCATCAAAGCCAAAATCATTCTTTTATAATGTAATATATAATTTACATGAAAAGTAGCAGTCACACAAAATCAGGAAAAGAATTTGACAACTGAATAACGGTATTCAGAAGATATTTTATTAGAAATGCTACAATCTTAATATTGTGTATTTAGGCAACAATCCTCCTTTTATACATGTTGCATTAAAGACAACAGAGAAGGTACTGTGGCTAAGCTTTTTATTTAATTTTTCTTGTGTTTGAACAAGTGTTTTCTGGACACAGTGTGGATAGAAACCATCCTAGTGTTCTGTGAGTTACAGAGTTGCACTTTTGCCTATACTTTTAGCCATTATCAAGGATGATTTTATTTTTTTAACTGTATGTATGCATGGTTATAGGGATGTTTTATTTTCTGAATAAAGTGAGCATATTGTAGCCCTGTCCTGAGTATGACTAAACTACAATCACGTCCAGGGTAAGATGATAAACTACGTCCAACAGCAAGGCCTCTGATCAGAAGGCTTTGAGGAGTGTGGAACCACCTCTTTATTGCTGGTGTTCCCAAGTCCACTCTGACCTGGGGTGGTAGCACCTGTTAGGGTCCCAGCAATGGGCAAATATTTAACCCTGAAACCAAGGTAAAAAGCATTATGGAAGTGTAAAAAAAATAGGTTTTAATATCAGAAATACTTTGTAAAAAACTTACCATCAATATATTTAAAAAAAAAAAAAAAATAAAATAAAATAAAAAATAAAAATATTACCAGCTATATATTTTTAAGGAAGAAAAAATTTTGACAACAATAGATTTTGACAACAATAGATTTTGACAACAATAGATTTTGACAACAATAGATTTTGACAACAATAGATTTTGACAACAATAGATTTTGACAACAATAGATTTTGACAACAATAGATTTTGACAACAATAGATTTTGACAACAATAGATTTTGACAACAATAGATTTTGACAACAATAGATTTTGACAACAATAGATTTTGACAACAATAGATTTTGACAACAATAGATTTTGACAACAATAGATTTTGACAACAATAGATTTTGACAACAATAGATTTTGACAACAATAGATTTTGACAACAATAGATTTTGACAACAATAGATTTTGACAACAATAGATTTTGACAACACACTACCAAGAAAAAAAAAAAAAAAAAAAAAGAAAAAGAAAAAAAGTTGTTGGCATTAAATAACCCATCGAGCTTGATATGCCATAAAACAAACCAAACCATATTGTGACCATGTTCATAGTTAATGTTATTTAGTGTTGGCTTTTTTTTTTGCTTTTTTTTACGAAAAAAGGCTTCCATTTTTTTTTTTTTGCTTTCCGTTTTGATTTTTTTTTTTGTTTTGTTTTGTTTTTTTACATGTGGATGATGTTATTATGTTCGTATTTTCTACTAGTATGTTTCAGATGGACTCTGGTAGGTTTGTGTGCATGTTTAAAGGAGTTCTAATGAAGCTGTGGTCAGATAGGTGTTACACAAGTCACCTGGATAGGCATGTAGTAGTTTGACAATGTAATTATTTATGAGTTTCGCTTGATCAGGAACACCATTCCTTAGGCGGGTATTAACTCATAAATAATGTTCATTCTTTGTAGCTTTGATTTTGAAGATATGTTATTTTTTAGGATAAGGTTGGCTTTTAAAATTTTTTGTAATAGATAATTTTCTTGTTCAGATCAACTAGCATTGTGTATTTCTTTGAGATTTACAAGTGAAGATCCATCTTTATAGTTGACATGCATTTGGCTTTTGTAGAAGATATTTTATGCTATTGCTTTTGTCTATATGTTCAGTATCATTATTATTTGCTCTGAAAAGAAAGTTTAATCCAGTGGTCAATGACGTAGTTAGGAAAATAACTAGTGTCTGTTTTGCATTGCTAAGTTCTTTAAGAAAAAAAGTAGAGAGGATGAATTCTTGTGCACTCTCTTTACGAAGTTTTATCACTGCTATTTCGTATCCAAGTGGGCATTCACTCTTATCGTTAAGATGGCAAGAGTTTCTGCTAGTGGGTTTTTATATAATGAGCTGGAGAAAGTGTTACTGTATTCTATAAGAACATCTAAGAATGTCAGTTTATTTTTTTTCGACTTGGGTAAAATTAAGGACAGTTTTTTTTTTTTTTCAAATGTGGTTTTATCTTTTGTTGTTTATTTTTTTTTATTTTTTATTTTTTTGCTAAACTAACAATATCATCTACATATTGGACATATATTTTAGATTTACTGACCAGTTTAAATATTGTTTTCTACAAGGGACATGTAGTAATTGTAGAAGAACAGGCCAAGCATACTAACTGCTACGACCAATCATTTTTCAGATCCCAACCCTTATCTACGAGTTATCAAAATTCCTTAATGACATCATTACCTCATACCTATCCACCATCCACAATTTCTTCCAGATACTATCCTTAAAGCCATGTACACAATTCTATCACCACCATCCATCAACTCCCCTTAGATGTTCTTATAGAATACAGTAACACTTTCTCCAGCTCGTTATATAAAAACCCACTAGCAGAAACTCTTGCCACCTTAACGATAAGAGTGAATGCCCACTTAAATACAAAATAGCAGATAAAAAAAAATTAAACTTCATTCTTTGATCAGAGCATTATGCCAAAATCCAAAAGAGAAAACAATTTACTACAATGAAAATGTTTAGAGAGTTTCCTGATCACAAGGTCATCCACAGTAAATTTGCATGCATTTCACCATACAAAGCAGAACTTCTATTATCAGTGTGATATTTCTAATAACAAAAGTGATGGAAATAAGAAAAATATAAAGGAAATTGGCTAGATTATATATATATATATATATATATATATAAAATAAATAAAACTCATTAATATGGCCTAATCTAATTTAGAAAATACATTTTCCAACTTCTCACAAATTCAGTACAACTCATCAAAATGCATGCTTAAAATGCAAAGAAAAAGAAAACAATACTGAAAAATTTAGGAAAAAAAAGAAAGTCTTTTCATATTTGATTAATAAAATAAGGTGTGGTATGATTAAAATATATTTGCTCTTAACATTTTTGTCTTTCTCAAACTTTCTTTTCCTTAAAAAAAAAAAAAAAAAAAAAAAAAAAAATGTACTAATCATATTGTCTGCAGATGTTATTGATAAGTACAAAAATATTTACAAAATTCACCACACCTTCTTCATTAATCAAATATTGACTTTGTTTTTGAGATTTTCATCATGTATTCAAATTAATGCAGGTCTTAAGTCAGAGGAAAAAAAAAAAAAAAAAAAAAAAAAAAAAAGAAATTTTAATCTAAACAATGCTAGATCACTTTACAAGAATTTGAAAACATTATGAAAAGCGATCTACTGCTCTTCAAAAATCCAATCAAATGAGTTTGGTAGTTGTGGGAGAGGGGGGATGCATTTGTATTTCCTTTCTGACCTGGATTCAACATCAAAGTTGTTGCAGGTTAGTAGTATCAAGGTCAATTCATTCACTCTTACCCCAGGCACATTTTTCTGTATCCAAAGTGAAACAGCAGGCCGACCTAACCAAAATATCAACATTGATAAACAAATACAAAGTGAAAATCTGACATCTACAAAAATATTAATGGTGAGCAAAAAGTGCTGAATCCATGTTAAATGCAGATATTACATTTCTTTTAGAGACAGTAGAAAAAGAAAGAATTTCGGATCATTGAAGGAAAGAAAAAAAAAAAAAAAAAAAAAAAAAAGAAAAATATATAATCTCTGGAATAGAAAAAAAAAGGGTTAACAACATGGCAGATATATTGAAGCCAAAAGCATATATCCAAGTTTCTAGACAGAATCAGCAAGAAAATTAAACTATATTTAAAAAGAGTATATTTTGAAAGATTCGTCTATTTAAGAAATTAAATCCTGAATGAAAACTGACCTTTCAACTACTCAAAACTCCTTCCAGCTGCAACAGCATGGCTTCAAGAGTAGAGCTTTCTTGAACATGAACCACAGTTTACTGAACACAAATCTATCTAATCAATTATTTCTCAACATTTATCTGTCTATTATTTCTCCGGAAACTGTCTTATTGACCAACAAAGTAAATAAAAAATGTGACTTACTATTAGTTAAACATTGTAGGCATACAGCCAACCATAGTTGTATTTCTAGTATGTACCATTCAATGATTGCTTTAAGGAATATTACAACTGTTGCCTTCTGTTTAATTCTAGACCCTTTTTTCCATATGAAGCTTTGTGATTTAGTCTTTTCTTAGATACTAGCATTAACTTATCACCAACCCTTTCAATGGATAGATAATGCTAGATATTACCCTCAACCAAAATTACATAAATAAAAACAAAAAATATTAAAATAATTGTTTGACTTTGTCCATTTCATAAGATATGATTCCAATTGTTTGTTATATGAGCAGATATTAAACTAAATAACATTTATAGAAGAAAATTTTAAATTAGCAAATTCTTTGGTGTATACATCTGTATGAATTTCTTCATTCAACCTTTCCCAGCCCCACCCAAAAAAATATCCCTGTTCATTATGTAAATAGATTTTTAAAATGTAATTACCATTTTTTAATACTGATGTGGGGGTAATGAAAAGTTACCAGCTTAACTAAATTCCCAAAATCTGACCAAAGACATTTTTTTTTTTTTTTCAGTTACTAGATCAGGTTAAGTACTTTTCAGCATCATCCTATATATTGGTTTAATAATAATTGATTAGAAAAATATTAAAAACAGTGACAGGTTTTTAAACATTAAATTGATGGTTGCCTTGTTAGAAATAAAAAAGAGACAAAAAAAAAAAAAAAAAAAAAAAGACAGAGACAAAAAAAAAAAAAAAAAAAAAAAAGACAGAGACAAAAAAAAAAAAAAAAAAAAAAAAAAAGACAGAGACAAAAAAAAAAAAAAAAAAAAAAAAAAGACAGAGACAAAAAAAAAAAAAAGACAGAGACAAAAAAAAAAAAAAGACAGAGACAAAAAAAAAAAAAGACAGACAAAAAAAAAAAAAAGACAGACAAAAAAAAAAAAAAGACAGACAAAAAAAAAAAAAAAGACAGACAAAAAAAAAAAAAAGACAGACAAAAAAAAAAAAAGACAGACAAAAAAAAAAAAAAAGAAATAAAAAAAAAGAAATAAAAAAAAAAAAAAGAAATAAAAAAAAAAGAAATAAAAAAAAAAAAAAGAAATAAAAAAAAAAGAAATAAAAAAAAAAAAGAAATAAAAAAAAAAGAAATAAAAAAAAAAAAAGAAATAAAAAAAAAAGAAATAAAAAAAAAAAAGAAATAAAAAAAAAAGAAATAAAAAAAAAAAAGAAATAAAAAAAAAAGAAATAAAAAAAAAAAAAGAAATAAAAAAAAAAAGAAATAAAAAAAAAAAAAAGAAATAAAAAAAAAAAAAAGAAATAAAAAAAAAAGAAATAAAAAAAAAAAAGAAATAAAAAAAAAAGAAATAAAAAAAAAAGAAATAAAAAAAAAAGAAAGAAATAAAAAAAAAAAAGAAATAAAAAAAAAAAAGAAATAAAAAAAAAAAGAAATAAAAAAAAAAAGAAATAAAAAAAAAAAAGAAATAAAAAAAAAAAAGAAATAAAAAAAAAGACATAAAAATACAAAATAAATCAAGTTTGAAACCTCAGAAATGTTAAAAATTAATAAAAAATGAATTAAAAAAGAACAATCGTCAGGAGTCACTGATTTATGGTCAGTAAAAGGTTCAAAAGTAGACAAAGAAAAGTTTAGGGACAGGAGAGCAATGCAACAGACTAACAAATAAAACACACAAAAATAATTTTATAAATAAATTCAGCAGAGTACTAACATAATACATTGCTTGTTTACCCAAGATCAGAGGTTCAAATTGGGGCAGGATCTCATTTTTACATTTGTTTTAGTGTGTTAAAGTCAATAAATTTGTAATACAGAATTTTTTTGTTTTTTTTAATTTAAAATCCACTGAAAAAAAGCAGCAAATCAAAATATTCAATACTCTTCCCATTATATGAAATTCTAAGATGGAATTTTCCCCCTCTTACGCTAAAAGCAGCATGCAGGTTCAACAAGCATATTCCATAGAGAATAAGAAAATATAAAATTATTGGTGTGATTTATATTAGTTACGTCCACTACCTGAAAAGGCAAAATGCAATGAAAAGTTAATTCCACAAAAAGACGAAATGAAAATGATTTCTCAAAAGAATTGAAACATAGACCATGTGAATTTTAATGCAATTCTCATTTTTGTTAAAAACCACTATCCAAAAGACTTCTAAAATATGCCAGCAATGGTGGCAATCACTTTAACACAAAAACATCTAACAGAACCAATTTCTATTACAAACCAGAGAGTGATCCAATATTGAAGCACTGTTTCATAACAACCAAATACATTTTCACAAAATATTTTTTTTTCCCCCCCCTCTCTTTTCTTTGGGCAAGTTACTTATCTAATATTAAAACAAACTTTAAGGTTGCTAGTCTATTCTCTAAGCTCTATCCATTGAATAATGTAAAGATAAAAAAAAAAAAAAAAAATTGCTCAGTGGAAATTTTTTTTTCAGCTCCAAGGCATACAAATCAGGCACACAGGAATTTGGGTGGGAAAGTTCTTAAACACACCCCAAAATATATTGAATGTTATTTTTCCTCTGCAAACCCCTCGAAATCAAATTGAAAAGCCTACTGAATGGAACCTGTGTTCAATCAACTGGAGACAACCACAAGGAAATGGTAAAGTTACTTAAAGCACTCTTCCAAAATTACTGGCAGGTCAGGAAAAGAAAGAGTACTTAAAAGGCCTTGGAAAGCACATATAGAGCACCATGGACACACTTTCTCCCATGGCAAGTTATTATTTGCAAACAAACAGAAAAATCAGAGTTAAAATGGAAAGGCAGCTTTCATTTTAACAATCGATCATGTTCCACGTTTATGCAAGCAAGTGGATGTTATAAAAGATTTATTAATGAGAAAAAAAAAAAAAAAAAAAAAAAAGGAAAGAAAGAGTAGTCTATTAGAAAGCAACGTTTTGCATCCCACAACTTGAGATATAATAGATAAGATCTTTCCAGAAATTCCTCAAAGATGAAATATAAAAGTCAAATCCATCAGCCAGGAATGAAAAGGTTATTTTCAATATATGTATTGGGAGAGACATTATGCCTTTATCAAAGATTATGGCAGATAATATTTGTGCACAGCTTTAGTTAGACAAAAGGCCAAATGAGGAGGGGAGAAGAAAAAAAAAAAAAAAAAAAAAAAAAAAAAAAAAAATCACTTGAAGCTTGACTTAGCATAAGTGATTTTTTTTTTTTTTTTTTTTTTTATGACATGTCTGACATGTCTCTTCAAGACATGGGAAATTATGGTTTACCAAATATTCCTTGAATTATATGGAGATTTCCAACTTCTTGGAGAAAAAAAAAGATATAGTATTATACTTTCCTGTTATCTTCTGTGTTTTTTTGCTCACTCCTACACTGATTACCACCCAAAGCTAGAGAGCCCAGTCTACCCTACCATTTAACCTGCCTTTTCCAAAGGCATTTGTAGAAATGTGAATGCAATAGAGTAGCCTGCAATTTGAACTCAGCACATCATTTCCACTTTTCCTATCAATATCCATTGTTACACACATTTAAACAAAGCTAGCTTATCTTAAAAAAAAAAAAAAAAAAAAAAAAAAAAATCAGAATGTTAAGTATTGGGTTTTACCTGGGCCAAAATTACTGATAAGAATTTATACAAATATATTAGGATGGTGCAAAAATAATGACAATGTCATTTTTTGACGTATTTCTTAATGTCAAAAAACGACATTATTACGTCATTATTTTTGCACCAACCTAATAATAAACAAACGAAGAAATTGCCCATCCCCAATGAGATTTAATGCATAATTTTTGTTTTGTTCTCCAAGAGATCCCCCTGCTACCATGACAATAAAAGGATTATTGTGAAGGGAAAATGTATTAGTTTTCTTCCACTTTTGATCCATTTATGGATAGAATGTGTTACATAAAAACACCAACACATAAAAAACAAAATAGCAATTAGAAGTTTGTTTTTTTTGTTTTTTTTACAAGTCACTAAACATATTTCAGGTTTATGATTATCATATTGAGCAAGCAAACACTATACAATCATCAACAATGAAGGAATGACAAGTGTGAAAGAGGTATTTTTACAAAGGAAACTCCTAACAGAGAAAATAAACAAATCATTGGTATATTTGCATGTGTGCAGACACACTAAAGAGAGAAAAAGACAGCAATTTCCATCCTTAAGAGTTAAACTGGAAAAGTAATTTTTTTTTTTTTGTTTGGGGGGGGGGGGGATAAAAATTACCTAAACAAAGATTTTTTTTTTTTTTTTTCTTTCTTCCGAGCATACATTGTCACTGCATAAGGATATTCCTGGAAGTAATTTGCTATAAAAACAATGATAGATTCAGAGACAAACATAACTGACATTAATGTCAGCAAAGAGTTTCAAAAATATCTCCTGTCTAGAAAGGAACAAACCCTGAAGCAACGTATACTGAGCAGTGAAAATCGTTTCAGAGATGGTTTCAGCAATGGAAGCAAATAAAACTAGTTATATTTCTGGACAGCTACCAAAAAAAGAAATTACAACTCTTATTATATATATATATATATATATATATATATATATATAGTCTAGAGTTATTGCACAGCAGTGTCTCCTTGGTGACAGTGATGTAACCATATATTTTATTTTCATTTGCTATTCTCCTAAAAGAAGTGATTTATACTAGCATAAGATCACATTCTAAAAGTAAGCAGGTCAGACTAACCCCTCTATCAATATCAAGTAAAGTCAACAGATTTGTCAATTCACTACAATTATACCGTGATGTTTAACAAGCTTTAAATAACCTGAAAAAGGTTGATAAGCCATGTAAAAAAAATAAATAAATAAATAAATAATATATACAACCTGCAATGCTTAACTTTAGCATTTGACACCCTGTAAATATTGGCTCTCAATGTTCAACCTGCTCCATTAATATTCTGCTAAAATATATGACAACATGATCACAAATAATACTGGAAGTCACACAGTGAGACCGAGAGCAGATATTTATGGTTTGAGTATGTTAAGTGATAAAAGGTTAAATCCTTAACCTATGAGCATAAAGTCATTTCATTCTGTTCCTTTTCATGGAGAAAAAAAAAAAAAAAAAAAAGAACTTAAACACAATTTGAAGAATTGCTCATCCATAACACCATTCATTTGTTGAACCATATGGGCACTGATGTAGTGTAAAAGTTAGCGAGTTTGTCTTGCTAGATCAATTATGACAGAGTAGCAAGTTTGATCCTTACTAGGTGCCCCACACTTTCAGCTTTGTTCTAGGCTTAGAAAACCACCATTAGTTGAACCATATATAGAACAGGTTAACCCACTTGGTATGGTAACAGCCAAAAAGAGAGAGTTTTGTTGTTGTTTTTTTTTGTAGAAGTAAAGTTTTCCCCCCACCTCTTACGTAGATTGTACACCTGATGAAGGCCAAAGAATGGATAGGGCAAAACGTTATCAACACCAAAGAATTAAATTGTTCTAACAAAAATTGGACTGTTGATTTTGCGAACTTGACAGAAAATTAATTTGTTAATTTGCATAAATTAACAAGCAAAAAATGCATTTCATTCAGACATTTTAAGAAAAAAAAATTTTTTTGGTTAACTATTAATGGTAATGATTTTAAATTCAGACTGAGCAACAGAACTATTTTTATAAAAGACTTTTCCAACAACTTAGAAAAGGTTGGTGCATAAAAATAAAATAAAAATAAAAAAACTAAATTATTCTGAAGTTAATGAGGATTAATTTAGGCAAAGAGCCAAATAAATTGGACTCACCTTCAAGAGGAAGACATATTGGCAACTGATGATTCTTTCACACGTTGGATGGACACTGACTAAATTTGTAACCACAAGTTCCTAAACACCCCAAAATTATAATTCCCTTCTGCATTAAAAATTAAAATAGCAATATGGATGAAATCAGATTCTGGATCATGAAATGCCATTATCAGTTTCTACAAATGGACATTAAGTAGCAGTCCTTTAACAGAAGCTGTCTGAGTGGAACTTCCTCCTTACTAATGGAATACAAAAGGAATGAAGAGGACTTATCATAGTGTTCTTAATAATACCATGGAAATTGTCCTTAGTTAATTAATAAACTAAGCCTGGCATATATAATCACAATAGTTAGGTACCCAGTGAGGATCAACATAATTTGAGTTAAGCTTGCTAAGCATCATGTTATCGTAGGTACAGTCTACATTCCTCTTCAACTTCCATAATGCTAATCCTAGTGACAAAAAGGGCTGCAACCTCACTAGACTGTGCACTGTTGCTGTACTTTTGATAGCAAGCAGATTCTACAAGGTGGAATTGCCAAACAAATTTTGAATTCAAAGTTGTCCTAAATTGGTTGCTAACCACAAAGATTAATCGATCTTGCTATTTAATCCATAACTTGGGGTAAAAAGACACAATGGTACTTGTAGGGAAGTAAATGTAACAAACTCAGCTGAAATTCAAACTCAACACACAGATTCTAATTTTTGCACAGGTAACAATTACACTATGCATGTAATCCCTCTTTAAATATGCACAATACTGTTTAAAAAGAGTGTAAAAAATAATCCCTGAACGACAGAATGATTACAGAGTGATGGGTCATACAAAAGGCATTAGATTCAATTACTCACCAGGTCTATTTTAATTTAATTCCCCTAATTTAAGATTAGGAAAAAAAAAAAAAAAAAAACACGCACACACACTATCAGGGATATTTCTTTATAATCCTGCCTAACACAAGCTGTGTGTTTTACTTTTCTTTTTTTTTTTTTGTAACTTTATTAATTCAATCTTCCTATAAATTTCCTTTTATGATGTTGTGCCAAAACAGGGTTCAGTGTAGAGAGATTTCTCTGCTGACCAGGAGAAAGAGTATTCGTCATAGTCATTCTCATAAAAATATTTCACCACTTGGCCAGGGTCCCGAAATGGAAGCAGACATCTGGCCCTTTGAGACCAGCCTATTTAAAATAGAGCATCAAAAGGGGGGCAATAAAGAGAAGAACATGATGCCAAAAAGAAAATTAATCTAAACTAGAAAAAAAAAAAAAAAATAATAATCTTCACACAGACATATATATATATATATGAGAGAGAGATATCTCTATGGCTTAGTGGTAGAAACTGACACGAAATCAGTAAGGCTTTGGACCTGGCTTGAGACATTCAGATGTTTAGTCCCACTGATGAGCTGTGATACAGCAAAACAGTACTGTCTGTGGATATAGAGACAAGTAGGAAAAGAGACATGGCAGCTGACAAGTAAAAATAGAAACTAATAAGTTTGCTTACCGCAAAGAAAACGCAAAGACAGCTTGGTAGCCATTTGAAATTGTTCCAGCTATCAATTCAAATGATACACGTTTGATTAGTTACAACAGCAATATTTTAAGCAAACGATAACTATGCACATCTTCTAGAAAAATGTTAAATACATCTTTAGATTTTTGTTTATATCATCAAAGAATTTTTTTTTTTTTTTTTTACTCAATTTTATTTGGGGTTAATCTTAGAAATAATTGGGCATGGAAAAAAGACAGGGGAGGGAAGATAAAAAAAAAAAAAAAAAAAAAAAAAAAAAGTGAAGTGAGATATTGCTTGTCAAGATGTATTCTTGGTGATTTTTTGGTTAATGTGCACCATTTTTAAGCTGCCAAGATAAGAGTTCTATCTTAACTAAAGGCCTAAGAAATCTGTGTCAAATTCCCAGGAGGTCATTTTTGTATTGTCCACTGTTTAATGTACGGAATAAGTTTGGAATAAGGAGACAGATAAATTATTGGAAGTTCTCTAATGCTGGCTGGTTTGACAGAACCATTAATCAACCATCAGAACAAAAGCAATATACTTCCTAAGAGTAAGTAATAAATATGTGAAGGAGAGAAACCTTTTACAAAGGCTTGCAATAAGTAGACTAAGAGAAGAAATATGAAGTACTTGTAAAGTGAACATACAATTGGCATTGGTGAACAGGATTATCCTTCAGTCAACATTCATATTGACAATACTTAATATGAAAACACTTACAAGAGATTAATTACAGCCTATATCAATCATACACCAAATGTTAAAAATATCATTGAAACTTTGGATTCCAGTTCAAAACTGACAATTACAAGCAAACTCATTCTTTGTTTTTGTTTTTTTATAACTACCATAAAAATGATTACAATTTTAGAAATTATTCCCTCATCTCAAATACAACTTTTTAAATGTCTGAAACAGTGTATCTGTTTTTTTCAAAGAAAGTAAAGTTGACAGCTAATCTTAAAAATGACATTTGTTAACTGTGCAAGATCTTTTTTTTAATCATCTAAAAACTTTTTATTGCCTTTCATCAGCATGGCTAATGCTAACCTCCCAGAAAGTAACTCATTGTGTATTCTCAGGCCAGCAGTTTCCACTAATATGAAGTGAAATGATTATATTGAATCAATTGAATCTCTTACACATTTATAAGTCTACCATTTATCCAGGCATTGAATATGTCTCCTAGATTTGGTCTGGTACATCTAAGTATTTAGAGATTCCTGATACAATCCAAAGAATCGGCAATGTTATCAGTCCCGGTGACTTTTCTATAAATACTCTTATGATAACTTTTGATGAGCTTCCCTCACTGGTACCTCAACTTTATGAATTTAAGCACAATACTAGATTGGCAGCTAAATATTATCATTTTACAGTTGAAATTGTCAGATGTAACCATATGTCATGCCTACAGTTTGTCATCTCAGACTCTTAACTTTGGGAACTCTTCTGACTTATTGCTTTTGAGTTAACTTTGACCTTCAAAAACTTAAACGTAATATCAATTGCTGTCTTCTCTCTCTCCTTACTTCTGGTTCTTTTATTGAACTCTCTAAGATTTTTAAAAAAATTTTTAACTTGGTAACCCCCTTGTATCTTAGTGACTTTATCACCTTGATAAAAGTAAAAGGATGGGGGGGGGGTAAAAAAAACAAAACAAAACAAAAAACACAAACAACAACCACCACCACCACCTTTCATTGAATACATTCATTAATCTAATGTTCCTTCTCCAGTCTTTAACAGTTGTTTTCAAACATTGTTTCAGATATATTCTCCAACCTACAGGCTGGGTAAATATAACCCAGTACATTTTCATCTCAACAAAAATAATCCTAAAACTGACACTATTTACTTAGGTATATTTATCGTCCAGCTGAAAGTATTCCCTGGTCTTTTGAACAGGAGTAGTGGTTCATCCCTTGTTTTTATTTAGGATTAGGTTTCAGGTTCCTCCTAAAAGTTTTCTCATACTCTTACTCCCAGTAATCCCTTGCATCTTAGTGGCATTATCACCTTGATTAGAGTGAAATGAAAATTAAAAAAATAAAATAAATGAACACATTAACAATATATTGAAGCCTTATGAATCCATCTTAAAAAGATACAAAAAAAGTTATTGAAAGTGATAGTAGAACAATAAAAAGGATAAAAATAATAATGAAAAACAAATATAAATGATCAATTCAAAGTTCAGAAAGACAGATTTAAGAATATACAAGAAGTTCCATTCAGTAGAATTAGTTATGTATGATAACTCACTTAGTTCAACAGGTTACACCCATCGAAATATCAACTGCCCTGCATAGAATCAGTTTTCTCTCATGTTGCATGTGCAAGTATATAATAGATAAATATGATTGTATGTACAATTAGTGAATATAATTGAGGGAAAAAAAAAAAAATACCAGATATAAGTCCACACAGAACCTGTAAACTAGATTATGATGAAAATTGTGATGTTTTACTTGAGGGAAGAATCCAGTGAACACTGACCTAAAACCAAATTATCTACACAAAATTCTCAAAGTGTTGACTTTGACAAGAGCACATAGGTGTTTTTTTTTTTTTTTTTTTGTTCAAAGCCTCTCTCTTGTTAATACAGTTCCCACCAGCAACAAAGTCAGGAGTGTGTATGTAGAGAGATTTTTCTTACATTAACTACAAGCTTAAATAATCAGAAATGTATAACTAGAAGGAAATTGACTACTACAATCATTTTAGACACAAATATTCAGAGAACTTAAAATGATTACTTGGTTACTTATTCTAGTGCATTTTACTTACAATTACTGCAACATGACACAATAGTCAGTGCATTATTTAAACAAATTAGCAATAAATAATCAAATAGTGCATTTTTATAGTTATCTGTTGCTTATATTATTGCCAACTAACACCGGTTTTACATTTACATAAGTAGCAAAGTAATTGTTCTAAGTAACGCAGTTAATCAAAGTAAGTGTTGTATAATTTGCTGCGATTAGCTTATAATTTAAGTAAAAGGGAAGAATTGGCAGAGACTACTCTAGTGATGGCAGTATTTATTAGTACCATTCAAGAAGAGAAGAAACAAGTCTCCTGTACAAATAGCTAGTGTGATGAAACTAACAGAAGTATCAATTGCTGATGTAATAATGATTTCATGGCATCAAAATTACATTAGGACATTCAATAAAGTTATCAATTACTGTTTTTTTTTTGGGGGGGGGTTATTTATTGTCCTGTTACAGGAATGTTTTTTTTTAATAACAAATATAAAACAAGATTACTCTGTTTTATTGGTGGGGGCAGTCATAAATTCAATTGCATATTCATGTGACCCACTTGCTTTATTTCCATAGCATTGTTCAATCAAGAGTATATTTGTCCACAATGCAAGAAGCTATTAATGCATGCAGAAATGTCTAAATACAACCTGCTGAGTCTTAGAGACCTGTCTGATAAACCAAATTTGACATTACAAGTTCATCTATTTACAGCTTACCACTGCAAAAAAAAAAAAAAAAAAAAAAAAAACAAACAAACATTGCTCATATATTCAAATCAATTGTAGACAATTTTAAAAGTCAAGTGACATGTTGAAAAAAAAAAAAAAAATAAAATAAAATAAAAAAATAAAAATATTCACAGTAATCTCCAACCTTTATGGCAGACAGATTTGGAGTGTGTCTAAAACAGGTAAAGTTGTAAATACTCTAACGTCAGTGTAAAATATGAAAGAAATTAATACACACTATCCCCCAAATAAATGAAATGATTGACAAAAAATTCTACTTTATGCAAGTAGGAGAATTTTATTTATTTGGAGGATTGTGAGTCTTAATTCCTTTTATATTTTACACTCGCGTTTGAGTATTTACAACTTTTTGAATTTCCATATATTTTAATTATGAATTAAAATGTTTTGGATACACTCCAAATCTCCCTTTATATTATTTATTCATATCAATTTTGATATAATTTTGCCAACGTTGGTCCCTGAAGAAAGTGTTAACCGAGAAAGGTGCCTTGGTTATAAACCCCCCCCCGAACATTAAACAGTGTTTATTTAACACAATTTATGCATTCTGTGGCATCAAATAGTTATTTAAATATATATTTCCTTATTTTAAAATGTCATGTTCCCTTAAGTTGTAGATGATCAAGACTCTCCAGATTATTAGCTGTGAAAGTAATGATTTCTTGGGGAAAGGTACTGGAGTGTTTTTACTACTGCCTTATCCTTGGCTTTAAATTTAGAGTTCACTGTGCCATGCTACACAATCTTTTGACAAAATCTATCCAAGACTATTATAAGCCTACCATTTGACCATGTGTTGAATACTGCTACGCCATCTGGTCAGGTGCCTCTGAATACATATTTAGAGATTCTTGATAAAATTCAAAAGGTCATTAACATTATCAGTCCTAACACTGATTTAGATTTTATTATAGAATGAAAAATATTCTTTAGGAACTGGAGTTTTTCAAAAAACAAATGGCAGAGAGGTGGGTAGGATTCAATTAATTCAGAGTTATTTATATCAGCTAGTTTCATTTCTTAAAAATTCAGAAGATATTTTTTACCTTCTGAAAGGAAGTCAAAACAAAATGTACAGTAGAAAAAAATATGATTGGAAAGGATACTTAGAATCAGAAAGAGGCAGTTGAAATTTCTAGTACACACTAAGAGGGCTTGGAAAATTTGACACTCACTGGATATGTTGAAAGCAAGCAAGTCTGAGAAAAAGCAGTGAATAATCTACCTAACAAGCTTGTATAAATGGTTGGCACAACAGGGTTTAAGAGAGATAGCAAAAAAAAAAAAAAAAAAAAAAAACATTGCTAAGAGCTAGAAAGGACGGAAAAATTGTAGAGAACAATGACCACCCACATGCAGAAGTGAAATAAGAATGACGATGAATTAATGAAAATCATAAATGTTGCCCAAGCTATAAAATGTCAACTATATTATAGAATTAAAATATCATATATATATATATATATATATATATATATATACACACGTGTGTGTGTGTGTGTGTATATATATATATATATATATATATATCAGTCAAAGTACCGTTTACAATACCACAGCAAGTAGAGAGTCCTACAGAACACATAGCTCCCCATTTTATTTGAAGTCTGACAATCATAGACTGTCAAATTGATAGATTTATTTTTCTACAGCTCATCAATCCTTTACCAGTTATTTAAAACCAGAAAATATTTTTTATATTGTGATTTTTTTTTTGCTGTCGGGAGGGGAGTGATTCAGTGATACAAGTTTTACTAATTGACCCATAACTGGTAGGGAGGGAGAAGAGGTGGGTTCATGTCATTCCAAAGGGTATTTGAACATAAATGAATATAACAAAACATAGCAGGAAATAGAACTGCTCTCAGATTAACAATTTCAAGCTATTATCCATTACACCACATGTAAATCCAAGCTTACAGCACCCAGTATTCCCAAGCAGCCACCCATTTAGGTACTGACCAGGTGCAACATTGCTTAACACCTTGCAAGAATAAGTGAGGGTGGCATAATAGTTCTCATTGCTCATGACATCAAGACCAAAGATTAACAGTCTACCTCACTTGTGCTTTCATGGGGTTCACTTGATGACCTGGTTACTTTCAAGAAATTGGCTCTCCAAGATGCTGTAGTTGATGGCTAATGCTATGAATTTGAAACTGGAAATAAGAAACTTCCCAAACTGGTATATTTGCTAATGTTAAAGAGAAAGGAGAATGTTGGTGAGGGTGGGGGCTTTCATTAACAACCCACTAAAGATATATTCTCAAATACCTAACACACCCTGTGTGGGAGGTGTTTCTATGGCTAACAAAAAAAAAAAAAAAAAAAAAAAAATGTAAATTTAGTAAATAGCAAACGCTTCAAAAGACCTCAGTGTATGGATGAGTTGCAAAAAATTTAGTATAGGCAATAAAAAAAAAAAAAAAAAAAATTGAACATAGAATAGGCAGCAATCCAGATAGTTTTGCTCAACACCCCAAATTGTTAAAAAGCCAAAACATTAACCCGTAAACTTAAATAATGTTCTTAGTCTTGTCAGATGAATGTCATGGATAGTACAAAAACCTGTTCAGAGAGATCCGAATTGTCAGCGATATACAACTGCTTTCTCAAATCAGTGGTTAAAATGGCTTTGGGGGAATGAAATCTATAGGCTTTAACAAGAACAATTCTTCAAACCCAGAAAGTTGTACCAAATAATAGAAATGACATCACTTGAGGAATTTCAACAGCAGCAACAACTAAAATGGATAGCATATGTAATTTGATTAATTGATTTGATTTTTTATATTTTTAGATTCTAATAATTTGAGGGAGATTATAATTTACTGATACAAGAACTACTAATTAACCTATAGCTGGGAGGAAAAGAATTGGATTCAAACCCTTCCCTGAAAAGTTATTTGCATGTAAGTGAATGTAAGGAACCTAACTAGAATTGGAACATACTTCTCCAGTTCCAAGCAGTTATCTATTACACCAAGTTTACAGCACTTAGTATTCGCAAGTGGTGACCCATCTAGATACTGACCAAGCTCAATGATGCTTAATTTCTGTGATTGTACAGGAATGAGTGTTTCAATAGGTATGGCCATAAGCTCACAATCAAGATGCTGATGTTCCCCACTACTTTAAATAAAAATTTAGGAAGGAAACCCCCATCAACATGGGAAAGTGTGATAACAGATACTGGACTTGAGAAAACTATTTTCTTGGAAACTAGTCTCATCTTGAAAAATTTTTTAACCAAAAGTGGCACTGGCTACTCAGTCAATGAATGCTGAATATTTCTTTACATGGAAATGGCTAATATTACCATTATCATATAAACAGGTCACTGGACATCTTATTACCGCACACAACTTTCAAGAGTTATTACCTTTTGATTTTAAAAGGTTGCAAGTAGGTAGTAAAAATAAAAGTTATTTTAAAAATGTAATGGTCTTGCATTCTATATTCCAAGAGATTGCTTTTTAGGTAAAAACTCCTTAACTAATTTAACGACAAAAAGTCATGTTTCAGTTGAGGGAAATCTAGTCATAGTGTCAGTTTTATCCTCAAAAATTCATATTATATAATAGTTCCTTTAAGATTTTTTTTTTTTTTTTTTTAAACGCCATACCCCTTCATCATGTAAACAAATCATAGCTCTCTATAAATTCCTTTTGCTCATCTGTGAACTGATGACTGCTTGGAGAAAAAAAAAAAAAAAAAGTGATTTAACCCATAAGCAGAGTGTGGAAGAGATAAATTCATGCCTTTCCTAATTATATTAGTATGAAAGTAAATGCAATGGACCAAAACAGAATTTGAACTCAGCTCACCTATAACAATTACATCCTCCACATTGTTAGATAACATACCTACTGCAGGTGGTTTTGCTATGAACCTTATAACGACAAATGTTGGCTCACAAGGAAAACACTTCAAAAATGAGATAAATTACTGTCATGCAGTTTCTATCAGGTTGTCTTCATGGTCAAATTTCCTGAATATTTTGGTTAACAAAATAAAAAATAAAAAAATAAAAAAATAAAAAGAATAAAAAAGAATAAAATAAAAATAAAACAAATTACATGTTTATTTATACAAACAGATGTGCAAGTTAGCAGCTCAAAACAAGAACATGCAAATACACTTAAGGTATCCATTTCTTCTCCCATCAGTTATGGACTATATAATTGGACAGAATCAGTACTTTAGCTTTGGTTAGCAAACAGTCTAGAAGGACAATTATGAATGCAAAACTGGTTGGACATGGAGCTACCAACCCCATCCCACAAGCAAGCAAGTGGAAAGATTTGAATAAAGTAATATTTTCATAAAAAGCAGATTAAATCTAACAGATTAAAAAAAAAAAAACAAAAAAAAAAAAAAACGGGGGATCTTTTTCTTTCTGGACACCTCCAATGCTACTGAAATTTATTTTATGGGTAATAGTTAAAAGTTTTATAAAATGATGATGACTGGAGCTAAAAACAGAAAACTGATCACTACATTGGCTGGAGGCAAGAAAGATTTTATTCAGCTAACCAACATTAGATTTTATCTACACATCAAGACAAAAACAACAATCAATGAGAAACTTCCATATATTTCATATCTATGGCCTCTGGCTACAATGTAGTAGTGGTACTATCAGTCCTCCTTATAGAGCTAAATTTGACAAACATTGAATCTGACATTACCTCAATGGGCATCCATTTTAGAACACAAAAACATACAAGAATAGGGATATGAAAATAACATTGTGTGAGTTCACATACACACACAGTTTCAGTGAATGTGACAGTCAAGAAAAATCTTAAGTTTTCTAATGTTTTTTTCAGTTTTTGTTTGGGATGGGGGCTAACAGTGCAGGAACTGACGACCTGTCCGTAATAATTATTATCCCAATTATTAGCCATTTTCAAGGGGGTTTATTGTTAATATTTTCCAGTGTTTATGTTCAAGGTGTATCGTGTGAAAATAGTAGCAAATCTAAGCTGTACAAAAAAATGTAGCGGTGATTCCATGTTGGGTTGTCTGTTAAAAGGCCCCAACACATCACTATCATAGTTAGATAAGGTAAAGTTTAAGCTCAGCTTGAACTGGTTTAAATAAGGCTCCATATTTATATAATCTTCAAACAACCTGACATACAATCAGCCAGATTTCTCTTGCACATCTTGGAAGTAATAATTCTTCTACAAAATAATATTTAGAAAACAAATGTTGAAAATATTAGCAAACACCTTGAAAATGGCTAACAAATTGTCCAAAAGCACTTGGGACAATCATTATGGAGAGTTATCTCTTAATCATCCAAATAGGAAAACTTAATAAAACAAGTGTAGAAGAAAGGCTGCTGCCTATAATATATATATATATATATATATATATATATATATGAGAGAGAGAATTAATACAAGTAAAAGGTTTGTCACTTAGCTGATTGAGGTTACCTTCAAAATCTCGGTTCCAGAGCTTCTTAGACAGACACTCTGGGAATCACTCCATTCACTTATTAGGGGGTGTATCAGCAATTGACTGTTTATACTTAGATTTTTCTTTTGTATATGTACTTTTCATTAGTGCAAGATTTTTTTTTTTTCATAGTGTACAGGTTCCCACTCTTTAGGAAGTCATTTTCCAGGACACCATTTGTTCATGGAGGTTTTTTTAAGTTACTATTAGGTCTAATATTTACACATTTAACCAGTTTTATTCTTACCTTTTTATGATGTATGGTTAATGATGAAGTATCTTGGATTTATTACTAACAATTAAAAAAAAAAAAAAAAAAAAAAAAAAAAAAAAAGCCATGCCTAACAAATGACCAATTTCTTTAATCAACCTTCTACCCAGAATTCTGAAGCTGGCAAACAGGCAACAATGGCAGAGAGTCAAGAAATTATAGTTCAACCATCAAATTCTGAAAGTGTCGGTCCACCCTAAGTTTCACCCAAAATTAATACATATTTTTTAATGTGAAGCTGTTTTGGAAGCAAAGATCTACTGAGTGCTAATAATGACTGGCTGAGTTTTCTTTTAACTCCTGTTCAGATTTAGGCATGTTCGCCAAAAAATTTGCATGTAGTGCAACCAAAACAGCATAACTGATTTGTTTTGGCTTGGTACGCTATTTCATAGAGGAACTTATAAAGGGCATCAGACAATCAAATTGCTACATCATTACATTTGATGAATGCCTGAATAAGCAAATGGATTAATTGTTTGATACTGGAGCGAGAATGAAGACATGGTGGTAATAAATTACTTAGACTTTCAGTTTATGGGACAAAACCAAGTTTGTTAAGAGAATATGAAGAATTCTCCATCTTCACTTGATCCAAATAAGCTCCTACAAATATCTATAAATGGCACACGAGTAAACTGGAAGTTTGAGATTATTTGAGGAATGCTCAAAGTTTAGTAAACATTGGGAGCTTTGGTCTCCGTATAGTTCATGGTAGTTTCCAATAGGGTGAGAGGGAAATAGGAAGGAAGATTGATGAAAGCCCAAGATCTCTTTGAAATCCTAAAAACCTCAAAATTCCCCCCTCAAATTTTCTGCTCACAGGTGGATAGAAAATTTGCCAGTGTCAGAGTGGCCACTGAGATATGGCCATCTGTACAGAAATTTATGCACTACTACAAAAGATTCTGCAAGGTCAAACCAACATCAGTGTCCTATCCCATAGCAAAAAAAGGGTGTTGGAAACCCCCTTTTTTTTTTTTTTTAAGCCAAGCTGCAGTTTTTTTGGTTTTTTTTATCTGCATGGCAAGGTTGCTTAGACTCTTCCTTGAAGGCTTTCTAAAGGATGCCCCAATGATGCCTTTTTTGGCAAAAGAGCTTAAATCTATCTTTGTTAATTTGCTTTTTTGCTTCATGAGAGATATAATCAAGAACAGAACATTCTTAGAATTGATCAAAATTAATGTGCTAAACAAAGCCCTTCATGTACTATTAAAAGAGGCTGACATTGGTTTTGCCCCCAAACACACTTATTAAATCCTCTGAGAATCTTCCTGGCAACCAACTGCTCAGTATACAGTTCAGGAAAGAATGTCTAAAACTTCCTTTCTACAACAGCAAAGAATCAACAGTAAAGCATTTAAGATTTCTTGATCCTTTGTTCATGATCAGTGAACAGAGGAGTGCCATATTAAAATTTGAAAAGCTCCTCTAGCTGCTTCTGAATACCAAATGGCAAACTGCACAGCAATGTGACCAAATTCTTGCTGAATATAAAAGATTACTCACCAAGATAGCCCAAGAAAATAAAAGAGTTCCTAGAGTTTAACTATAGAAGTAACTCCTGTCGAGTAGACACATTTCTAGGAAAATTTTTAAGAGGAAAATTAGAATACACAAATCTGTGAAAGTTACTGAAAAACCATTTCACATGGGCAAAAAGCAGTTGAAAGAGGATACTTTGTAAACAAGGACATTTTGGTAGGAAACCTGAAAAAGAAAACACTAATTTCTCTAAGTTTTATACAAGATTCATTGCTGGATGGCCCATTAAAAATACCCAAATCCCTAATACAGCATTGCAAATCTTCAAGAATGATGTATGTTAGCTATTTGGAGCAAGGAAAGAAAAAGAATCTGCAAATGACATTAAAAAGAAGAAAATAAAGGCCAACATAAGAGGCAGATACAATGGCATGTAAAAAAAAAAAAAAAAAAAAAAAAAAAAAAAAAAAAATATACATACAAAAACAAGACTTTACACTGCTTCTAGAATCCAATGCCTACTGCACAAGTATTGCAGAGAAAAAAAAAAAAAGTGACCATTCTAGATACTACTTTGTTTGAATTAAAAGAAAGATTATTCCCAAGCAGTCACCAGTCTAGATAGTGATTATCTCAATGTTACTTAACTTCGGTGATTGTACACAAACCAGTGTTTCAACATGATGCAGCCATAAGAAAATGATATTTTGTAGATTCGAAATTTGCTAGTGCCACTGTGCACCCCCCCCACATAGCTGTTATAGTTTCCATGGAAACTACAAAGTATTACTTTCAGAGTATCACCTTATATTTATCATTCCATTAAAAAGAAAATTCCAGACAGCAGTAATTTTTTTTTTTTTTTTTTAATTTTAACATTTTTCATAAGTAAATAATCATAAACAAATAAAATTCATAATTTTCATGCATAAAATAAAGATAACCTACTAGACTTAGGAGTTCAATTAGAAAAAAAAAAATAAAAAATCTAGATAAATAAGACTTCATTTAACTTTTTTTTTTCATACATTCGTATTTCTCACATTTCAATTAAATTAACATCTGTTTTACTTTCTGTATTTGTACTTATTTAAAAATGAAAAGAAAATGTAAATCTGAGTTTTTACCCAATTTATTTCACACTTGACAAGTAACTTTCTAAAAGAAAAAATGCATATCTATAAAAATGAAGGTGTAAACAGATACTGATAGAATAATGTAAAGGTTGGTAACTATGGAAGGTCATATGTGAAACAATGTTGATCAATAATTTAATGGACATCAAAGATAATAAAGTTAAGAAAAACAATCATACACATACATACGCTATCAGATTTTAAAGTCTTCATTTTCCTTTGGCATGACAGTGTGATTTCAAATTTATTAGATCTATCTTCTGTTATGGATGATCTGATCCTGCTTCATTCAAGAGAAAAACCTTTTATAAAAAAAAGTATTTTGTATATTTTCCTTATTTTACCACCTAAAATGATTCAGTAGGATTCATGTTAATAAACAAAACATCATATATTGTGCTCGTTTCTAGCTACACTGATCTTTACTGCCACCGATCACACTGTCAGATTTGGTCAATTGCTGGCTTTTCCAAAATGGAATCAATTTTACTTTCTGATTGAAAGCTTTATAATAAATAGGAAGTAGTAAAGAATTAGGAAATGCAAGAGAAGGGAGGAGGAGGGAACAGCCCAAAAGGCATAAAATGGGAAAATGGGGCAGTAAGAAAACTAGAAGGAAATTAAAGAAAAAGAAACAAACATATTTATACACACACACGGAAATACAGGAAAGAATGGAAACATACTTGTTCACTCTATATTAAAAAAAAAAAAAAAAAAAAAAAAAAAAAAAAAAGGAGAATATTTGAAATAATTAGATTTAAAAATAAGACCCATATCTTAAATCAAAGATATGAACTAACAATTAACTAAACACCGTTATAAATTTAACTTATTATAGGGGTTGTAATAGTTTCAACGATATGTCACTGTATATTTAATAGGTTATTACTTTTATTACCTGATGGTCCTCATGCTGATGTGGGTGTGTGTTGGTGTACGCATACTGTGTTGTTCGTGTCTGCATGTGCAGGTATGCATATATATATATATATATATGGTTGAATGAGTATGTGTATATGCTTATATGTGTGTGTGTGTGTGTGTGTAGACACCTCTCATATGTCAGCTTGTTTGTGCGTATGTGTAGGTATGTAAACTTTGATTTGTGTCCATAGGTGCAGTTGTGCATGTGTGTGTGTGTGTGTGTGTGTGTGTGTGTGTGTGTATATATATATATATATATATATATATATATATATATATATGTGTGTGTGTGTGTGTGTTTGTATGTGTATATATATATATATATATATATATATATATATATGTATGTGTGTGTGTGTGTGTGTGTGTGTGTTTGTATGTATATATATCTATATCTCTTAGAGTCTTGGAATGTATCATCAATACTAACTAAAATCTACTTTTGTTTGATAAGGGTTTTTAATTGCTTATAGACTTAACGATTGTGTCTAGTTACATTTTAAAATTATTATGGACTTTACTGTACTTTATCACCAATAAGATAATATTGCTAGAATATGTGTAGATATATATATATATATATATATATATACACACACACATTTGTTTCAGTTTATATATGTGTGTGTATGTATGCATCTATATATTTATATTTGGTTTGTTTATTTTTTTACGTTGTTGTGTGGCTGGATATATTTATGCTTGCTTCTGTATGTGTATATATGCATGTGTGTGTATGCATGCATATGTTTGTCTGTAGGTAGGTTTTTCTGTGTTTCTGTCTAGTGAAGAATGTGTGGACTGTACATATATCTGTAGGTAGTTTTTATTTTCTTTCACCTACTGTACAGTAGTGTGTGTGTGTGTGTGTGTGTGTGTGTGTGTGTGTTTAGAATTTTCGTTTTTATATATTAGATGGTATTATTTTTATACATATATCTGTTTTAATGTCCTTTCTTTCCCAGTTGTTTGTTTCTCTGTTGTATTAGACCATTTTTATCTATGTATTTTCCTGTATAAGTTACATTTTAATAAGTAGTTAGAATTCATTTAATAACACTTTCAATCTTAAATATTTCTTGGTTTTTGTAACAGAATGTCTATGTATGTGGGTGTATGTACATGTATTTATCAGTGTCTGTGTGTGTATGGTAACTGGGAGGATCCTTTCATTGTGTATGTATGTTTTACTTGTTTGTTTTTTTTTCTTGTAAAGGGCCGTGGAGATATTTCCTGTCTTGTCACTTTTTTGTGTATATATCTAAATACGTCCGCGTGCATATGTATTATAATCTGATTATGTATGTATTGTCTTTTGCAAGATATCATCCCCTCCCCTTCCCATATTTAGAATTCAAATGTATCTATGTTGTCATGAATCTCTGAAAAACAGTTCATATTAACGTTTATTCCAACTTAATTTCAATAAAAACAAAATAGAATAACATATGTATTTTTCTTTTTTCCTTGGTAATTTCATAATTTTAAACTTTAGAGATTAATCTTTAAAATGGGTAATTTTAATTTTTTTTATTTCAAAAATTTAATACTTTTGTTAGAATAAATTCTATTTTAGTCTAACCCCAACATTAAGGCATTAAATAGTTATTATAACCTTAATTCGTTGTCAACTTTTTTGAATTCTCATATACTTGTATTTTGATTGGTCATTCCAGCTTATGTAACAGTTTCCCCTTGCGAGGGTTGGTTAATTGATTTGAACTTTTTAAAACACTTTATTCTACATTCAACATCATTACTTGATAAGACACCAGAGGAGTTAAAACAAAATGGCTATTTTTGTAGTGATTTTATAACATTTTTGAATAAATAATTATAATTGCTCTACTCTGTATTGAGCACTCTTTTAAGAATAGTAATTCTTGGTTATTGGAATTTATTCCGTATACACCAATCCTATACTTGTGTGTGTGTGTGTGTGTGTGTGCATATATATATATAAAATACTAATAATCTTATAAATATAAGCCGATATACTCATCCGCCAAAACCTTAGTTGTTTAACTTGTAAATGAACAAACCAAAAAAAAAAAAAACTAACATGTATTTCTGGCGAAAATAATCGTCTAGAATCACAGTTCAAAGTCCAAAGAAAAAAACCTCCGGCACGAGTAAAGTAAAAATAACTAAGCAAAGTGTTAAGTAGAGCAAACTAAGTAAACCTAGAGAGCCAGACAAACCTACAGGGATTGTTAGGGTGAACTGGCCATCAACGGGGGGGGGGAGGAACCATGCTTGTTAATAACAGTGAACCACAGGAGTGTTTGAAGAAAGTGAACTTTGTCTGCATTTTCATTTTTTTTTTTTTTGTTATTAATTTTGGTCAGCCCTTGTATTGGTTAAACAGTCCCTTTCAAGTTTTTTTTTTAAATAGAGGCTGGGAAATTTATGAGTCCCAGAATTACCTCCTTAGTCATTTTGACAGCCTTATTGGTTGCTGGGTAGGGGATGTGTGTGTTAAATGTATGTTATCT
>OZ010583.1:124082802-124107802 GCA_963932145.1 Acanthosepion lycidas
TGAAAAATCGTTGTCACTTTAATTTCAACCTAATAGATTAAATTTAATATTTCTAATGAGCAAAATACTTGCTGTATTTCAAAAACTAATTTAAATTGATTGGAAGGGATTTTTTGGGTTAAAAAAAAAAAAAAAAAAAAAAAAAAAAAAAAAACACTAAAAATTGATGATTTTTTTGCCATCTGTCAGCACAATGCGAAACTTGAAGAAAATCTGCCGATTTAAAGATTAAGTAACCCGATTTGAAATTAATATTTTTAGTTTAAGATATTGAAAAAAAAAAAAAAAAAAAAAAAAAAAAAAAAAAAATGCATTTTTTTTTTTTTTTTTTAAAAAAAACACAGGTGTTGACAGATTGCCAGCTGAAAGTTTATCTAATTTTTTTTCTACAGAGGACACATCTGTAAAAATTACTTGAATACACACAACCACCTTTTTTATATAATTTTTAACTACCCAGTAATCGTAAAAATTTAGGAAAATATTCTGTAATTTAATATTTTATTGAATTTTAGGTAATTTGCCTTTAAATTTACTATTCTTACTTTTTTAATGTTGTGTATGAAGATCTGTATCTGCAAAAATTGTCATGTTTAGACACACAAAAAAAAAAAAAAAAAAAAATTCTAAATTATTTTTAAAATATTGGTAGGTTTTCCATTTACAAGTAAATATATAGTTTTACTTAACATCACCTAACCAGTATAAAAGAATACAAAAATTTAAAACTTTGTAAATTATTCTAATTAAATTTTTTAAAAATGAAAAAAAATTCATTATTCATAAAAAAATTTTTGTTAGACTATGTCCACAATATCTTATTCATAAAAGCAATTAAAAATTTCTAATTAAATAATGTGTTAGGTTTATTGCATTTTTTATTTTATGATTCAGAGCAGATTTTTGGTAACGGAGGGGTCCCGTTTTACAAAACTAAAAAAATAATTTAAATTCTCCAAGTAGGTCTGCATAATATAAATATTGAGCAGTACAAAAATTCATTTTTCTAAATTTCATAAAATTAATTAAGTGTGTGGGGTAACAGATGTAAATAAATATTAAAAAAAAAAAAAAAAAAAAAAAAAAAAAAAAAAGAGAAATGTTTGTTCCAAAAATTTTCTAAAAGAGAAACATTTCTAAAACAGTGTCATTCATTTGCGAATAAGTCCTGAAAGTTTCATTAAAATCCAACAATTCTTTGATTTTTGCAAGAATTTCCAAATCAATGTTTTTTACCACAAAACTTTCCTATACTGTTATACTACCTATTCTATGGTAATGGACTCTCCCATAGACAATAAGTAGCAGTAGCAAGTTCGGCTCAGTGGTGTTGAGCAAGTCAGACATTGAAGTACCAACCATCACAACTAGATTTGCTGCATCATTAACTCTTATTTCCAAGTTCCTAACGTTTTGTACGTCGAACCTGATTTAGGACGACTTATTAAAATACAAGGCTCCACTGTGAAAACTACTCTACAACATTTTGGCGAACGAGGATTCGAAACTCACACGGTGGAAAGAGAATAAAAACTTTTTGTACACCAAACTACAACTTTGACGATGAGAGATTCGTTTCTCAGATGGAGAAAGAAAAGAAAAATATTTTCGTATGTCTAACAACACCTTGGCGATAAGGAATTCATACGGAAGAAAAATTTTTCGTTCACTCTATAACAACTTGGGTGACCAGAATTCTAAATGCATACGAAAAAAAAAAAAAAAAATTCACCTGCCATAATAAACGTGGCGTATGTGGGATTGCGTTTCATATAGTGAAAAAAAATAAAATAAAAAATTCGCTCACGTTATTTAGTGACGAAATTCGTGTTTCATACGGAAGAAAAAGAAAAAATAAAAAATTTTGCTCATCAAATTTTCGACGACAACAACTCTGATTCACATGGCAAAGTTTTTTTCGAAAGACAAAAAGTCAACTTAGTGACGGAAAAATCAGTCGTATTCTCAACTGAGAAAAGAATTTTATTTTTTTGCGATAAGACAGTTTGCTCAAATAGACCACAAATTACAAATTCGTTTTGGACCCCCCTCTACAATATTTAAGCATTATTGTGTAAACTTTTTGCGAAGATGGAGGAATTCAAGACGGAACAACAAAAGACAATATTGGACCAGCAGAAAACATTCCAAATACAACTTCAGGAGGAAACCTTTAATAGACAAATGCAGTTTCAACGAGAAATTGAACAGATGCATAAGAAGTTTCAAAACAAAATTCTGGAAATAACTGAGAAGAGGAAAGAGAAAAATCTACCAAATGATTCTTTCCCAGAAAATACAATATGGAATTCGATTGAAATATTCACGTACAGTCCAGATGAAGAAATAACTTTTGAAGAGTATTTTAAAAAATATACGGACGTGTATAACGAGGACTGCCACACGTGGTCTGAAGGAAAGAAGGTTAGGCTTCTTTTAAGCAAATTAGGAACTGCTGAGCATAAATTGGTAAACTACATTTTACCGAAAAAAACTAGCGAGTTGACTTTTACTGAGGTGGTAAATATATTAAGTGAATTATTTAGTAAAAAGACCTCTTTGTTTCACAAGAGGTGGAAATGTTTGAATCTGATGAAAGAGGATGGACAAGACTTCATAACATATGCAGCTAATGTGAAGAATACAAACTAGCAGAATTAAGCGCTGACAATTTTAAGTGCTTAGTAGTTGTTCAAGGCCTAGTTTCAGAAAGAGATGCAGAATTAAGGATATTGGTACTTTCAAAATTGGAAAACGAACCGAGGATTTCAGTACAGAGTTTGGCGGAAGACTGCACGAGATATGTTAGCGTAAAGAAAGACTCGAAAAAGATAGAACAGTCTGGCGTTTCGCATGTAAGGAAAATACACTACAAAAAAGAAAGTCTACCAAAAAGAATTCTAAAATTGCAGATTATCAAACAAAAAGTGAAATACCAGGAAAAAATAAACAAAAACTCCCGAAGCCATGTTTTGCTTGCGGTGAACTTCACTGGCATAGATATTGCAATTTTAGGAATAAAAATGTTTCAACTGTGAAAGAGTGGGGCATAAAAGCTCGCACTGCAGGTCAGAAAATAAAGACAATAAAATGAGAAAATTAAAGTCCGACGAAGTGAACGACGGAATAACTAGAAAATTTGTTACCATCGAAATAAGTAACAAAAAAAAAAATAAAAATGCAACTCGACACTGGTTCTGACTTATCTATCATAAATTTGAATACGTGGAAGAAGTTGGGGAAACCAACTTTAATGAAGACAAATAAAATCGCGAGGTCCATGACAGAAGAAAAAATACAATTTATTGGAGAATTTGTTACAAATGCCACGTTAAATAAAAAAACGCGAAAAGCTAAACTATTTGTCATGAAAAATACCACGAACTTACTTGGTACAGATTGCATAACAGAATTTCAATTCTGGGATTTACCAATAAATTCTTTCTGTTACAAGGTTGAAAATTTAAACTGCAAAGCCAAAAAATTACTACAAAAACTAAAGGGAACTTTTCCGACTGTTTTTTCTCCAAGTTTGGGAACATGTACCAAGATTGGGGCAAAATTCCAGCCAAAATAAAATGCTCAGGCAGTATTCAAAAAGAAAAGGAATGTGCTGTTCGCTTCAATTGAACAGATACATAAAGAATTGGACAGATTAGAGAAAACGGGTTTATTTTTAAAAAATGGAATGGCTAACTCCGACAATATGCGTGAAAAACAAGCTTCAGAAAGTAAAAATGAAGCCGACACCAAAAAAAAAAACTAAGGAACAAGTTACGTGCAACCAAGTTCATGCAGTATTATTAAATGATTTAAGTCAACAAGAACCTACAGAAACTGTGAGTCCATCTTTAAGAAGTTCAAATCAGAAGGTTGTTTCTAGTAACGCTTTGGAGATATATATATAAAAAAAAAAAAAAAAAAAAAAAAAAAAAAAATAGAAAAGCGGATTGGCTATATGACGTACTTGGTGAAACGGGAAAAACTAACGTGCAGTAAACAGATCAGATGACGTTTTTCAGACATGGTTGACAGCGGTCCCACGAAGAAGAAGAACAAAAAAAAAAAAAAAAAAAAAAAAAAAAAAACACTGATGGAGGCGATTTTCAATAAGCTTGATCTAACAACCCCTGCAAATAATTTTACCTAAGGTACGCCGATCCAGAAAAAAAAAAAAAAAAAAAAAAAAAAAAGGCAGCCGATCATTTAAAAGTGGATCAAAAAACGTAGGAAATAAGCTACGATGTTGCTATAAATAAAATAAATAAATAAATTTTTTTTTTTTTTTTTTTCTTCATATTTTCTGTAAAAATTTGAAAAATAAATGAAGAAAACTTTTTACTCCCGTGGAGCAAAGTTTTAGGGGGTGTGATGATATACTACCTATTCTATGGTAATGGACTCTTCTATAGACAATAAGTAGCAGTGGCAAGTTCGGCTCAGTAGTGTTGAGCGGTCTCTGACTGCGCGCGCCTTCTGTCAAACTCTCTGCGTTAGCAGAGAGGAACCCGGACGAGGCTTTGCCGAAGGGCAAGGTTTTGTCCGGGGAGGTAGACAGGGCCTGAACCCGTCTAGGCGGGTTCAAAGGCTATATTTTTGTCCGAGCCTACGGGCTTGAAGAGGCCCACATTAAACCCGGCCTTGTGCCACATTCGGTCCTCGTAGGTGGATCGATAAATACCCAGTGGTGTTGAGCGAGTCAGGCATTGAAGTACCAACCATCACAACTAGATTTGCTGCGTCATTAACTCTTATTTCCAAGTTCCTAACGTTTTTTACGTCGAACCTGATTTAGGACGACTTATTAAAATACAAGCCTCCACTGTGCAAACTACTCTACAACATATACTAAGAAGCTCATCTCAGAGAAACTTGAGAGTGTAGTGGATGCTTTATTATAATTGCCTTGGAACAGACAAAGTTAGGCTTACTGTGTGTGTCTCAAACTCCCTGACAACATATCAAATTTGAGAATGAGAAAAAGATCGATATAAATAAAAACGCACATATACATGGCTTACATGCTAAAAAAAACTCTTGCCCAGAGTAAAAGAAGCTTTAGCAATATGGCTAGGTTTTGAGAATATTTCTGCAGGCAAAAGCCATCCAAGGCAGAAAGAAAACCCCCTCCCTGAATGAATGGAGGAAAATTAAAACCCTTGAACAAATCAGTTTCACAATTCTAATGCCCTGAAAAGTATTAGGTAAGCGAACTGAAATTGACCACAGTTCTGTGACACTACATCAGCTGACAAGTTGAGGAGGACCAGAGATAGATGTATTTGGGATTTTACAAATATACAAAATGAACTGTCCAAATAAAATTACTAAGTAAGAACTGATGACATACAATTCAACAACTAAGCAATATAGTACAAATGCATTTCAACAAAAGATTGAAATATTTTGACCTTGTGTAACATTCCCATGTAACATTTGTCTGTATTTCCGAGATGAGGTATTATGTACACTATTTACATTATTGTCCTCATCTTTGTCACCATGTTTATTACAATGTTTCAGGTGTTGTACATTCCGGCCTTCTTCAGGTGGTTGAAATGCCAAACTGAACCCTTTATTTCGCTCACTGGGGTAGACGGTTCTAGTTCCATGTCTAATGGATGTCAGTTATCTCCTGTTAATTCCCCTCTCCAAGTTCTTCAGTTTGCAGCCTAAATACTTCTCATATAAGACACTACTGGCAATGGTGTCTTCATCTAGCTAATGTCTTACAATTATGCAGGAAATATTTCTGCCACACCATGTATAAATGGTTAAATGGATAGAGTTAACGGTCGTTCAGGAGTTCAATCCTCATGTCAAAGAGACAAGCACCATCACAAGGATGGATTAATAATATGAGATATACTTTAGCATGAAGACTCAAATCAGAACAAGCAACTCCCAAAAGATTAAATAAAGGGTTTTTTGCCTTTTGCACTTCTCACTTGTGGAACTCGCTTCCAGCTTCTTGCTCCCCAGTCAAATCTGATCTTCAAAAATTTAAATGCAATGTCAATCATTATCTCGACTTAATTCTTTTATTGTTCTCTCTCCTTAACAGTTTTTTTTTCTCTCCCCCACCCTCATTCTTTAACACTGTTATCCCTTGCATTTTAGTAGCTTTATTGTCTCTTTTGGGATGAAATTTTTATAATAAAAAAAAATAAATAAAAAAAAATAAAAGTTAAAAGAATTGTTCATTCCCAAAATTCAGAAAATGTCAGTGAATTAGAATTTCAAATTATTTTACTGATGATATAAATTCTATTGACATATTATGTGACACTGCATCTGGATGGGGCAGATAGCACAAATCTAAAGCAAATATTAAGTGTTTTGTCCAATTACAGGTAATTGATTTTGAAGGCAAGTTCAAATCTTATTTAAACTTTACCCTTAGTTGATTAATGTCCATGTGATCATTCTTAAATCATTGTTATTTCTCAAGACTATTGACAAGATCTGACTTCTGATAAAGCAAAGATATTTCCATAAAAACATAGAATGTATGCACGCAAAAAGGGTAGCTTGTATTTGAAAGAGTGCTGAAAAATTCCTAGCTTGATACACTTCCTACAATTCCTTCTGATAAAAGATTTTTTTTTTTCTATTCGTCAGGTCAAGAACTTTTCAGCACCTACCTAAAAATTACAACATTGAAAAGGTTATTTTCAAACAAATAAAGTTTAATTTATGTGAACCCACTTTTTTTGAAGGGGAGTAAAGTTTTATCCCTTGTTTTAGATTTGGTTACTTTAACTCTCTACTTCTGATGTATCTGCCTTAACTCCGAAGTTTTATTTACCATTTATTCCCCCGCCTTCAGTAGGTGTAGATAGGTTTACTCATCGTCCAGTTCACAATTCTCTCTGGTCTTTTAAAGAGTAAAGGTTTATCCCTTGTTTAATGTTTTGGATTGGTTTTCTGATTCCTTCTAAAACATTTTTCATTCTTTCACTCCCAGTCGCATCATCACCTTGCTTGGGGTGAAGTGATAAAAAATAAATAAATAATTCATTGTTACAAAGGTCACACAACTACCAAATAGATTCTGCAAAAATTCTAGGATTGTATAATTGATTATTTTTTTTTAAGTAAGCTTCAGAGATAATTTCAAAGAAAGTCTATTGGAGGTAAAAATTGCGAACAAAAACAATATATACACTATTTACTACATTGTCATATTCACAATGTTTCAGCTGTTGTACACTCCAGCATTCTTCAGATGATATAAGCTGGAATTTCAAAATTAACCCTTTATTTTTTCCACCCATATATCAATATAAAGTTATTTGTGTTTGTCAAAACTAAAATAAAGAATAAACATTCACAATAAAATTTAGTGGTAATTCTCACAGTAATTAAGAATTCAAATTCACTCTACAATTTCTTTTCCTATTTTGCCAAAACAAATTAAAAATAAAGCTCAAGAAACATTTGTTTGTTTTTAAGACAAAAGAGATGCAAGACTGAAGAGAGAACGGATAAGTGTCTATAATTATCGGAAAATATCCAAGAATACACAGAGCTAGACTTTTTGCAAATAAAACTTTAAAACCTGAAAAGCTTCCATTGAGAAAACTTAAAGATAGGGAGATGTAGCAAAATCAAGTGTCAGCTGATATCTTGCCAAAGACCTACCTGCAATACATCTCAGAAATCACTTTGACAATTACCTGTCTTGGCAAAGAATATCAGCTTAATGGAGATGACCCTATCAAGAAACAGGTCAAATGGTCCTGACAAAGATCATGGGGGTGAAGCTAGACCTGAGTTTTTGACAAATGACTTTAGATAAAGCTGACAAAGCAAAGAATATGTTCTCTATAAAACTGGCTCCTCGAAGGGAGAGACACTGAATGGACAGAGAGATGAGTGACAATTCACCTGGGATAAGCTACATAAAATAAAGATATGCACATTAGATAGTTCGCTCCTTCAACTACGCTTTGCTCATCTACAGCAGAAGGTTAAAATGAAATAAAATTTGCCTACTGCTATAATCATCTCATCGTTTTATTTCACAGGTGATAATCTGGCCAAAGAGTATGTAAGCCACAAGTATTGACTGGATGAGAACTGTACCCCAAGAACAAACCTGGTGTCTGGTCTGAACTACAATGCTACAGCGGGAATGCTGCATTAAATTATTTTCTCACCTGTTATTTTGTTAATCTACAATGTTGGAATATAAAAGTTTTTTTTATTATCATTTCAGTAAATCCCCAATTCAATAGAATAATTAGTTAACATGTTAAATCTGAATATAACCTGTGTAAGTAGATATAGGCACACACACAGAGGCTGTCGACTATTTTGAGCATGACAACTTTCTTAGATCAATCATTACTTGGCTCTTTCATGTAAGAAGGTATCTGTAACTTAGACAGTAGTGATAAACAGTTATGCAAACTGAACAGCACTATGAACATCAACTATCACAATCCAATGACCAGAATGCTCAAGATGGCCGAGGATAACCTGTGACTGAAGCTAATTCCAAGTTGCCCCACCTAACTAAGGCTGAAGAGCCCAGTCTGTCCTACTATTTAACCAATAGCTGACAGGAGAAAAGATGGTATTTGTGTGAAAGTGAATGCAACAAACAAAGTCTTCTTCTGAGCATCTATCAATTATGCCACCCAGACATCATATTTCACATGTACATTTCATCTTTTATAATACAAGCAAATAATATATTTATATAAAATTTCAAAAAGATTTATTTACAAAAGATGGAGCAAAAAAAGAGCCCTACACTTTGAGGAAAAAGGCCTTTGTTCTCCCCGACAATCTTCAGTCAATTCTTATACAAAGCCATTAGCCTTGCATATTCATTTGCTAGTGTTGTAACCCACTCTTTATTGCAAACCTCTAATGCATTCAAATTAATAAAATGTCAAGTAGAGGCACAAATTTAGTCAGGTTCATGTAAAAGCACTGACCAAACCCCTTGAATAGGTCGATTCTTATATCAAACCATTATTTCATTGTATTGGTGGTATGTTTCAGATTGTTGTCCTGCTGAAACACCTAACTGCTCTTCATTTTTAAAGCCTTAACTAATCTAAAATGCTTCTTTTTAAATCTATCTGAACATTGCTCCATTTGTTATTGCTTTGATTAGGTGAAGCCATCTTGTATCACATGATGAAAAACAGCCCTGTAGCATTACACTAACAGCAACTGTGTCCCCCACACATGTTCTTCCTCCAAATATGATCATGTGAATGGAGACCAAATAATTAACTTGGTAGCATCAGACCAAAGTGGTACTTTTCATGATATACAATAGACTTTTTAGACCATCAACCCCAGGCATGTTTAAAAAAAAAAAAAAAAAAAAAAAAAAATTTTTAAAGTGATAAAATCTGTTGGATTAAATAAATCTATTACTTCTTTGAAATTGCTTTGCTTACATTCAGATATGAAATGTTAGAGGATCTAGGAAGGATTTGCATTTATAAAAAGGCACTATTTGGCTTCACTTGATCAGTGAGAATGTGGACAAGTCTCTCGAAATCAAGTCAGATCTAATGATGGTTTCCCCTGCAAAGGAGGAATGCAGTTTCAAATCCTGATGGAGGACATCTTTTTCTTTAGTAAGACGTCTCAAATATTCAGGCCAGTAAATGAAAATAAATATTACTGGATAATGGGGTGTCAACTCAAATATGGGTTGACACTAAAAATGTTTAAAGTGCTAAAATGATATATATATATATATATATATATATATAGATATATATATATAAGGCATGTTTCATTAAATAATATAGACAAGTGTTGTCTATTTATTTTTTTGTATATTCTTTTCATATCGTCTGATAAGCTTAATAATATCATTAAAAGAAGAAAATCACAATATTGATCCATATTTTTTAATCCTATCTAAGCTTTCAGCTTACATAAGCCATTATCAAAGATGACAATTACTGTACAATATATTAAGCAATACATGGACAAGACAGTCTGTTTCTGTTTACATGGAAGATTTCCAAGCAACAACAAACTCGTGCACATAAGATGCTGGAAGTGAAAATCACAGCACAGCTCATAACGTCACACATGACCATGCCAGAGTGAAAATGAGAAGTATTAAGTATGGGAAGCCATTGGTATAAACCAATGGCTTCTGTTACCAATTATAGGCATCTAAGAATATTTGTAGAGATTTCATAGTTTATTTTGTTCAGGTTAGGTTTAGGATTAGATAGGATTAAAAAATATGTATCAATATTGTGATTTTCTTTGTTTAATGATAATGTTATTAAGCTTATCAGACGATATGAAAATAATTTACATAAAATAAATAGATGACACATCTATATTATTTAATGAAACGTGTATCAATGAAAAAATGCTGCTGAAATACACACTGTATATATATATATATATAAGTAAATAAAGGACCTTGAATAAGTCAATGTTTTATTAGCAAGAAACATGACAGTGAACTGCATCAGAAAAGCAACGTCTTTTGAGGCTAACTACAAGTCAACCCATTTTTTGGCATCTTCATAAGAATGAAACTGCTGCTCAATCAGAACAAGTGATAATCAAACGGGGCAATATTTGGTGAATATGGAAGGTGGGGGTAAGACTTCCCATTTAAGTGTTTCCACCAGTTTTGCAACATGTGACCTAGCATTATCATGTTACAAAATCATTTTTCATGTCTCTGCTCATATAGGGGCCATTTTATCTTCAATTCTTGGCTTAAATGCATCAATTGTAGTCAATAGCAATCTCCTATGATGGTTTCAGCTGGTTTGAGAACACCTAATTAACTAAACCCAGCTGATGCCATCAAATGCAGAGCCGAAGCTTCGAACCATGGATATTCAGCTTTGCCACCAATGTTGATTCAGATTTCAGTAGCTAGTTTTCTCTACTAGCAATTGGAATGAAGACCAAAAAAAAAAAAAAAAAAAAAAAAAAAAAAAGGGGTCATGCCATGAAGTAAAAGGTTCTTGGCAAAAAGCTTACATAAGCAAACCTGCACAGAATCAATGAGTGCATAAACACCCAAATAAATTCGATGGTTAAGTGCATTTAAGAGGATTGTCAGTAATGTCAGAAAATATTGAAGAATTTACCCAACTGTTGAGATAATAAAAAACTGGTTAATTCATGGATTGGTCCTACTTGAAGAAATTTTTCATACTTAGATCTAGATTTATCTGTAAGGAGTTTGGGGTGGGGCACAGGAAATAATTCTTGATGAATAATACAACTAAGGAAAACTAAATCTATTAGCTTAAAAAAAAAGATTTTAAGGAGAAAAGGAAAAAGAAAAGAAAGACACAAAAATTAAAATAGTCATACTAATAAATTTAATGGGATAACTGATTTATCCCAGAAATTCAACAAAGAAGGCCAAAGAACACATCAGCTGAATTATAATAAAAACAGAAGGGGGGAGTTAAACACATTTTATACTGTTTAAGAATTCTATAAATTCTAATTTACTTAAATTTGTTTTTAAAATTTCAATATAAGGAACTTGAGTAGTAATTCATGTACAAAAAAACAAAAAATAAAATAATGAAGAAAAAAAAAAAAAAAAAAAGTCATTTTCGAATAATAAATGACTCAATCAAAACTAGTAAAACCAAAGATAAAATTAAGTTTAAAACAACTGACAATTTTGGGACAAAGTCAATTTTGTCAGAAAATGAAATTAGTAACATGCAATATTAGCACACTCACTATGCAAATGCACCTAAAGCATTTTACTTATAAAATGAATGCTTAATTGGTGGCCAAGATAGTTGCACATTTGCCAACTGGCACAAGTTAAAAGTAAGATTTTAAATACAGCCAGACCTCATCTACAGACCCACCACCACCAATGGACTTCAGATGAAACAGACAAAATCTGAAGGCTAAAAAAAAAAAAAAAACACTTCCAAAATCATCAGAGATGCATTTCAAAATTTGCAGGCTTAGCGGAAGGAGTCATTAATTCTAAAAGAGACCACTTGGCAGCAGTGACAAGCTTTTCAATTGTAAACAAAGATGGGCATACAGTATATAAAGTACGATATATTAGCACATACATGAGAAAGTAGCTGTGAGAAATCTATTATTTTTCTTCTTTTGATTAATACATCTATATTATACTTTATTTATGCCAGGTATACACGTTTATAGTATTTACATTATGATCATAACTACTGGTATTAGGTTGGTGCAAAAATAATAACGTAATAATGTCGTTTTTTGACGTTAAAAAATATGTCACAAAACGACATTATTACGTCATTTTTGCACCAACCTAATAGTTACTGTAGTGGTTTTATAACTCAAAATTAATCCTTTCCCATCTTCAGACAATCAGCTTTAATGGACCACCTCATTCCCCTATTAGTCCATTAATGAGAGGTTTGTCTGTACAACTTTCATCAGCAGAAAGATTGATACAACAATTTTCTACCTTTTGCCAACAAGCCTTGTGCATGATTTAAGTAAGCTCTGATAATATTTATTTACCAAAAATACATAGCAGATGAAACTTGAAAAGAAAAAATAAAAACCGATCAAAATGGAAATACAACTGAGAATCTATGTACACAAGTCAATAGTTAGTCCATACCCTCATCTCTTACTTACACTTTAGTAACGAGAGACATAACCAATGACAAGCATTCTGTGTTCTTTATGATAAATCAAAAGGAATTTTTACGACTTGAAAATTACATCATGACCTTTTAAGTTTCAAATCAGTATAGTTTACAAAAGATCAACAGATTATATTTGTTACCATAAATAATTCTTTAAATTTAGAACACAGCCACATTTAAAAAAAAAAAAAAAGAAAAAAAAAAAAGATTACGCAATTTTTAATGTTATTGATGCCAGCTGAGTTGTCCTACCATTCGACTGGTATCTCGTATTAGACAAACTAATTTCAGCAGAATGATAATTATTGCACTGAACCAGTACAAGAGCACTTCTGAAATTACCAATGAGGAACAGACACCTTAGAAATGGGTTTTGGAGTTGAGAACTTACAAGGCCAACTGTTTTATTCATTAATTTGGCCATCAGATATACCACATTTGCCAAAAATGTGACTGTAACAATCAAGACAAGGATACTAGTCCAAATAAATTTGTCTATAATGATAATTCTACCAATCAAAAAAAAAAAAAAACATTAAGAGAAAAAGGTTAACTAAATTTCTTTTCAGCACAAAATTTATTTATTTCACTGCCTGTCAAGTGCATTTAAAAAAAATTTATACAAAACAGAAAGAGCAATAAAATTTATTAAGAGAAAATTTAATTCATTTGCATTAAAGAAGTTTCCAATTCCTTAAAAATTGGAGATTTTGTATTTTTATTCCTTCTTTTCATTTTGACAACCCACCCAATATTGCATTTCTATCCACTTCCTGAATCCTACATACTTCTCATTCAGTTTAAGAAAGTGAAAACCTGAAATTCAAGTAGACCTATAATAGATTTCCACAAAAATAGCATCCAATACAAAAGGGAAAAATAGGAGTTTGAACATTGGTGCAACATGATCTTCCAAGTAAAGATTGCCTGCCTAGGAAATTAGAACACAATTATCCAGGTTTCAACACTACCCACTGATGTTACAGGGAAATACATAATTTGCTAACAATACTTTGGGTACTAGGGCACTTTTAGCACAATGCTAAAAGTGTCTGGTACCCAACAGAGATAAAATACCCTATATTGGAAAACTGGTCTGGTAGACAAACTAAGCTTATTAACCAAATGTTCCTTGACAAGATGGAACAAGTCAACACTTGTCAAAATAAGATGAACAACTATCAAGATATTTTCCCCCCTCAATATTTTTTTTTTTATTACCCTGTGAACTGGACAAAATGACAATGTTCTTAACAGTGACAGACACCCAAGTTCTTTTTTAGTCGGATGTCAATTTGTAACTTTGAAAAATGGAGACATTAAAGAATTGGAGTCTTGCCATGGAAAAGTAGAGGATTTGATAATTAACCATTGACTACCTACATAAATATTTTCACAAGTTCAAAGAATTAATTTATTTTTCTGTGGAGTTGGAGGAGTTAATGACAATCATCAATTCCAATTTTCACCTGTATGTCATCTTAAAATTGTGTATGGCTGTTTATTACCTGAAAGTAATCAACAGTTGATGCGTACATTAATGTACCAATTGGTAGGAAGTGGGCAAGATTGCATTACAACAATCATCCCAGTAAGTTTTGTTAAGAAGAAAAGAAAAGAAAAAAAAAAAAAAAAAAAAACAAAGAAGAAAGTGGGGAGATATATAAATCAGCATTTTGTGTGTGTGTGTGTGTGTGTGTATATATATATATATATGAGTGTATAAGGTGTTATTAGAAAATTCCTAGATCAGGACCTTCTGGTAGGCTTTGTAGATTCCAATCTCATACAAGAGTAGAGTGATTGTTTAGCAACAATTCTGCCGTGTTTTCAGACATTTTGCAGCCAACTGATCGGTGAATGCTCAGAATCTTAAACCAGCATTTGACAGGCCACAGGACCATGCATACCACCCAGAAAAACATAAGCCTGAGAAGATATTTAAAGGGATTCAGAAGAACAATTTTCAAGTTTAGCACAAAATTTGATGTGGGTACATTACAATATTTTACCATTTCAAGCCATTCAAGCACATAAACAGAAAAAAAAACAAAAAAAAACAAAAAAACAAAAACAAAAACATTAGCAGACTGGCTCAGTTGTCTGGGTACCAATGAACATGTGTACTTATTTCCATTGGACTAGTATCATCTCAACATACAATTTGAGAGCTTTCCAATACTATAAATACTAAATTGATTTCATGAATAAAAAAAATAAAAAAAAAAAAAAAAAAAAATGACCACTGCTACATGAAGATATATTTTAAAAGCCAATATGACACATGAAGGTTATATGTAAAAAATGATAATAGAGACATTTTAATCTTTGAAAGTTGCTTATTCCCGCTACCCTCTCTCCACACTGGAAACCAGAAAATTGGTCCAAAATACAGAAAAGTAAAGAAAACAACTTTTCTTTAACCAGACTTGTATAAATGCACAATGCATCTATACATACAATATACAGATAAATATGCATATACAAATTTTAATATGCTGCAACGGCCAGTCCAGCCCAAATATTCTTTCTAATGAATGGTGCAGATGCCACCAAGCTAAAGGGAATTTGTTAAAGTGACCAGCCTTATCTACTTAAGATCGGCTCTCAGCATCAAGGGAAACTGAAAAACTTCCTAACCTCTGCTGCAAAGATCAAGAAACAGCCTATGTGCCAGAAGATAATAAATCTCTAAAGTAATTTAATTTTCTCTTCAGTCTAAGTGTTGCTTCCAGTTACTTGCTTTTCTTTCAACTTCCTGCTGACATCAAATATTCACTCTTTCAAGTTAGATTTGGGAGATGAAAATTATTACACCTATTTTTAGTCTTGGATTTCTATGGGTTACAGAAAAGGGGGCAAGTAAGTTTATACATGCACTATATTACTTGAGTACTAGATTTAGTGGGTACACAAGAAAAAAAAAAAAAAAAAAAAAAAAAAAAAAAACTGACATTAGTGATTGAAAACCTTAAAGAAAATGAGCCTTCTGACAGACCAAACCTGTATTCCTTTTAATCTAGGAAACCACTTTCAAGCCAAATGTGCTTTACCTTAAAACTAGCAAGACTTGATATTTCTAGGCTTGTAGACATTAATGTTTACAGTAATAATGTCAGATTAAAATGGTTTATTCACTTGTGTTTGACAAAAAATATAGTTTTAAAGCATTGCTAGATTTAGGAGTTAAAATGGTCAATATCAGAGATAGTATAAAAGTGGGCATTGAGAGCAACAACACACGTCAGGCCTGAAGATTGCATTTAAGCATGAAACAGACTGTTGCCACTGGGTGTTAACCTCAATGTCCACACACATAAAAAAAAAAAAAAAAAAAAAAAAAGTGGAGAGTTGCACTAATTAATGGTTGATTATCAATAATCAGCCATTTGTCAGCAATCAGTTTTAATATTTATTAAATCACAAAAATTATATTGTTGGCTTAATCAATTATCTTATACATAGAATTTAATATTCTGATAGCATGTAATTAAGTTTTGGTGGTCAATCTTTGAGAGTAATAGAAGAAAATCCATTATATTTGTTTAGGTTACAATCAGTTTTCCTATCCCAGTTATCTGTATTTAAGTGTCAGAAAAGGACAGATTTCTTATCACTAATGATCAGGTGACTGAACCATCGTTTCCTTCTCTTTTAATGTCATAAGCTACATAGGTTATAAACATTTTGCTTCATGAATAAAAACAACCTTTTACACAACCTAGTGTCAGAATTTAAGTTTCTACATAGTAATAACTTAATTTTTGGGGATTAAAAAAAATCCTCTAATTTATATTCTACTGAAATGTCTATCCTAAAAATTCTGAATTTCCATACAGTTCTGTTTGTCTTCTAAAAGACATCCTGAAACAGCCAATAATTAGCAGTCAATTAATCAGTAATCAGCTAATTTACTTATAAGTGAAAGTCTTAATATAAAAAAAACAAAACAAAAAAAACAACACACATAGTAAGGTAACCATGTATGTCATCAACACTGTAGCAAGCTGATCAAATTTTATGATTCTTTTAGAACTGCAATGAAAGGCTGCAAATAAAAATAAGTTATTTTAAGTGATTCTTTTTCTATTAAGTATTGAAAGTTGAGATGCAATAGAAAAGATTGAAAGAGGGACATTCAAATTTTAGAATATAAATTGACATCACTCACCTGGAAAGGAAGAAAGAGAGAGGGAAAAAAAAAAAAAAAAAAAAAAAAAAAAAAAAAAGAGACTCAATCTGTAGCTAGATATATTGAATGAGGAAAAAATTTCTCATTCTCAAGGGAAATATAGAAACTAAGACCAAATTACCTGGCAGATGATGATTGGATAAACAGAGTCTCAAAGCAGAGGAAAGTGGGGAGGAGTAGCAGCAGCCATAGCAGTCAAACCAAATGTAAAGTCAAAAGGACAATGACTTAATATAAATGAAGATGTAAGGCACCGATCACTATGCAATGGAGATGGCGAGTAGACAGTAAGTGATACAAATTTATAAAAAAAAAAAAAAAAAAAAAAATCTCCAGAATAGTTAAAGAAAATAACAGTAAAAGCTGTCTACATAACATGGAATATCATTTTCTTTTTTAGCAGAAATGAAATTCCTCTGAAGAACCCAGTGCAAGCTGAGCTCTCCATGAGGTTAAGGAAGAGAAACCTAACCCACTCTACTCTGTACATTACTTACTTAATATTTCTAGAAAAAGAAATAGTTTTTATGAAAATATAAACAAGCATCTACATATATACACAAGACTTATTTGTACAAATTTTAACTTTCAATAGCAAGTCTGATAGGAGATCTACATCTTTACAAAATTTTCATTGCCTACTGTTGACACAGTGAGTGCGTATGCGTGCGTGCGTGTTCAAATGTTAGTCCATAGTTATAGTGTTAAAAACTAGTACTATTGCCATACCAGCATAAATGAATAGTAACATGCAATATGACTGATTTTATGATATTTTTGGGAGAGGCATCGCTTAGGATACTATGCAGAGTATCCTATCAAAACCAGAAACCTTTATTATAAGTTCATCAATTGTGTGTGTGTGGGGGGGGGGATATTTAAAATTATTCTGTTTTTGCTAAAGCTCATTAAGTCACTATATTAAATAAAACTTTTTTTAAATTCAACTAAGTTTTTCACTGTCGCATGCAATCTAATTTATGTCAGCCATGTTCGCATTCAGAAAATTAAACTAATGTACAAACTAACAAATGCTTAGTAAAACAGAATTCAATTTTGTATTGCAACTGATTAGATCATTTGATAAAATTTACCTTCAAGTCTCAAAATTAACTGTACTTGTCCCATCACTGGTCATCACTGATTATTGGTATAACCTGATAGAGTTGTTGAGTAAATCACTATTATATTCACCAAGATGGTTAACATACAAACTTAATTCTTTTTCTCAATGCACATTAACTCAAATATTGTCTACATTTAAAAAAAAAAAAAAAAAAAAAAAAAAAAAAAAAAAATTATATTTAATCTAGAAATAATTAAATCCAGTTACATTTCACTGCAATTAAAAAAAAAAAAAAAAAAAAAAAAAAAAAATTCCAATTCCCATCTGAGACCAGGGATTGTCAGATTGCATTGAACAGGGACATTAAAGATGCTTGTGAATAGAATTCCAATACTTTCACTGGACTGATTTTGTACAACACATTTTTACGATGTTTGTTTCCCATTTTCAATTTTTTTTTTTTTTTTTTGTTTCTCCAAATGCTTTCCTTTGCAGTTTATTAAATCAAGTTCAACAACAGTTTTTATCCTTTCTTCTCTCTTCAATGAAATTTAAGTTATACGCATGTCAACTGGAACAGTTGTACAACTCAAAACCCTTCAGCAAAGATTCAAGGGCAGGAATACAGACAAGATTTATAAAGATCTATTTTTAACATACAAGGATTTTAGCCATCACTAATCCATCATTACTGGGATTTGTGTGAGTAAAAAGTCCTAAGTGACTTTTAGTCTCCCAGTAAAGACAATGAATCTGTAAACATTGAAAGAATGAGACCGGGGAGGGGGAGTAATCCAATTGTAATAAAAGACATAAGAATAATTGCATTCATTCGATGAATGAAAAGAAAAATAAATAAATAAATAAATTCTTTGAAAGTGAAAAGAAAACAAACAACCACCACCATACAATGATAACAAAACAACCAACCAAACACAAAAAAAAAAAGAAACAATTATCAGTAGTCAACAACAGACTGGCCTCAGACTCTTCCCTAGAATGTACAGTTGACCAATATATAATCTGATGGCGATGCAGAGAAAATGAAGAAATGGCGTTAGGATCCACATCACCAGAGCCAACTCTATGGCAGAGATACATAGAAGACACCTTCATACTCTGATCATGCCAGGAAGATGTCCAGCTGCGACTGGACCATGTGAACTCAATAAGATCATCAATACAGTTCACAATGGAGAGAGAAAATGACAACAAACTAGCATTCTTGGACGTACTAATGAACAGAACATGGGTTAAAGACATCAGTATACCACAAGCCAACATTCCCCAGACAACACCTCAACTTAGACTCCCACCACCCATACAGTATAAAGAAAAGAATCATTCGATGCTTACAACATCATGCAAAACTCATAAGTGGTGATGCAGAGATATATGAACAAGAAATGGTCAGTAAAAGCAGTACCCTACAACATAACTACCCTGGATACATGACAGTAGCTCTGGCAACTTGGGATAGAAGTGTGTAAGAGGATAACAACACTGAGAACACAGCCTTGGTCTGCCTACCCTATGTGAAGGGATTATCGGAAAAAATACAAAAGATCTGTGGTACATAACATCAGGATGAACTTCAAAAGTGATTCAACACTGTGCAGACACCTCTTCCAAGTAAGACCTCCCACAGAAGAGAACATGATTAAGAACTGTGCGTATGCCATCCCATGCAACTACAGTAATATAGAGGGAAAAGGCAGATCACCACCACCCCCACCCACTAAGGAAGGAAGTTGAAATATACAGAAAAATCACTGGAAAATAAGAAACTTAAGGAATTAGTGTATATGTGAGGCCACACAAATCTAAGACAACCAAGCAATGACTATAATATGAGAACCAGTAATAAGGATTGATAGAGAAAAACAATAACAATCAGGTGATCAAAAACTTTGAGAATTGAGTTAGGGAGATATCTGGAAGAGACATGACACTACAGAAGGGTTCAGTTCAAAATTCCAATCACCTGAAGAAGTGTTATTTGGAATTTTTTTTTTTTTTTTATTATCATCATCATTATACATGAATGTTTTTCTCTCTTCAGGCCATTTTTTTTGCTTTATGTGACATGCACTTTATTCACTGGCACTTTGCATATCTTTGGTTGGGGCTAAATTAAAGCAGGGCAGAGAAAATAGAAACTAGAATGGCAAGAATGCATTTTCAAGCTTTCAATGACTTGATATTGCAGCTGGTTTCAATAAAGCAATGCAATGGCTACATACGCACTAATTATATATATATATATATATATATATAAGCAGCATTGCCTGGGTTTATTCAAAAAAAAAAAAAAAAAAAAAAAAAAAGACATCATCCAATCTGTAAAGTTAAAATAAAGATTTTTCTTTATTACCTCTCATCTATATGCCGACAAATTATAATGAGATGCAGCGTGAAAACATTTGTAACAGGAGAAAATTGTTTTTTTACAGAAGTACAAAGATACAAAAAAAAAATTGTCAGCAAATGAAGAGTACATTAATCGCAAATGATCTTCGAAAATTGTTGAGGAGAAATGCTTTGTTGACAGCTTTTGCTCAAAAACTACATCAAATGAACAACATGCATTGGAAGAAGAAGAAATAGACTAACAAAAAAAAAAAAAAAAATTCTAGTGATAATAAAAATTAACGTGAAGCTAGAAACCTACTCACTATGAATGTTAAAATGTACACACTAAGTTTAGCATAATTATGAATGAATCAAAAGAGGGTCTTTACATTATTATAAGTGCATTTTTCAGAATAAAACTGTCAAAATTTTAGGGTTCAAGTTTCTAAATATATGAGTTAGTAAGCATTATTTAAACGCTGATAAATACATAATTAAAAATTGGCATTTATACTTAAACTTTTTAATATGATTTTCACAAATTTAAATTTAAAGTATCAAAAATTCAAGATATACATACATGAATGAAGCCTACCTTTTTACTGGATGACAACTTTGATGCAAATGAGATTTTTTGCATTTATGTCATTACATAGCACTAATGAACACTACAGGTGAAGTAAAATCAATAGTATGCACCTACATGCACTTCTTTCATCGGTGCACACTTTTGTTTGCACTTATTCTTTTTTTTCTTAAAGAAGGATATAATTTTTGCCATCAATTTAATGCAAACTAAACTATTTCACTACCAAAACGAGAAATCCATGGGAAAACTGATATGTTTCATCATGTATTTATGACACATGGGGTGTCAGTTTTGATTTTGATTTGATTGATCTAAACACAAATTATGTGCAAATTTTCATCTGAATGCTGCTAACCACTACAATTGAAAGATTAATGGGGCAGCAAGGTATTAATGGGTCATCTTGGGGGCCCCTTATGTAGTTTTCAAAGTCTGATTATCGTTTTTGATTCATTTTAAGAGTGTAACATACATGTAAAATTCCGTTGAAATCGAAGCAATTTGAAAATTTGGGGGCCTCTTTGGTTCACCCTACAGGTCCAAAATTTCAAGCCGAAGGACAGGTTTGAGACTAATAGTAATTGAAATAATAAAGCACATCTTTAAGTTTTCTATTTAATTGACTTTATGGCCAAGGCTGTAGACTTAATTGAAAATTTCGGGGTTCCCTGCTGGTCCCCTAACTCATGGGTGTCCCAGTGTTGATTTTCAGTGAATTCCAAGTGACTACTTCAGTTACTCGATATAATCTCAATATGTACTGAAATTTTCGTTGAAATTTGGGGAATACTGCTACAAAATACACTTGAAAAGCAATTGAGGCATCAAGGGGTTTATAGGGTCATCCGGGTGGGTGGGGGGATTCATGCATTTCTAAAAATCTGACAACCGATTTCTATCTTATTGCTTAACAAACATACAAAATTTCATCAAAATCAAAGCAATTTTTTGGGGGTCCCTTTGGGGCACCCTGGGCGTCCCAGTGTTGAGATAAACGAAAATCAATATAGCGTATAATAAGCATGACAGTAAGTGGCATACACTTCAAGTTTCATCAGAATCACCCTTAAAGTCTGAAAGTTTAAAAACAACCAAACTAATGGAAATTCCTATTTAAACATTATATTTATCAATTATTGATTTTTGAAAAATGACTAATTTTTGGGCCCAGACACACCCAGTATTGAGTACAATCTATGTTCCAAATTTGGTGGAAATATGCCTTATGGTTCTCGAGTAGTTTGAGAACACACACAGAGTCACTTATAGATTATTCTAAATTTGTTTAGTACAATACAGGATTTGGGCTTTAGGCTCCATGAAAATCTTCAGTTAGTCATTAAAACCAAATATAATGAGAAAAAAATGAGAAAAAAAAAAAAAAAAATTAAAAACTTCTGCTACTAATTCCATGTAGACAGCAACTGACAGGTTAATACAATGTCTGAAGAATTATGTTTGAATTAACAGCAAGATCAGATTAGAAATTAATCAGGTATAGAAGTTGTTTTTTTTTTCTCTTCTTCTAAAGAACAAAGAAATGCAGTAAAAACAACCGTTCCATTTATGTCTCTGAGCATAACATACAAAAACTTCAGATTATACTCAAATTACCATTAACAACTCATAGTTTTGCAAAATAAGTGTTAATCACTTTAGAATTACAATTAGCCAGGTAACATCTTTATGGGCTATGCATGTTTAACCCTTGCAATAATTTTGAAGGAAATCCAAATGTCAATGGCTGTATTACAGATAAAACTATGTCTTACATAACAATACATTACATAACGTTACGTCACGTTACATAACGTCACGTTACATAACGTCACGTCACATAACGTCACGTCACGCCACGTCACATATCGTTACGCCACGTTACATATCGTTACGCCACGTTACATTACATACATAGTCAAAGTATTTGTCCATCAAAAATCTTTTTATTCCTTATCCTGAAAGTGTTATTTTCAATGAAACAAGTTAAGCACTACTGCCTCACAGATTCTCAGCATTCTTTCCACCAAAGACCTGGAGGTAGAGTGAAGATATTTCTGCCAAGTTTTCTTGCAAGAGTTTCTCCGAAGCGAGCCACACTTGTGGATTGTTTAGCTGACTTTTCAGTCAGGTTCATACCACACCAGTTCAATGGAATTTAAGTCCACTGATTGTGCCAGCCAGACATCAGTTGAAGGACATGCTGTTCTTTGCTTTTAATGTACCTCTGGCAGAGTTTACATATATGCTTTGGGTCATTATCTTACAGGAGTACAAATCCTTGACCCACAAGCCATGTCCAAGGTGGGATTGTGTGATGCTACAGTATGCTGATAGCCAGTCTGATTCAATTTGCCCTTCACCTTGCCCCCACCCACACACCATAGCAGAGCCTCCCCCATGCTTTATGGTTGGTGTGATACAAGGGGTTGCAGCTCTATCAACTCTTCACAACATATAGACCCTACTATTTAGCACAAAGATTTCAAACTTCATATTCATCAGTCCAAAGGAGCCTTTTGACATTGTTTCGATTCCTCAACAATGGTTTCCTGACAGCAATTCTGCCATATCGGCCAAATTCACAGAGTCTTCACTTCACAGTGGATGTTGACATCCCCCACCACTGTTCTTGTTGCTTCTAGTCTACCAGGCCATACTTTTGGTCTCATTTTGTCCCACTTTCCTGATGTCTCCTAACAATATCATTCACTTTAGTTTTGGGGAATTTTTTTTTTTTTATTCTCTGCTTGAATATCCTTCTTAAAAAAAAAAAAAAAAAAAAAAAAAAAAAATTTATCTCTTGTTCAAGTGTAAGTTTACATGTTTTGGGCACTTTGAAAAAAAAATTTTGAACCAGAAGGAAGTTGCAAAATTTAGTTTTTATTAGGTTGGTGCAAAAATAATGACGTAATGTCGTTTTTTTGACGTTAAAAAATATGTCAAAAAACGACATTATTACGTCATTATTTTTGCACCAACCTAATAATTTAAACAAACAGATTTCATTACTGGGCAAGGTACATTGGTGGCATAGGTAAAACGGTATTTAGCAATCTAATTACTCACAAGATAGTATAATGTAACTTTTGGGAAATGTTTCAGTCATGGTCAGTACTAAAGAAAAATACCTTCAAAATCAATTTTTTTTCAAAACATTGAAGTTCAAAGTTACAGAGGAAGACTTGTATTTAGTATAATAAATAAAACCATTATAGTGCAACACTTTTAGGATGAAAAATAAAAATTTGAGAGTGGCCAAATAAATTTGACTGGTCGTGTGTGTGCGTATATATATATATATATATATATATATATATATCTATCACTGCCATGAATAGACAAAAATTACAGTATTATTACCACTCATGATAATAAAAAGTAAAAATGAAAAATGGCTTAGCTAACCGGTTTTGTACCTCGCTCAACAGAGCTAAATAGATTAAATTATGTAATATAACAAAAAAAAAAAAAAAAAAAAAAAAAAAAAAACATTATTTTATTGGTGGGGAAAAAAAAAAAAAATAGTAATTAGTTGGAGAACAACAATCTACCACCATGGTAGAAATAAATGTTTTGGTTTGAAAAACCAACATTTATCACTTGAAGAGCAGGGCATACAGTGGCCAAAACATTGTGAATATGACAAAGATGAAGACAACAGTCCGAACAATGTAAATAGTTAATAAATGTAAATAGTTACAATACCTCATCTCAGAAATATAGACAGATACTATATATCAGTATAAAGGAATTAAAGTGTATGCATGTCTGTGTGTTCAGAGAATATACTAAACTAGTACTAGGCAGAAGCATAGAAACATATGTAAATATGAATATTTGACAGGTACTATGCTAGTAATAATAATAAAATCATGGTATCAATATGCAAAAGTTGTGGCATTGGTTCAAAAATTAATGATGTGAAACAATACCAATAACATACAAATATTTATGTATGGAATTTGTATGTTATTGATATTGTTTCACATCTAAATAAACAGCGAAGAATTTTTGAAAAACTTCTCCCTATACAAAAAGTGATCTATGTAAACTGCTAGAGGATGTGGAAGTATTAAAGTAAATTGAAACATTTTAATCCTTTTACCCCAGGCAAGGCAATAAAGCCACTAAGATGCAAGAGGTTACCGAGAGTGAAAGAAAACTGAGAAAAC
>OZ010583.1:124110302-124352802 GCA_963932145.1 Acanthosepion lycidas
CAAAAAATAAATTTTGAAACATTAACACTATAAAGAAAAAGTAAGCGAGATGGTGAGGGCTTTAAAAATGTCACAAGAGAGGAGAAAAAAAAAACATTTCAAGTTGATGTTGTAAGTACAACAGAAAAGACATAGAATATCAAAAACATTGTTGGATTTCATGTCATTAGCCAAAATATCACCTTCAAGTAATAATGGCTGGCTACTTATTTCGGAGCACAATCATCCCATGGGGTGACTAGTCAATCCCTGTCGCAGGCATCTGCCTAGGTTCATTTGTATTTGCTAAACATCCACAGTGCCAGCCAGTGATTCATTCTGTAGCTGTTGAGCAAATAATTACATTTTGACTACCTCCAAATAGTTCCATTTACTCAATTTCACTCAGTCTGGGTCAACTTGTGATATGGTTTTCAGGCACTTTGCAAAAGTGATTTATTAGTGGCATCCACAATCTGAACATGAAATATACAGATGAGAGAAACTACAAGAACATCTACAGAAGGTAGTGTAGGAAAATGAGAAAAAACTAAACATCAACTGCAAAAAGACAGAATGTCAGCAAAAGCAAACAGCCCAACATGCAAATTATAAATTGGAGATACCACAATCAAACTATTAGGTTGGTGTAAAAATAATGTAATTTTCTCACAGTAACATGTGAGAAAACGACATTATTTTTGCACCAACCTAATAGTACAATTTAAATACCTGGGAAGTAATTTAACAGAGGACAGAAAATGTAATAATAAAAGGTTTATTAGGATAGTGAAAGATGCCTTCTAAGAGCTAAGCAAAGTATTAAGAAACAGAAAAATTGATACAAATAAACAAAAGAATACTGAACGGTTACGTAATATCAGTCCTCCTATATGGCAGGGAATGCTGGACAATCATATGAAGAAATGACTTTAAGCAAGAGGAATGCAGTTCTACAGAAGAATGCTGTGCATTCTATGGACCAAACATGTGAGCAATGAAAAAGTTTTAGTGAAAAAGGAAATGAAAAAGACACTTATACTTAGAAAGAGGCAGTTGAAAGTTCTAGGGCACACAACGAGGAAAGACTGTTAGGAAAATTTGATACTCACAGGACAGATTTAAGGCAAGAGGGACAGACGAAAACAAATGGTGAGCTTATGTAAGTAAATGGATACCATTACAGTGTTTAGGAGAGATAACAAAACAATTTTATTAAGCTACAAAGGATAGGAAATTGTGAAGAGCTATGATTGTCAACGTCCTGAAGGGACATGGCACATAATGTTGAAAAATTTAAGAAAAAACATACTTCAGTATGCAGAAAATTTTGTTAAATACTTGGCCAAGATCTTTTTAGTTTTATTTAAAAACGTAGATCGCTGTGACACTATTTAGGGTTGCGTGAAAAAAAAAAAAAATGATAAGAAGCTATCACGAAAAGACACTGAGCGATGTTATTTTTTCTAACAAAGAAAAGTGGTAAAGACCCTTATTTTCATTTGCGAAAGGGAAAGTATACTTTTTCTCACACAGAAGATAGGAGATTCGTAAGATACCGGATCTGTCAAATTAATTTATGTTATGGTGCGTCAAAAGAAGATGGCAATCTGGCGATGGCAATAATGAAAATTTAAGGTTGGTCAAGTGGCCTACAAGGTAGAATGCTAAGAGATAAAAATTAATTGGGTCACACTGACCGTGAAAAATGTCTGCTGGACCACCCGCAGAGTTCAAGGAAGGAAAGATTAAACCTTTAACTATCTGCGGAAATATCATTTGAGAACAGCACCTGTTTTGTGTCGGAGCTGGCCATGGTAGAAAAATCATTTTATCAGAACAAATAATTGGCACCAGGATGCAAAGTCACCAGATGACCACCCACTTGATGCTGGCGAAAATCTCAATTGACAAACTCCAGGTGACATTCGGTTAAGATTGAGATTGAGGGCTGCACTAAGAGTTGTAAGGGTCTGTTGTCGGGAAGAAGAAAAAGAGAAAAAAAAAAAAAAAAAAAAAAGAATTTTTTTTTTCTTTGAGCAAGATTTTTAAACCGAGGCCAGTCTAGCCACACCCACGCTGCTGGGCGTCCATTGGCTGAATGGTGGCGTGAGCAGTAGGCGAAGGTAATCATGTGAAGAAGGAGGGGAGGCCTGTTGACGCCCCCTGAAGGGATCGGTGTGAGATGCCACTGTGAGAGAGAGGGGAAACCCGTTGACGCCCTCTGAGGGGATTGGGTGAGATAAAGAGAATCGTCCTCCCAAATTCTTCCTAAGTAGAAAGTAGGAACTTCCAAAAATGGAAAGAGGTGGATTTTCCTGTTAGAGAACAAAGAAATCCTTGTTGTGGATTTAGAATTATCAAGGAACCTCAAACCCCGACAGGCCCACCCCGGTTTTGGTCGGCGTCCATATAAGCAGAGTCACAACGAGTAGACGGCAGTTAGTTGGGGGTTAGACAGACAGGCAAGCAGTTGCAGCTGAGCTGTGAGCTCCGAGACACACCTGGCAGGAATCTGACTGAAAGATCCACGCAATCACGACTTCAATCACATCACCAAAACAAGTTTTACGAATATCGCCTGAAGATACACCAAAAACCAGTTCCTTGAAAAAACAACAAGATATTAAGACTCGCCTAACAAACACAAAGTGTCACGAATCCATATTAACAGTTTGGGAGAAAGAAGCAGTCCTGTATTCAGCAACCAGATATAAAATATTGTCATTCTTTTTTGACACATTTGAACTTTGAGTTGTTACTTTATTTTCTTTTACATATACTTGTGCAGTATTACCCTTGTTCGGACTCAGCTTGCATTACGGCCTGGCGACTGATTGATTTTGTCTACCTAAGATCAAATTACAACGTGGGTAGGTTAGACTAGAAATCAAAACAGTTACTTCGGTAACCAGACGTTGGCGGTGAGCTGGGAACGACAAGACTGATACTGAATCTAACCAGATTCCCAACCGAATCAGCAAAAGGTTAGAACGTCACATTTGGTGCCGTGATCAATACCAAGTCACATTGGTCGTCACAGGACAGGATAGGACGGCGACGACGGGGTGACGTCACAATTGGTGCCGTGACCAGGATAAGCATGACAGACAGACGGCAGACGTCACATCGCTAAAAAAAAGATGCCAAACAAGATTTTATTGTCTAAATGTTTGTTATTATTAAGAGGAAAGATCAAAGAATTTTGGGGGTATTTTTTTTTTTTTTTTTTGCATTTTTTAATCATTCCTTGCACATCCAAAATTTTCGTTAAATCTTTTTTTTTTTAGTCAGCAAAATTGACCATTTTTTTCCATTTTATAAAAAAACTGGAAATTTCACTTTGAAATTCTTTTAAATATCAATTATCATTTTTTCCAAATTTATTTTAAAAAAAAAAAAAAATCAGAAATTATGTTTACTTAAAATATTTTGAACCAAGCTTAACTTCTGCGGCAAAAAGATGTAATTTGAAAATAAAACAAAGCAGCTCAAACTTTTGCATGACATTGACGGAGTCCATGATGATAATTTGTTCTACGGAAGGAGAAAAGTGAAATAATTTACATTTAAGTGAAGAAATATGAAAAATATATTATAAAAAAATAAGACTGTTAAAAGTGAGATTAAATTTAATATTTCATAAGAAAGGTATCTAATTAATGCAGGTTAAAATCTCAGTTAAAATTGAAAAATCAAATTAACTTCTCCACACGTGTTTCGCAAAAGTAAAGGCCTTAACAATGGAGAACAATGCTTAACTCAAATAATGCAACTTAATTGTATTCTGGTTGGTCTTCCGTACTTTATAGTTACAGCCCGATTATAAACACAAAATTGCATTTGTTAATAATTTACTGCGGATCTTCTGATTAGTCAAAAATAAAATCATACAATTTGCAACGATCTTTTTTTTATATGGGATGACCAACCACATGTATATGGGCCAAGGACTAAACTTGGCCCAATCCTGACGAAAACTGTCACGCTACCGTCGATATTTACATCGAAGAGATAGGGAGAAAAGAAAAAAAGTGAAAGTGAATCGTTTGAAACAAACGACCTTTTTTTTTTTTCTTTTTTTTTTTTTAATCTAATTGCTTGTTGTAATTGTCAATCATATTTCAATAGATGAATTAATAGAGCGCACGAAAGGAAAATAAGTTTATCGAAATTATTTAACTTGTTTTGATCATTATTTACACGCGGATTACTGTTCCCATCTTTGTTAGGTTTCGATTAAGGTCGAAGAGCAGAACGACCAAAGCGTTGTAAACAAAACAACATTAGACAATGGCCCGCGAGTTAAACATAACTCGCGTCAGAAATTTCTTGATCATTATCTTAAGTTAAGACTTATTGAAAAACAATCACCACCGAGGAGTCGGTTTTTTTACAGATGAAGTTTAAAAACAAAAATTAAAAAAATAATCGGTTTTTAAAGGTAATTTGCATAAGTTGAGCAAAATAAAGTTACCGTAATTTGGCGGGAATTTTATCATTCCAAACAATTTTGATGAAACATAACCGTTTCAGAACCTCATAGTCATAATTCAAGCTTTTTTTTTTTTTTTTTTTCTAAACTAATGCATTAGAAATAAGATAAATAAAATAAAAAAACGCAAACAAATAGGATCGTCCGAAAAGAATGTTAAACTATTTTCCATAAGTAAGGAAATTTTAATCCCCGTGAAGAGAGGGGAAGGAAAAAAAAAAAAAAAAAAATACACTTTCTGGAACCAATTCGTGGTTCCAGAATTTTTTTCCTCGGATATTTGGAAACCAATAAGATTTAAGAAGCTTAAAGAATTTAGGAAAAAAAATAAATAAAAAATTGCATCTGATGCAAGAATTTGGAAAAGCATGACCAAGTTCAATTATTTTCCTTATTTCTACGGATATTTAAGTAGCTATTTCTTTGATAGATCCAAAGGGCTCAGAATATGAGGCAAGTTTTCAAAAATTAAGGGAGGTAATTCATTGTTTGCTATGCGAAAAAATATTTAAAGCAGTAAAAAGTAGCAATTGGCAAATACATACTGGTAATGTATTTTGTAAAAAACTAAAAATACACTGACTTCTTAGGAATGTAAAAATTATTTAGAGGACCTAAATTACAGTCTGAACAAGCGGGTACTTTGTTTTGTAAAATGGGAGGGTTGATGTGAGAGCAGCAGGTGCTTTTATTCATTTAACAAATTAAAAAGAGATAAAGAAAAAAAAATCGCAAATACCTCGACTTTCAAATCTTTTTCAAGATTTCAGAGAAGATTTAAAAAAGGTTTCTTTCATTCACCTAATCAGAAATTTTAAGTGTCAAAACGTGACCAGTGCGTGCGCCACATAAACACAAAAATTAAACACGCGTCCGTCAAAAAGCAAATTATAATTTAAGATTTTATTCATTGGCATCTTCTTTATGCTATAAGAAGAGAAAATAAAATATATTTCTATACTTTGCCGTACACGGTACACACAAAGATCATTATTTTGAAATAGAAACTTAGATCGGTATCAACTGGGCGAAGAGGAGGAGGAAAAACTGTGGTGAGATCATTGTACTCGTAACCGAGAGAAGATTCAAGCTCTGTCCTCGATAGAGGATCGGTAAGACGACGACGACTAAGTCTGGGGTACCGATGCACAAGCATGATTTTTTTTTCTTTAATTATTCTAAGAATGTTTTAAATTCATTCATTTGTTGAGCTAGTTTTTTTTTTTTACACTTTAAAACTAAAAGTGTGTGAGGTGGAGGAGGAGTGAAAATTAATTTAAATTCAATAAACTTTTATCAGAAATTAAACAAGGGAACATCTTCACTACACTACTTCAATGTTAAAAATGCGCCTTAGAATGGAGGAAGAAGACTATGAGGAAATCATTCAGACAATGTCACAATAAATACTAGCAACTATTTTTCTTGCCAGAGTAATAATGAGTGTGTAGAGGTTTCTTTTCAAAGAAACAATTTATATCGAATTTTACAAGGTTGTTTTTAACAAGTTGGGTCGGGGGGGAGGGGCGACAATTTGCTTTTAATTTTAAAAAGCAAAATAAAAAATAAATTTTATTAATACAATAATACAAATGATACTTTTACATAAATTTTGGATAGAACACGAACGATTATGTATGAGTACCGATCTAATCTCAACAAGGAACTGTAAACATCTTTACCAGACGAGCCACTTCTTTCACCGTGTATATACACGGTGAAAGAAGTGGCTCGTCATGTTTACACTGCAAAAATGTATTCTCTTCACGAATAAAAAATATTTTGTACAACAGGTTCCTTTAAAACCTTCAAAGGTCACGTCTGTGTATTGGTTAAATTCGCCTTAAAAAAAAAAAAAAAAAAAAAAAAGAGAGAGAGAAAGGGGGCAATTCTGATGTAGAAGTTCCAGCGCTACTACAATTTACCGACCCCCTCCCCCAAGCACCACTCCCGGCAAGATACCATTTCACGTGTTCAGTTGTTGATTCTGTTGTTAATCAGTCTGGCACAATATCTTCCCGATTGCACAAAATTCGAAACCATTACGTTACGTTGGTTAAAAATTGGAGTACAATTTTGGTTTGGAACAATAAACTACGTCAGAATAGATTTTTTTTAATCAATAATTGCAAGAAAATTTCAACCTGACGTAGTAAATATTTTTTTATGTAAAAAGAAAAAAAGAAAAAAAATTATTTTAATTCAGTATTTTTCTCATCTATAAAAAAATTTATGAAGGGAAAGCATGAAAGGCCTTATATTTTGCTTAAACTTAAGAAAAAATTCAACATCTGTCAGCAATTATAGAAAAATAAAAATTTTGACAATTATTTTTTCGGAACACTAAATTAAAATTTAGTATTTTTTTTTTTTTTATATATATACATCAATCAAATCAATTTTTTTATGTGGAATCAAAGACCAAAAAAAGAAATATATAGAATAAAAAAAGTAATGTTAATTTTGGCATCAAATCACCAAAATCCTCTTGTTTCTTTAATGTTAAAATTAAAAGTGAAAGACCTTTCTTTATTGATGTTTATTTTCTTGATTGAAAACAATTTATAAATGTTCATTGAATAACAAAAAAAAAAAAAAAAAAAAATAGGTTGTTTTACTAACTTTGTGGTTGTAGGTTCATCGAGGTTCCTTGTTTTCCAGTCTTCAGCTACTACCGAAGTTAAAAAAAAATCAGTCGAGCGAAAAATAAGTACCACTTTTCTCGTTACATACAAAAGTATTTTTTTTAAGCAGAGAGAGAAGGAATTACTAAAAAAAAAAAAAAAAAAAAAAAAAAAAGTTCACAATATAGACGTAGCGACGGAAGAAACATTTTCCTAAGTTAAGGTGCAATTTCCTCAAATTGAACCAGAGTCACCCGGCTACTTAAATGATTTTATTTTACAAACTTGAGTATTGTTAGGACCAGAAAAATTCGAAATGTACACTCACAAAGAGGGGAAATACTATAGTAACTAAAACCTAAAATGTTTTGAAGAAAGGACACGTTTTACTTTTATTGGAAGCTAAGTTGTGTTGTTTTTAAACAGAGTTTTTTCTCTTTCAGACGAAGAAAGAAAAAAAAAAAAAAAAAAAAAGTTTTCTTTACACTCCTAACTTACAACAGATAAATAAAAAAAAAAAGACTAAAAAAAAAAAAGTAAACCATTTACGAGTGACTTAAAGAAATAAATGTTATCGACTTTAGAAAAATAAATGTTTCACCAGTAATTTGTATGTCTTAAGGACATTTTATCTTAAAACTAGAACAAAAAAAGTCGACCTATATAGCATAAGAATGACTTTTTTATAGTTCAGAATTCATTATGTAAGTAAAGATTTTGATTTTTAGTAAAAACTAAAAAGTGAATATTTTTTTTTTATTGCTGTCCAGAAAAATGCGTGCTGCGTCATGACCAACTTTTGTTGCTTAAAAAAAAAAAAAAAAAAAAAAAAAAAAAGGTACTTGAAAAGCAACATTTTCCCATCGTACAAGTTTCTAAAAGTAAAATAAGGTAAATAACCTAAGCCTAAATGATTTTAGATTCCACTCAACTCAAAGCAAAAAAAAAAAAAAAAAAAAAAAAAATAGTAACGTCCCAGTTTAGTCACGCATGCACTTTCTAAATATTAAATTTGTACCTTACATCTGGTACAAGGGAAATTTAATAAAAATAAATTTTTTAAAAAATAATGCTGATCCATAGTCGGTGTCCACAACAAAAGATTAAATTCAAATGCCGAACACGTATGGCAAGTAATTCGAATTTAAATTTATTTTGAAACTAAAAAAGTAAAACCGGAACACAAAAGAAAAAATAATAAAATAACCTAAGTTTCATTTCATCAATCCCAGCTGCTGTTTGAATTTTCAAATGACAATTTGTGTAAAGAGAGTAAAAGTTACTTTAATATTAATTGTAGAATGTAGAGTAATTTTAAATCAATCTGTAAAAACAGGTATTAAAGGCAACTGTCTATCATTCCGACACAAGAGACAAATGCCCTTTCTTTATCAATAATTCAAAACTAATTCTTAATTACCCCCCAGCAAAAAAAACAAAAAAAAAAAACAACTTAAGTCACAGTAATTACGGATTCTAAAAACACGGTGAGACAGACAATAAAAAAATAAAGCAAACCAATGTAAAAATGGGCAGTTTTAATACAAAATAAGTGTAAAACTGTACTGAGCAGAGATTTACAATATACACCTAGGACCTAGGTCCTAGTTATTAGCCAAGGTATGAAGACTTTACCATTTTTACAACAGTGTATACTGTATTATTAAAGGACGGCGTGGTTTTGTGTATTATTTTTTTTTTTAATGATCATTTCAGGAGTTGACATAAAGCTTACATTTTACGGGCTATCGATCAAATTTTTATGTGATTGTAAATTTGACGAAAAAAGAGTATTGAATTAAAATATTTAAAGGCTGAATTGGTGACTAGGGTAATCGACATGGGTCAAGTCAAGTGATAAAGACATTTTATGAACAGAAATCTGACAGTTTGGGTTCGATTTATTTATCACAACAAATTACTTTTTTTTCTTTTTTTAAATTTAAGTGTTACAAAAAGTGTAGATAGATATCCACTTCCGAATTCGAATTCCCAACCAAAATGAATTAATAAACAGAAACTTTGTACCTTGACTTTTTTTTTAAAGAGTAGGTAAATAATTTGACATACATTGTCTAAAATTACATGTAAGAAGATGTAAAAAAAGTTTCAGAAATCGTTATCAAAGTGTCGGAAAGGAGAAAAAAAAAAAAAAAAAAAAAAAAAAAAAACGAAAGCCTATTAAATTATTAATTACAGTAGATGCCATGGCTCATGGGCTCACTAAAGAAAGACTATTTCCTCCTTCAGAGTTTCTTTTTTTTTTTTTTTTGGTCGGCGGGGGGGTCAAATTCGGAAATGGATATCTGCACTTTTGGTAAATCTTAAATTTAAATGCAATGTGTCGAGTTAAAAAAAAAGAAATGGAAAGAAAATTAATAACTTAAAACTAAAAGACGAAGTGACTTTTTTTTAATTATTTATTTAAATCATTATCAAAGTCTTCAAATGTTTAGTTTATTACTCTTAGATTCAAAATTGGATACGGAAATGGTGTTGGAATATTTTATTATTGTAAAGATACAAGACAGTAATTAACAGTTTAACTAAAGTAAAGATAAAAAGATGATTATTACCATGTAAAAACTAATCAGGAAATGTTGTTCAATGTTCAATATCCAAATGATAAATCATGAAAATACGACAGTTTCAAGTATTTTTTTGTTTTGTTTTTAAAATGACACTTATTTTATCTTTTTTTTTTTTGTTTTAAACAAAATGACAATGATTTTAATTTGTTGTCATGAATCAGCAGAAAAAAAAAGAAAACATGACTAAATTAATGAGAAAAGATAAAAATCAGGGTTGTTAGTTTACAATAAATCCATCCCAAAATACTGAACTGTTGAACACTGAGGATTGGGGGGGGGGAGAGGAAAAAAGAAAAGAAAAAAAAAAACGAAATAACATTTTTTTTTTTCCTCTTTTGGCGAAAAATTCGGGTGTCGACCTTCTTGTTTGTTTAAAAAGCTCGTCTTCACATAAAAAAGGGGTGGGAAAAAGACGATAGTAAACAAAGAAAAGATTTAAAAGAGAAATACATTTTAAAACTTAAAAAAAAAAAAGGCGGCGATGTTAAAACAAAAAAAAAACCCGAAAGAGGGGAAAATAAATAATCTTACCTTTCATTTACGCAATCCAAAAGAAATATGAATTTATTCCATGCATTTCACTCAACGATTAAAAAAACGAGTGTCAAACTAATGGATTCCACTCGGCTGCAGACGTATCCTTTTTCTCGACCATTATTTCACCTGGGTACGTAAGCCGAACTGTTAAACAACTAAATAACCCTTTTTCTACGTTAGGGAAATTGAAATTAAAAAGAAAAATTAAATTTTTAAAAATCGACTGATAAATAATTACTATTTCTGTTTATTGTATCATTAAAATCAAGGTCAAATAACAAAAAATGTAAGAATAACCAGCAACTTTTATATTATATTTTTTAAAGTTTATACAGCCAAAAAAATAAATCTCATCCTCATCTCTCTGGACTGACATACTCTAAGAAAGACCTGCCTCTTCAGTTGTAAGATCGGAATAGTACAATCCTGACCCCACTCCAACACATTTTTTCCCGCACATATTTTGTTCTTGTGCTGTACGGAGTTAAGGTCAGAGGAAATATCGACAGTTGGTAAAAAAAAAAGTAAAAAAAAAGCGACTTTGGCATAAAATCGGAGTTTTATGTTTCGTTTATAGAAGGAAGGATCTTTCCTAAACTGCATCAGACTTCTTGGCTAGTAACAGACCTAGAATATATACACCGATGCTTCCTCTCGTCCAACAAACACACAAGTGTGATAGTAGATCAGCAAGTTTATCCTGTCCTTTTTTTAGCTGAATTTTGATCTGAAATTTTCACTGTATATTGCGCAATGTATGTGATTAAATGGAGAAGCTTTGGGTTAAGTACATTGACAAATAAGGAAATCGGGTTGAAAAATAAATATTTGCTATAAAGTCGAACTAAATGTCTTTAACTTTGTTGTTATGATCACAAGGTTTCGACTGTTGTATCTTCCGGCCTTCTTCAGGTGTCTGTCGGTCCGAGTAACCTTTGTAACTGAACCCTTTATTTAATCTAAGGGAGTAGTAGATTATTCTCGTTCCGCTATATGTGTCTAGGGATATTTCATTTTGTTCTTTTTAGTTCTCCCAAGTTGTTGCCCTCTTTGTTCTCCCTGAGTCATACTCACAATCCGCGAACCAACGTTTAATCCTCAAGGAGAACACAGCGACCAAAATATTGTGATAATAACAACAAAGATGAGGATATTAGTTTGAATGTGAATACTCCTCGTGTCAGAAAGTCTAACAAAATTTAAGCATCTTTTTAACAATAATATTCATCAAAGAGCCACTCGAGGTAGTGAGTTACAGAGGTAAGGGGCACAGTTTATGAGGATATGTGGGGGAAGATAACGGTTAACCCGAGAGTAAAACAGGTTAAGATCGCAATGATCAGGGAAGCTTCATCTTGGAAATCGATTCTACAAAACAGTAGCTCGTGGGATGAAGCTGCTCGAGTGGAACTTGCATCTCATCAATGGAATACGATGAAAATGTGAATGGTTCGCTACAATGGTCGTGACATGGTGAGTCTTAGCTGTGAAGGCTGGAATCGGTGGAACTAAAGAATGTAATTCATCTGAACTCTTTCCATGTAAATAGTAAAGGAGCAGGGAAAGGCTTGCAACGTTTCGTCTGTGAGAAAGAAGTTGTAGGGTGGAAAATAATCCATCATCCACACGGCCGTGGAGACGCTTTTGGACTCTATCGAGACAGGGCAGTGAAGACTGGGGAGCTCCTGTCCATATATGGTAGCAGTACTCCATTTTTGGTCTGGTCTGGCTCTTATAAAGTCAGAGGATAGCGCGAGGAGTCACGTTCTTACTGGAGCGGTACAAGGAACCGATTATTTCTCCAGCATCTTAAGCAATGGATCGTATGTATGGGTCTGGGTGGAACTTAAATCCCAATAGGCGCTCAAGGCACGGGGCCTCCCTGAAAGAACGCTCGTTTCATCGCGATAGGCGAAAATTCATGATCCGCTCCGTGATGATGGAAGGTCACTAGTTTGGTTTTTGAGGTAGTGAATATGATTAAACGGTTTTCCCCTACACTGAGCTGTCAGCACCAGGTCAGAGGAAAGATCAGCTGCTAGGCTCTAGTCATCTCGTCATCTAGAATTTTAACGGTGCACCCTTATACCGTTGTTTTATCTGTAAACACATTTTTCAAAATTACTGATGTGGCTCTACAGAAGGATTTTGAGTGTGCCATGTACGAAACATGTGAACGATGTGGAAGTTGTAAGAAAAATAGAAATAGAAACAACAAGAACATATGTACTTAGAATCAGAAAGAGCCGGTGGAAATTTCTGGATCACATAATGAGGTAAAGAGTGTTTGGAGAAATTGACACTCACCTGGCGTCTTAAAGACAAGAAGAGCAGATGAAAACAGTGAGTAAATTATTTAATAATCTTGTATAAATTGATAACAGAACATGGACACTCAAAGGTAGTAAGACCCAAACATTGCTTAGCATGACAAAAGATGGGAAGTTATGGAGAACCATGATCGCTCGCGTCATGCATGGACACGGTACGTAAAAGAAAATACCTATCTGGATTCAGCCGTATTATTAGTTATACTTACAATACAAGAAAATAACATGCGACATAGGCAAAGGCAAATATTTACGAAGTTTATGTTTGTTTAGTACAAGGCCCAAATAATTTAGCATTTGGTGAGGATTAGATTCACGACATATGCAGGAGTTTATAGAACCTGTTTATAAATCGTCTGCCTGTGGCAGTTTTCCCTAAAGATAATTGAATGTACAAAATGTTGTACACCCACCATCATTTTGGTGAAGTCTTTTGATCGACGGGATTGACTCAACAATAAAAATGCCGTCTCTCCCGGCCTGACGTCGAAATGTTTTTGGAGTCCGGATATGAAAAGACATCAAGAAAAGGGATCTAAAACTTATCTATTTTATTAAACACGTCGACGAGTACATCTTCTAACTAGCCAGTGGTGTTACTATCAGTTTCCATACACGAAAATAACACGTCTACATTCTACATATAAGTTCTGACACCCCGAGATCCCTTTTTATATCTCTAACATTCCCACACTACTTTTAACCAATCAAAAACTACTTCCTCTGTTTTGTTTACCATCTGACCTTAAAGGCCAGCCTCTGAAGGTCTGTGCCAAAATAAACTGCCACTAAATAGTAGTAGTCTGAAGCTATTATTTAACACAAAAAATAGTAAAAATTCGGTCAACGGTATCCTCAGCATTCTTCTGTAGAACCACATTTCTGTTGCTTCAAGTCACTTCATCACCTTCGAGGACATTGCTCAGAATTCACTGTCATATCGGAGGACTGATATCATGTAACAGTTCAGTAATCTTTTCTTTGTTTATAACGAAGTTTTCCTGTTTCTTGGTACTCTGCTTAGCTTTTAGAATGCATCTTTGGTTATCTCAATACGCCTTCGAATTTCAGTGTCGCACTTTCCCTTCTCTGTTAAAACACTTCCCAGATATTTGAAGTTTGTTATTTGCTTGAAAATCTCCGATTTGTAATTTGCATTTTGGGCTCATCCTTTTACTAATCATCATGCACTCTGTCTTCTTGCAGTTGACGTCATTTCTTCTCTCTTTTCTTCTGTAGGAGGTTTTGTAGTTTCTTTTCTGTGTCTGTCATCAATACTGTGTCATCTGCACATCTTATGTTGTTAAGATTGTGGCCGCCAATAATAAATCCTGTTACGACTTCTAATTCTCTCAGAATCACCTTACTGTATAGATGGAATAAGTCCGATGATAAGACACATCCTTGTTTTACACTCCTTTCTATTTTTGTATGTCTGTTGAACTCATTTACTCTCTGTATGCACAATGGTTGTAAAGCCGGTAATTTTTGCATGCCAAAGAGAATCCGTAAAACGCAACCATAAATAAAAGGAATAGGAAACAAGTAAAAATGTGAAACTTTTTGACTTAATAATAAGAAACTAAAGAGAAAATTCTTATGCTGATCTTGGTGGTTGCGGTGACAGCGGGGAACTTGGTCTGGTCGTCAAAACAGATACCTACTCAATCAATTGTAATGAAGAAAAACTGAACACGGCTAAAGAAAATAAAAATTAATCTTATTTTGCCAAAAAACGAATGTATGCCAACAAAATATCAAATGTGTGCTTTCTCTACGACTCTGACAAAACTAATAAAAAAAAAAAAAAAAAAAAAAAAAAAAAGAGGCGGGTATATAGCAAAATGTGGTCGAGGGTGTCTCTACTCATAAGTTATGAGCACATTTTTCCTCTCCGGTATCTGCAAAAATTGTTACTTTATTAAATAAATAAATAAAAACAGCGTTCTTCTCATTGGCCGTTGATTGTCACGTGACCGCCCAAGCGCGATGCTGACTAACTGGGAAAGAGGAAAGAAAGTTAACGCAACAGATTGGTAAGGTCTACTTCTTCTTTTATATGCCGTGGCCCTTCAGGACGTTGGCGATCATGGCTCTCCACAATTTCCTGTCGTTTGTAACTCTTAGTAAATTTTATCTTTTTACTATCTCTCCCAAACTCTACTTCGCCAATGCACTCACTCAAGCTCGTCAGGTATGTCATGCAGTGTTTTTCTCTGTCTCTCTAGCCTTCAGTCTGTCATGCGAGCATCTACAATGACACAAATTTTATATCTGCCACATAATTAAAATCTTTTTTCTTTCACCTAGTACAAGGCTCAAGAGCCATTCATGGTAGACGATTACTGTGTGATGTCCTATAGGCTTAAGAAAAGGCAAGAGGAGTTCATGGTGCTATGAAGGAAAGATTAGGCTAACCCGAGACTTGAAAAGGTCAAGATTGTAGTTATCGGGAAAACATCCTAGGGGTAGTCTGTCCCACAAAGCGGCAGTTCTTGGGAAGAAGATGATCGAGTGAAACTTATTTCTCATTAATGGAATACGAAGGGAATTACGATGATCCATCCTTGTATTATGAGTGTGTGTGTGTGTATATATATATATATATATATATATATATATATATATATATATATATATATATACACACACACACACACACACACACACACACACACACACACAGACAGCGCAGACTCTGTTGGTTGGGCCACGTCGATCGAAATGCCAGACGGCCGCATCCCCAAAGACCTCCTGTATGGAGAGCTGGCCGCTGGAAGGAGACCTACAGCTGCAGTATCGCGATTCGTGAGGCACGATATGAAGGAGAACTTAATAATAATAATAATAATATTTATTAACAATTATAACAAAAACATGTTATATCAGGTTTCGGCACTGTATGTGCCTCCCCAGGTGGTGGTGCTCAACTGGATAAGAGACGGTTATAAAGTAGCAATACCATCAACGGGGAGGGGTGGCTCAATACAGAGTAGAGCTTTATAATAATAATATTTATTAACAATTATAACAAAAACATGCTCCTAGTTGTTAATATATATATATATATATATATATAGAGAGAGAGAGAGAGAGAGGAACCTTTTACAATTTACTGTATTTTTTCGATTTTTTCCTTTTATGCATATTTAACACTAGTCTAAGTTTTCTTCTGTATTCTCTGTGTACATGTGTGCGTTTGTGCGCGTGTGCAGCCTAGCGCGCGTCTCTGTGGATGTACATTCGCTCGCGTGCGCCCGTCTGCGCAGTTGTACGTACGAGTATGGTGTCATAATCCTTTTGCCCTTTTCTTTTTTTTTTTTTTACACTCGCTCATTTAGCCTTCTGTCTTGTTTTACCGTTTTTTTTTCTTTTTTTCTGACTGTTGATGGTTTTGTCTGGTCTTGTTCCGTTACTAGAGATGTGACCGAGTTTGATTTTTACTTATGGGAATTCAGCCACCACACACACACACACACACACACACATATATATATATATATATATATATATATATATATATATATATATATATATATGTAAAGAAATATAGTTTTAAGATGTGCTATATTTATGGGATAAAGTGCTCAATATCAGAGATAGAGCGTGTGTAAATATAATAGTGATCAAAGAAGTCAACACATACAGGCGACAGTCTGTTTCATGCTAGATGGTAGCCTGACGATTGCATCTAGCATAAAACAGACTGTTGCCTCTAAGTGTTGACTTCTATGTTCACTTTTATATATATATATATATATATATATATATATATATATATATATATATATGGTGGCTGTCGTCTCGGTTTCGAGTGTGACCTCCTCTCCTTCATTATTTCAAGTAGTATGCACGCGTAGATGACATTTAAACCAACCAATTGGCAGTAAGTTTTACCACAGACTGAACATTATCGATCGTTTTGGTAGAGATGAATGTTATTTTGCGGAACAGTAGGTTGGACATGTTTATGTAGATGGGTTTTTAAGAACCGCAAATGAGACACAGAGATTTTCGCATATGTGACAGTTGACGTGGTGACCTTGTGGACATGGTGTTGGACCTTGTTCACACTTACGAACTGAAAGTGGCATACAGGACACGGCTATATTCAAAGGATTCTATACCTCATAAATATACCATCAGGTGTATATGCATATATACACGCATGGACACACATATCTACACATATACACACATGTCCACAGGCACATATATTTATATACCTTCACTGGGTATTAAATCCATCTCTTAATTGAGTTTGGTGGTAACATAAGTATTAATTGTAGGAGGTTAGATTTATAATTAAATTTAATTTTTATTGTCAGAGTTTAAGTGCTTATGTCTGTGTGTGTTTATACGCCTATATATACGCACACTATTCACGCACGTATATAGGTGTACGTATGCGTACATATGTACACATAAACGTGCGTATACATGTACATGTACACTGATGCTTGGGCTTTGTTATTGTTGTGGTGTTCTCCCTCTTAAGAGTCTATGCGAGACTCTTCCGCCTACTATAAGACTAGTTGGGAGTAGTCTTCGGGGGACAGTGAATGCATTGGAACAGTGCTCCAAACTGTTCAGCTGCCAAACTCTCTGCCTTGAGCGGACGAGGCTTTGCCGAAGAGCAAAGTTTTTCCGGGGAGGTAGACAGACCCTGAACCCGATTATGTGGGTTCTAATGGAATATTTTTGGCCGACCCTACGCGCACGGAGAACCCACGGTAAACCCAGCCTTGTGCCACATACATCCCTCGTGGGAGTGGGACTGTTAAATATTAACAGTGAATGCATTGAGCGCTGGTTCATTCGATACACACTCACTCGTTGTGCCATACTCTTCTGGTGTACTTAATGTTTAATATACGATATATATGCAAACCTGGTTTTTTCTTATTACTTAACCATTTACTTGGTCACAACAATTATTAATGAACTAGTGCTTAAATGGTGAAGTTATTTATTTTTATTTTTCAAATGTTATTTTTTACACACACGCATATATATATATATATATATATATATATATATATATATATATATACATATATATATATATATATATATATATATATATATATAGTACATACTTCAGCACACTCACGCATGGACCACACGCACGCTGCAGACACACACGTCTGCACGTCTATGTAATTATTAAATATTGTATATGTAATTAAAATAAGTGTATGCTTAGGTCATATCCTATATCGTTCATTTAATATTTCATTTTTATTTATATTTAATGATTAGTAATTTATTTATTTTTAATATATATATATATATATATATATATATATATATATATATATATATATATATATATATATTGTGTATATTTAGGCAGCAATTTTTAATGTTTCATTAAATAATATAGACAAATTTTGTATCTCCAATGGATTAAATAATATTTATGTTGGTCACACCACAAACTCGCTTTCACGACGCTCGACTCTACATTTGAATGATAACTCTAACATTTTTAGGCATTTAAAGCAACATGCCTGGCCGCGTACGCAATTCCGGAAAATCCTTGTTGAAAACACAACTATACTCAAACATGTAAACAATAAACAAAAACTAAAAATTCTTGAAGCTATATACATAAAACAGTTGAAACTTAACCTGAACAAAATAAACTACGAAATCTCTACAAATATTCTTAAATGCCTAATTGATAACAGAAGCCATTGGTTTTATACCAGCGGCTTCCCATACTCAATATCTTCTCGTTTTCACTCTCGCGTGGTTATGTGTGGCGTAACGAGCTACGACGCGATTTTCGCTTCCACGTCTCGTATACACGAGTTAGTCATTGCTTGGAAATTTTTCATGCAACAAAACTGACAATCATTATTGTTTCGTCCGTGTTTCGGTTGATATATTGAAAAGTGTCATCTTTGATAATGACTTATGTAAGTCGAAAGTTTAGATTGAATTTAAACATGTATCAATATGGTGATCTCTTTCGTCTTTCAATGATAATGTTATTAAGCTTATCAGACAATATGAAAGGAACTTACTTAAAATAAATAGACAAAACTTGTCTATATTATTTAATATATATATATATATATATATATATATATATATATATATATATATATATATATATATATATATAAGGGAAAGGTTATAGTTGTTCTAACGAAAGAAAAGTCTATATTTTAAAAAGATGAGAGAAGCCGCAAACGACAATGGTTAAACTTCGGAAAACACAAGGAAAAATTAATTCCTTTAAATAATACAGTGTAACCCGGATATAAGAGACCCGGATATAAGAGAGATTATATCTGGTCCGAAATTAGAGCCATACTTACCGAAACAAAATAGACCAAACCCGGCTATAAGAGAAACCCGGATATAAGAGACTTATTCTCCGGTCCCGACAACTCTCTTATATCCAGGTTACACTGTATATGGAAATAACTATCAAGGTCACAAGACCTGAAACACGTTTAACAAAAATATGGAAAATAAAATATAATAATATATATTAGGTTGGTGCAAAAATAATGACGTAATAATGTCGTTTTTTGACGTTTAAGAAAAATAATATTAGCACTCACCCTTATTATTTTTCTTAAACGTCAAAAAACGACATTATTATGTCATTATTTTTGCACCAACCTAATATTTAAAAAGTCTACATTATAACCGAAAACATTTGCGGCTTCCGTCTTCTCTTTAATATCTCTCTCGCTCTCACTCTCTCGCTTCCCCCCCTCTCTCTCTCTCTATGTATATATATATATATATATATATATATATATATATCTGTTGAATGCGTTTTTATTATTGTTACCAGTGTCCCTGTCAAAGAAGCTATAGATATATAGACTGTGAAAGAAAACGTAGATAAGCATTATTTGCTCTCACTTCTTAAACAATTCGATCGTACACAAGTACATTTTTTATTACTGACGGCGTAGCTACAGGATCCTCCTATGTCACTCTCACTTCCGCGCCAGTTTCTACATGAGTCGCGTATAAAACAAGAGTTTTAATAATTTTACCATATCTAGGATATGTGTTCGATATATCGATGACATTCATGCTAATGAAAAACCCAGACGAAATAAAAACAGCTTAAAGAAACCTTTGTGGAAAACTCGGCTCTACTCTTTACTTATAGACGTAACATTAACAATAAAATCTCTTTCCTTGACGTTTTACTAGACGCTAACGGCCATATTTTTACTACTTCAGTGTATAAAAACCTGCAGGCAGAAATTCCTCTCTTCTTAATGACAAAACCGAATGCCCTCATAAATTTAAAATAGCTCTAAAAAAAAAAAAAAAAAGAAAGGGAAATACAATGAGGATTAACCGATAAAAATGTATTTCCTTTTACGCTCTTCTTCAGAAACATTATTTTATGAAGAATTAAGCAAAATAAAATAAACATCAGTAAATAATTTCCAGAGCCGTGTCGTCAATTAGCAGGTAAAATTAACTTTAAAGAATTGTAGAAGAAGAAGAAAAAACAAAAACAAACAAGCAACCATTCCTGATATAAACAAAAATAAAAGCATCGTTAACTTATTTTACTGTAAGCAGATAATTATTATTTCTTTGATTTACATGTGCTATCCATTTTAGTTGTCGCTGCTGTTGAGAGTCTGTGGAGGACGGCGTTGTATTTACGTATTGTTGTATTAGAAACATGTGTGTAACTCCTGGTAGAATATTAAATGGTCCAAGTACAAGAAAATGGCCGGACTCAGGTTAAGTCCAGCTGAAGATGCACAGAAGACAAACAAGACCGATATATATATATATATATATATATATATATATATATATATATATATATATATATATATATATATATATAGTAAACAAAACAATTTTACAATGGACAATAACATTTGTGTGTGTGTAAACATTGGTGTCTGTTCTTTGGTGAATGTTCGTACGTACGTGCATATGTGTATAATGTTCATGGCGTCTCCCATAAATGGGAAGACGCAGATCTTCTAAGAGAGTTTACATTGTAGTCGCTGAAATGAAGAAATGAAAAAGAGAACGAGGCGAGAAGTCGCCCAGTATTTATAGTATATGGAGAATGAAACCTAGTGACAATTTCGGAATTAAGGAGGAGCTAACTCCGACAAGTCCACCAATCTTGTGATTTCTTTTATTTGGTACAGTTTGGTGATTCTGTAGCGCCAGTCCATAAGGTTCGAAGAAGTATTGTCCTAGCTGAGACCTACACGATTCACTTCACGCTCGAAGGCATTTTTAACCATTAATTTGAGAAAGCGGTTCTATACAGTTGACAGTCTAAATATTTCGGAACGTGTTTGACACCATTTGACGACACTATGCAAGGACATGACTCGAATTTTTAGGTTAATGTTTTGGTTTAGTATCAACGTACGGTATTGTGTGAAACTACGTCCTGCATAGCCTATGTTCAATCTCTTTATCTCTCATAGTAAATTTGTTATAACTGTTCTATACGTCGAGATATTTTAAGTGTTTAGTATTTACTAATTTTAAATCCTGAATTTTAATAGTGGGTTCAGGGTAGGTAACGTCTTCGTTTTCAATTCCAGATCATAGTTAATGTTTTGGAAAGGTTTATCTTGAGTCCTATTCTTTGAAAAACTTAGTAGAAGATGTTGATTTTTTGTTCATGAGCATTCTCCATTTTTTTTTTTTTTTTTTTATAGAAAATCAATATTGCACTTGATGTGAAAGCTGAGGTGTGATGTGATAAGTAGTGGCACAAAAATTAGATTCGCAGCTTTTACCAATTTTTAAGCTTTTAGGTTTAAATATCGTCTGAAAAAATGTACAGAAATGCCTAATTTCCGCAGGTTTTTGCTTACAAACTGATTGCAAAAATTTACTATTTCAAGAATAAATCCAAATATCTCTGTCCCACCCTTTCACTGTCAAAACGGTTAAATGTAACCATCTCTTCTTCTCAAACAGCTTCTTCTCCCGCACTTCCCGTCTGTGGAACTCCCTACCCGTTACTTGCTTCCCCGATGACTATAATCTTCAAATATTCAAGTGTAATGTCAATCGGCATCTGACACCCTGAACTTATTCCCCGTCCTTTTCTGTATCGTTTCCTCAAACACGCCTCTTTACTCTTGTTCTCAATCCTCTGTAACCCCTTACGTACTAGTGACACTCCCGCCTTGCTTAGGGTGAATTGCCTTAAAAAAATAAAATAAAACATAAATTTGATATTTTTTTGTATCAGATACATTGAATGGAAAATATATACAAAACAGAATTCTAATTATGAATCAAGCAAAATATACAATGTTTTATTGTATTCGGTAAATGAAAACTGTATAAAAATTGTAAACGATTACAAAAATGGCTAATCAATAAGATCTTACACCATTTGTTAGGTTGATGTAATGGAATAACCAGGCACCCCCACCATGAATGATTACACTATAGGTAGTAAGTACCTATAAAGTCAACTATCTAGGAGAGAAGAGAAGAGGAGAGAAGAGAAAAGAAAAAAGACGGAAGGCATGTCCCACTTTCCAGTTAGTGACACTCACTACTAGATTGACCTGTGTGTATAACTGTACCGTATTTCATATTGTACTGGTTGTGTACAATAAACCTTTCTTCTAGTATCCACCTGGTGTTACCTATTTATTCCCTTAGCACGGACTATAACAGTTCCGACGAGGATTGTCGGAACATAACATAGGTTATAATTAATAAAAACAAAAAATGGATAAAAGTGTAGCGCTTAAAAATGACGAATTTGTGACTTCAGAATTAATGAATGAAATTTGAATGAAATGTTAAAATTAGTCTTGTAAATTGACATAACTAGTTAATTTAAATACCAATAAATGTTTATTTATCTAATGGAAAGATGGTTTTATTTATAACAGCTTTCCTCACCTTCAATTCATCAGACTTCAAAATTGAGAAGAGAATATTTTCTGGAAGCAAGGTGAAAGCTTTGTGCTGTAAATTTTTTAACGTAACATTTCGGTCGACTGTTACTTTATCTTGTAGATCATGTTAATGTTGGTTATGCTGTTTATCCCTTTTAATTTCAAAGCTGCGAATTGTATAGATTTCAATTATAGATTTTATAAGTCTGTGCTCTGAGATTTTAATTGATCCCCGGAATGAAATACTAAAGCTCCAATTTTGAACCTAAACCCTATTCTCTAAACTTGTTTCATCAAAAACTGGTGACGATTTAGATAAACATTTTGTCTTTTTATTTATCATGCCAATTCCCAACTTTCAAACTAAGTGCATTACTAAGGTTCCAAAAATTATCTGCTCTTAATCCAGGGGTCGTCAACCTTTTGCAAGCTACGTGTCGCTTCGTGTTTTAAAATCATTCAGTGTGACAACAGAATATGTACTTTTTATACAAGTCAAGGTCAATATACCTGTTCTACAATATATTTTATATAGTAATATATAGCATATATACTTTAGCATATATTAAAATTGAAACAGCTTAATATCTTTATCGGAGTTAGCTCCTCCTTAATTCCCTAATTGTCACTAGGGGTCATTCTCCCTATACTATGAATACTGGTCGACTTCTCGCCTGGTTCTCTTTTTTTTTTCATTTCTTCATTTCAGCGACTACAATGTAAGCTCTCTTAGAAGATCCGCGTTTTCCCATTTGTGGGAGACGCTATGAACATTATATACACACACACGTACGTACGAACATTCACCAAAGAACAAACACAAATGTTTACACACACGCAAATGTTAATGTTCTATGTCCATTGTAAAATTGTGTTGTTTAATACATATATTTGTTTGTATATATATATATATATATATATATATATATATATATATATATATATATATATATATATATATATATACATCGTTCTTGTTTGTCTTCTTTACATCTTCAGTTGGACTTAATTCAAGTCCGGCAATTTTCTTGTAGTTGGACTTTTTAATATTCTACCAGGAGTTTCACACGTGTTTCTAATAAAACTTACAAACCCAGACGGTCCTCTACATCTTATTTCGTTGAAATAGTTGTTGGTTCGGATTTCGTGATGTCATTTACGGCTGAGTGTCATTGGAAATTACTTGTCGTGCCAAATATGGCACGCGTGCCGTATGTTGCAGACCCTTGCCCAGATGAGATTAAATTGATTAGAGTTTTCATTTCCTTCTTGTACTCTTGATGAAGTTTGAAATATTTCGGTATTATTGGGGTCATCAATACGACTTTGTGAACCAATATAGTTCTTCTATAAGATCTAGACATTGAGTGGATTCGGAGCCTTGTAAGGCGGTTTGTTATGAAGAGTGAGTCTCTGTTGAAATGATCATATGCTGCTGTGAGGTCAACATAGCAATTATACAATTTTCTATTCGATAGGCAAGCAATTTCCTGGAGTTGTTTGATGACCAGTGACGGATTGTGACATTTTTGGAGCCATAGGTTAATGGAATTATCGCCCCCCTCTTTAAACAGCACCACCTCTAACTCGCCCACACTTGAATATTTTCTTTACTCGTGATATATTTTAGCGACATTTACATAGCTTAAAGTAAAGTTATTGCGGATACTTTAAATAAATTAGAGTAGCTATCTTTTGTTTGTCAATAAAAAATATTATTTCAGAAATAATACAATTTTGCAGTTTATTGCAAACCAAATTAGAACAAAAATTAGAACAATTTATTGCAAACCAAACTAGACACAAAAGCAAACTAGACTAAAAACTAAACTCGGTTTTGAGTTGACATGCATAAAACAATAAGAGCCTAATGAATACAATTTTCATTATTACTTTCATCATAATGGATCCAATTTCGATAACTTTGTGTATGTGTAGGTCTTGAGGACTACATTTTTGTTTCTACAGTGAAATGTGGGGATTTTTGTTCCTGAATTTTAAAAGACCAAGTCGGACGGGTTCAGAATTGAAGTTAAGTGCGTACAGGCAAATTGGAACGACAGCTTTTGAAGAAAGGAAACACAACAACCGTTTGAATTCAAATACTTTACTTCACGGAAAAAAGTTGAAAGGAAAAAGGTTATATGTGTGTTTGCAAACAAAGTGCTTTTGCAGACTTAGCTTGCTTGAAGATTCGTCCTCGTAACTGGTAGGACGGTCAGTCTGTAGAGGTGATAGTAGGCTTCTAGGTAGCAGTCCTAGCTTCCCTTGGGTTGCAGGCTCGTATCCGGGTTGGGCGTCGCACATGTCGAAAGCGGCAGTTGCTTCTCACTGGTCGTCTAGGGCTCGGTTAAAGGCAGTCCTTCACGCAGCGTACAGGACACAGGTCGATGGGTCAAGGCTAAGAGCCAGTCGCAAAGGAAAACGAACGAAAAAGAGGCCGAATTCTGGTGGTCAGACTTTATATAGGGGTCTGCTGAGTGTAATACATGACTTCTACAAGGGCACTAACTGGGCACTCATTTTGGCGCATTCCATGTTTGACCGTTAAATTCCAACAGCATTAAATCGATGAATCCAATGTTTTTGGAATGCGCTTCTGATTGCATACTGTTTTTATTCAACCATTTTCTTTTGATTTCTTGATACAGTTGTGTACGTTTGCTTGGGAGAGTAGTAACTGAATTATGTTAGGAAAGGTGAAATATTACTACTCTTCCAAGCAAACGTACACAACTGTACTATCAAGAAATCAAAAGAAAATGGTGGAATCTGTCAATACAACAATAAAAACACACACATGACAGTACTTGACGTAATTTTCAGTTGAAAATATGAATATAATGGCGTTTTCTAAATTCTTCCAGTTGCTAAGGACATTTTGTTTTGTTATTATTGGTTACGTTGTTTTAATAAATTCATTTCGTTTTTGCCTTGAAAAAGTCCACATTGGACGAAATGAGTCGGCTAATATTACAATTTTCTTGTTGTCTTTTACATTTATACATACATATATATATATATATATATGTGTGTGTGTGTGTGTGTGTGTGTGTGTGTTTTCATTAAAAACGACAGACGAGGTACTGCGATTAAGCTTTTTATTTACTTTTTCTTTACGTGGCGGACATTTATTTTAGGTTTACAAGCCTGTTTACCAGACTCCATACGAAACATACTAGTAGAAAATATAAGCATAATAACCTCATCCACATGTAAAAAAAAAGATTAAAAATAATCGACGCCTTAATAATAAAAAATAAAAATAAAACTAGCACTCAATAATATTAACTACGAACACGGCCACAATGTATTGAGTTCGGAAAATAAAACATCCCTATAAATCTAGAAACATGCACACAACCCATACACTCAATTATAAATCAAAAGTAAAATAATCCTTGATAATGGCTAAAAGTATAGCTAAAAGCGCTTGAAATTACAGGTCATTTGGACAGTTTCTACACCCTCAGTGTCCAGAAAAGAAAACACTTGTTCGAACACAAGAAAAATTAAATAAAAAGCTTAATCGTAGTACCTCGTCTGTCGTTTTTAATGAAACATGTTTGAATGAAGGATTACTGCCTAAGTACACAATATATATATATATATATATATATATATATATATATATATATATATATATATATATGGATACGCATCGAGCAGATATGAATGTACGAGAGAAAATTATGGAGTATTGTAGTTTAAAAACAGTAAAATCGATCTTGCTAGCCGAAACGCTCCTCTATGGCTCAATCGGTAAAGCACGTCAATCTATATGACGTTTCCGTATAGGATACAGGTTCGATTTCTGTTGGAGGACGAATATTTTCTATGAAAAGTTTCTCGGGCATTCAGGCCTGTAAATGTCATTGATAATGTTTATTATAAACAGAGCATTTACTTAAATATTTGTATCTATAAAAAGAAAGTATAAACATAAAAAATGTCTTTATATGTGTGTGTGTGTGTGTGTGTTTATAATTTACTATTAGGTTGGTGCAAAAATAATGACGTAATAATGTTGTTTTTGACGTTAAAATTTACGTCAAAAAACGACATTATTACGTCATTATTTTTGCACCAACCTAATGAATTTTATTTTCTACTTTTGAATGAACTCTTCTAATGATTGCATTGTTTTATACAGACTATTGAGCAATCTGAAAAATAATCGTAATAATAAAGTAAAAAAATAAAAGACCAATTTTTTTATTTTTTTTTATCAACTTTATTGAATAACATACTTACTGTTTGTTTCTATTATCAATATCCAGGGCCGGTGCGTACTACCCCCGAACCTCCCAACCGGAGGAGCCTGATTTGAGGCCCCGGGCAGTGTTTTGTTATCCTCACTATCTTATCATCATTTGCTTCTTTTCTACCTATATTTATATACCTTACAAATTAATGTAAGCACAATTGATTATTAAAGGATGAAAAATTTTCACGGAATTTTTATGTCACTCTGGTGTCTTTTTTGTACCCAAATCCTTGAATTAGTTTTGCTCATGCTAAATTACAAAAAAGTACAATGTAAAATTCACTATTTTTTGTTTGTAATGTTGAAGGTTATAAATTATTCAAATTTTTAAGAAGAAAAATCTCAAGCTGATGTTAAAAATTGTTGATTTATTTAAGATGGAATGATCTGTTATGACATGTCTCCCATTTGCAATTGTTTTCAATTTTTCTAGGAGAGTTGTTCAATTCATCTATATTGCATATGATCCATTATTGTACATAATTAGGTTACAATAAAATTTGTATTTTATATGAATACTCCCTTATGAAAATTGAGATGTAGTAGAGTGGTGTGCTTAGTAGCATAGATTAGTCGGGGAGGTGGAGTCCTGTTATTATCGATATTCATTATCGGAGGCCATGACTCTAATTATTCAGAGGTTTTCTTTTAAACAATAAGGGAACATAAATTTCCAACGAATATACTCAAAATACTTTTCGAAAATGAATACATAATTTAATGTTTTCTATTAAGGAAACATCATTTTTAACGGATATACTGTAGTGACGGAAAAATAAATTTTTAAAAATAGATGTATGTTCAGAATCGCTAGACCATGAAGTCATATTACGACCAACCAATCAGAAACTGTCCCGACCAGGATACGAACATGCTAGTGGAGCGAATCAAAAACAAGATTTTTTTTTAACCAAGATATAAGGTGACTAATTGTGATCCAGTGAGAAGTAATGTAACACTTTCTAAGCGGATCTTTACATATGTATATAAGGAGATAGAAAATCAGTCTAAATTAGAATAGATTAATTAATTTTTATCCATTCTCTGTTGCTATGGTCATCGTAACATACCCAGCGGCGAAATGCGATATATACATGATCCACAGTCTCACATAGACTCAAACAATACCTATCTCCTTCTAATGCTTACTGGCGACCTTAGACGTCCACACAGTCCTTCATTGACACTAAGACATGCATACATATATATCTACATTCTGCCGGATTCTCTCTCTCTCGCTCTCTCTCTCTCTCTCTCTCTGTCGCATGCACCAAGACATTTACATTTGAACTTTTGATGCTACAACTTTCACTCTATCATCCTGTATAAATATTGTTATATAGAAATTTATTATATATATATATATATATATATATATATATATATATATATATATATATATATATGTATGTATGTATGTATGTATACATTATACATTTTCTTTTAATCCTGGCACAAAGCCAAATAGATCTCAGTAGGGTGCAGAGAGAGGTGCAGAGTGTGTGACGGTCCCGATTATCAATACCGAAGAGTGAAAGAAAAATATCGTTTATACTTAATTTGACTGATCTCTAATCAGATCGGAAACTGATCTAATCTGCTTCTGAATCTAATTTCTCTGTATATAGGTAAATTGTACAATATTCATTTTGGTTAACAAATTACAGAACCGCAAGCTGTAATAATTTACATATACTTCGGAACTGATCTCTAATATGATTTAGAGATATAATCTGCATCTCGATCGAAGTTTATATATTTTGGTAAATAACATAATTGATCATCTTGGTCAACTCACTGCAGAACAGGAAGTTGTAAAAATATACTTCCACTTCAGAACTGATCTCTAATCAGATCGGAAACTGGTGACTGGGTGTTTTTTTATTTTTTATTTTTTTCAGTTTTTTAAGTATAGCTGATCAGAAGTTTCCCTTCCAAATCGGAACTCCCAAACAACTTCCAAATATTCCTTCTAGGGTTTGAATTCAGAATTTTCCTCCCTCTAGACTGGTTGCCAAACAAGACTAGAGATCTCAGTTTGCCCTACTATTTAACCCATAATTGGAGGGTGAGGGATGGATATATAATATTTCTTAAGGTATTTGTGCGAAACTGAATGTAACAAACTTGGCCAGAATTAAAAAATAACTCAATGATTTCTATTTATGAACTACTAAACGTTGCTTGGTTGATTTGTTTAACAGCATATCAACTCCATATCAGTCTTTTAATGTCGAAATTTAATTTTGTGGGCAGCTTATTCTGCTTTCACAATTGAATACATGGTAGATGATACTCAGCTTTTGTGCATATACAAGTTTGTGTGGTCATGATTAGCGGTTGTGATATGTGTGTTTTACGTTGTAGTTTCTTTTTAAAGTTATATTTTGGAATACAGTTTGATTTAAGAAATTGTAGGATATTATATGTATTATGTCATAAAAGAGTTCTTTCATGTTAGTTGTTTGATTTTATGTCAACCTCTATGGATTATTTTATGCAGAAATTTAAATAAATTGAACACAGTTTTATGGCTTCAACTAAACCTCGACAAAATCCAGAGACAAATATGCAATGTAAAACCCTGACTAGCATCTAGTCTACACACGCTTTCTCACAGACGTGCCGTGGCTTTCCCTCTGTATTTTCACGGCAACTGTTCTGACGAGCTACTTTCGCTGCTTCCCAGACTGCATGAATTTAAGCGAGCTACGAGGCTGGCATCTCGGCTCCACCTTTTCACAATCAAAACGGTTAAATGTAACCACTTCTTCTACTCAAACAGCTTTTTCTCTCACACTTCCCATCTGTGGAACTCCCTTCCTGTTACTTGCTTCCCCGATAACTATAATCTTCAAATATTCAAGTGAATTGTCAATCGACATCTGACACCCTGAGCTTGTTCCCCGTCCTTCCCTGTTTCATTTCTTCAGACACACCTCTTTACTCTTGTTGTAACCCCTCGCGTGCTAGTGGCACTCCTGCCTTGCTTGGTGAATTGCTTTAAAAATGTTTTAAACGCAATTATATGCCTTCAACTACAGATAAAATGTACTGCTGAATGCTGACCATTTTGCTTTAAAAATGTACTGTTGCTCATTTTACTATATATATTGTTGGTCTTTTTTATATAAAAATGTATTGCTATTATTTTTACAATTAAAATATATTTTTATACTTTTATAGTGTTTTTGTTGAGTGGGGGGGCGCTATTTGCTCATAGCTGGGACTCTAACATGTGTTGCTACCCCGGGTCAAGGTGTACCTGGAAACAACAGCAATAATTTCACGCTCCTGAAAACCTCCAATCTCCCGATCAGAGGCCTTGCTGCCGGATGTTGTCTATCGTCATACCCAGGACATGCCACTAAACGTAACACTACTCACACATCCAAATAAATAATAGAAATAATGCTTAGAAAAAAGAAATTCAAATAAAGAATTATTCGATATTCTTACAATCTCTTTTATAAATTTAGCGTTATGGCAATTTTAAGAAATTCAGGTTAAAAGTCGTTTTGAAAAATACCCATTTCTTCTTGCCAATCAATACTTGGTTAATGACGAAATGTAATTGATTTTGCAAATATTTCCATTTTTATTCCTATTAATCTGAAAACATCAGAATTTAACAAAATTAAATTCTTTTAAATGAAATTCTGATTATCGAATTTATTTTTTTCAGCAATTCTGATTTCCTTTACATTAAGATGACGTGTTGCTGCTGATGACAACAGTAGCTGTAGCAGCAATAGTTGTAGCAGTAGTAGTAGCAGTTTCACTTTTTATCTGTTAAATTATATATAATGTACATTTCTAGTTTTTCTTAGACTTTATTTCTTTCAAATATGAAAATCTTAAAAGTATACAAGCAATATGATACATTGTAAAAATGTCGTTTTTATTTTATCTCACTCTTTCTCTCACACATTATACATCTCTATCGTTCTTTCTCTCTCTCCGACTCTCTCTCTCTCTCTCTCTCTCTCTATATATATATATATATATATATATATATATATATATATATGCGTGCGTGCGTGTGTGTGTGAACATGTGTGCGTGTGTGGGTGTATGTAAAATTTCAGATATAAGTAAAATATATATCTGAAAAAGAACAATATGAATAATAAAAACTGAAGAAAAACGTATCTTAGCCGACGAGTTTGGTCCTCTGATGAACTTTACCAAGGCAAATGTAAGGATTTTATTTTGCAACAGTATTTATAAACTAAAGTAAAAATGTTAGTTTTACAAAATTTAGGAATGCTCATGAATATTAATCAGGATAACTGAAAAGTTTAGATGAATTATTGAAGACGCTAACTGGCATAATTCAATTTTCCTAATAAACGAAAATAAGTAAATATAAATCTACGCCTTGTTTTTTTTTTTCAAATATCTCCGTTCTTGAAAGAAATACGTGACCATAAAAATTTAAAAGAAAATGATTAAAATCTGTAGGAATATTATTATTATTATCATTATTATAAATAAATAAATAAATAAAATATAAAATAATAATAATAATGAAAATTATAAATAAAATAAAACAATAACATTTAAACTTTGTTTAAAATAAATTAAACAAAAATTAGAAATATTAAAAATGCTCCCAGCATACAACAAAAATTGTTCTTGTCGAAAATACGGACATCCCGCCAAAGGACGTTAAATTCAATCTCTTCACCACGAACCATGCTACGGGCAATACGTGTTCGGCTTTTTTTCTGTGATATCGTGTGTTATAATATGGAATAACTTCTCCCTTTTATCACATGTACAATAAAACAATTGTAACTTGAAAAATACACGCACCAATAGACACAAAATATATAAATAAATTACATGAAATTAACATACAATTTACTCACTTTTTTATTAGACATTAAATTACGTCACTTAGCGTCATCCATAATTTACCTAAGCTTTTCATTTAGCCTGATGAATATTTATGAGCGTTTTAAAATGTTGATTGATTAATCGATTTGTTTTCTACGGTTTATCAACCTGTTGTAAGTTATTTCAAGCCAGAAAATATTTTTAGATTGTAGAATTTTTAAATAATTCTTAATAATGATTTACTGATACAAGTCCTGCTAATTAACCCATGGCGAGAAGGAGAAGTAATGCCATATCTTTCCCAAGGGTATTTGCGCATATGTGAATATAACGAAACCGACTGGAATTGAAAATCGGCACCAATTTCCAATTTCGGGTACTTATTCATTACACCACCAACACATCCAAACTTACAGCATCTGGTATTCCCAAATGTTTAGGTACAGACCAAGCTCAACGTTGCTTAACTTCAGTGATCTTACAAGAACCGATGCTTTAACGTGATTTGGCTGTAAGTCGTTCTAAAATTTAAAATTTTTATAAAACTAAGAACATTTTTACTTTTGTTTATAAATACTTGTTGCAAAATAAAATCCTTACATATCCCTTGATAAAGTCTACCAAAGGACGAAACACGTCAGCTATGATAAGTTTTCCTTTTGTCTTTATTATTCAGTTAATATATTGCGACATTTTATTACTACTAATTATGACTTTGTTCTGAAGTAGTCAAATCAATAACATTTTTATATGCTTATTATCATTAATATTATCTTTATTCTTAGTCTTAGTGGTAAAGTCGAAGAGGAAAGACCAGACTGAACGTGACCAATCCCCGAAGACCTCAACAGTGGAATAGGCAAAGATCTACGCGATCTCAACGGCCAAGTCGGCGGAAGAGGGCAGGGCCAAGTCGGCGGAAGAGGGCAGGGCCAGTCGGACTGGCGTAACCAATGCTGACCTTGACAGACCAATCATCAGACAGCCCGGTGCAACCAGATTTGCCAGATCTCGCCTGTCTCAATCTCCGTTGAGTCACGAGGGAGGCGCTTCTGGCCAAATGTGTGGGCTTCTCCGTCGCGCAGAATTGTCCACCCATATCAAATTCACGCCTCGTCAAACTCTCTTTGATTCACAGCTATCTCTGCCACCGTCACCGGAGGTGCAGGGAGGAGGAGAAGAAGAACAGAGTGAAATGATGACGATCCCGATGATCGGATGCGATTGGGTGCCGACAACAACAAGAACAACAATGGCAACAACAACAATCGTTATTAATTTGTATTTTTAGTGACATCATCAACAGTATAATTATTAACTATATTTGTTGCTTGGCAAATCAGTATTACAATTCCGTGATTTACTTTAACCCTTTGAACCCTGCGATTCTGAACAATTTGAAACCTTCTGCCTGAGCTCCAAGCAGGCTGAAGTATGTGCCAAACAAAATAATAACAAAAGAATGAATTTATCTCAACAACCCATGGGATATTTCACAGTGTACTGTTCCAAATTCTAATTTAATTGGAATTTTTCTTGTTTCACTTTTCTAAGAAAGAATTTTGTGATAATTTGTATTCTCTATCGACCAGTTATCTCCCTTGTATCATAAAAGGTTTATTTATTAGTAAAATCGACCGTCGAATTAACTAATAAATAACCTATAAGGTCGATTTGTCAGGAAGACACAGGTTGACACAAGCTTTGTGAATGGAATTGTGTAGAAGGAACTCTTTGGGAACCGTCATTGGTTGTGCTAGCTCAAAGTCACAAGTCATTGTGACCGAGAGTTTGAGCGTGCTGGCCTTGTTCAGACTGTCGATCACGCTAGATAATGTGCGCCCTCCCCAATAAACTGTAACCGGCTCAGCATAGTTGTAATATAAACCACAGGTTATCTTTGTGTTTGTTGAATAAACACAGATGTGACTGAGCAGTCGTTTGCAACAGGGATTGGTAGACGGGCATCTTCGAACATGAATCGTCAGGCATTTATTTTACATTACTAAATTAAGTTTTCTTAATCAACTAAAATGTCTGTAAATTCACCAGGTATTTTGTCTGGAGCTAATTTTCTGTAGTAAACGCATAAGCCTGAGAAAACTATTGGGATTTAGCTATTATTATAATTTTTTTTTTCATTTGCATGCTTTTCCTTAACAATATTCAGAAGATTTCATTATTCTTATCTTTCTGTAGACTACAAATGACTACCTATAAATTCTTTTACAGTAAAAGTTACATCGCAGGTAACTGATAACCCTGTGTTAGCCTTTAGATTTTTTATCTTCTAAGTTTTTTTCTTTTTTCACTTATTGTAAATTCTGGTTCTATTAAGATTGTGTTTATTATAAAAATTATATATATGGGTACGCTTTAAAATTAATCTGCAATGGCAAGCAAAAAAAATGCAACACCAAAAGTTTAAAAAAAATCAGTTTTGTTTAATATTTATCAAGAAGCTGTAAGTATTTGACAAAGTACATTTAGCAGTTGCATCTGTTTTCATTCAGGACGGTAGTGTAAGTCTTTGTCAACGCAGTACAAGGGAAGATACAGACCTAAACAGGTTATGATACTATTGTGGAGCTCACCCCTTGTACACAGAATGGACTCGTCCATAGTATATTTATACTACGGAGAGATAGCGTGACAACAGAGAGAAAGTCGACACCATATTTTTGGACGAGCCTACTGGCTCGGGGATACCCACATTAAAACGGCCTTGTGCTACATTCGATCCTCGTGGGTGGATTGATAAATACCGAGAGAAAGTCGACACAGGGTGTTCACCCGGAGTTATACGAGAGCTCAGAAAGAGAGATAATTACGGCTTCCATTACAGAGACTTGTAAATATACTTTTCTCCTAACCCGTATTCTTGAACTACTAATCTTCATTTCACTTTGTATTCTTACGTTTAATACACGTATTTTTCCTATTCCCATTGCTGGCGTTGTTATTTATTTGTGCCTGATTCCATCCCCGTAATCCACAACAGATACTAAAACTAAACATTAAACCTCTCAAGCCTTTTGCAGGTTATTTAAAGTCAGAACATTATTTTTAATCTTTTCACCCCATGGAAGGCGGGAATGCCACTAGTGCGCAGGCGGAAGTTACAAGGAGTGAAAGTGAAAAAGAAAATTGAGAAAATGGTGGATTGAGGAAAGGACGAAAGATGAACGGGATTCACGAAGATAGAAGATAGCGATTGGTGTTGCATTTAAATTTTTGAAGATTGTAGTTATCCGGGAAGCAAGATATCCGAAGGGAATTCCGCAGATTAGAAGTGCAAGAAAAGACGCTTTTAGAGTAGAAGCAGCGGTTGCATCAAGCTAATTTAACTAAAATCGTGAGACCTAATTGTCAATCTAGTAACACGCTTAAAGTCATGTAGTCCAAGCATCAAGGGGAAAAAAAGAAGCTCGTCAGAGCAGTTGCCATGAAAATATTTGTAGAAAAGACAGAAGGAAGCCATGTCACGTTGCTGGGAAAGTGACTGAAGTCGAGATGCATGGTTTGGATCGATTACATTACAGACTCTTTGGATTTTGTCAAGAATCTCAAGATGAGTTGCGGGAACACCTGACCAGATATGCCAAGAGTATTCTAAGTACGGACGAATGGTAGATTTGTAAATGTGCAAAATGAATTCTGTGTGTTGTGTTTGTTTATTACAGCTTTCTAAATAGAATTCTTCTTCAAACATTAAAGTCATGAATATGTCGCTTCTGAAGAAACTCACGAACACACGTGCTGTATTCAACAAGCTTGTCTTACATGCAATATTTTTTTCTTTTCTTTTTAATCATTTCTCGCCAAGCAATGCGGGAATGCAACTAGTACGAAGACGGTTACATGGAGTGAAAGTGAAAGAGAAGACTGAGAATAGGGAGGATTTAGGAAAGGACAAAGGATGAACGGAATTAAAGAAGACAGAGGATAGCGATTGACGTTGCATTTAAACTATTGAAGTTTGTATTTATCAGGGAAGCAGGTAAACGGAAGTGATTTCCTCAGGTGGGAAGTGCGTGAAAAGAAACTGTTGGAGTAGAAGTGGCGGTTGCATTTAGCTATTTCAACAGTAAAAAGATGGGACCTAAATGCCAATCTAGTAACACGATTAAATTCACACAGTCGGAGCACCAAGGGGAAAAAAAAAACTTGTCAGAGCAGTTGCCATGAAAATATTTGGAAACCACGTCAAATCGGTGAAAGACTGACTGAAGTCGAGATACCATCGATCGATTATATTACAGCTCGATTACATTACAGATCATTCTTTGGATTTTGTCAAGAATCCCGAGAAGAATATCTGGAGCAACAGACCAGGTATGGCAAAACTAAAGCTTATTTTACAATTTCCAAAACAAACAAACAGTGACATGTCTCCATGTAATCTTCAAAAATGCTTGTTTAAAAAAAAACAAACAAAAACAAAAAAACAAACAAAAACAAAAAACAGTTAAATGAAAGTGACTGTTATTTCGGCTCATAAATGCACGCATAAAGGCACGCATGAATTTAGAAAGTTATGCAAAATTAAAAAAAATGTTCTGCACATAAATGTTACATAAATGCTCACTAGTAACAGGAAAACCACTCGAAAATGATTTCATTACATAATTTAAGTTTATTAGATAAAAAATACAGAGGAATGTAAAAGTAGGTATATATTAGGTTGGTGCAAAAATAATTTCGTTTTCTAACATATGTTACTATGTGAGAAAACGAAATTATTTTTGCACCAACCTAATAGTAATGAAAAACAAAAGATGCACATAAAACGTATTGTATTGATTATAGAAACAACAATAACAACATATCAGTAATAAATTATATCAGTTCCTCAAATGTTCAAACTGTTTCTGTTGTCATTTCCACCCCCCCTCTCTCTAGCTGCAAAACATTCATTATTATTATTTATTAAAAAATAAAAATTATAATAAATATATTTGTCATATAGGAAGAAAATGAGTAACTAGCGACAGTAGGTCGGGTGTGCGTTTGAGGCCAAACATTCTTTCAAGGCTCGGTCCTTCCCCGAGAGGACCTCCGTTCATCCTGATTGGTAATAGTTCGAGGTCAGATCGGCGATTATGTAACGTAACTAGCTTGGTCTTAGAGGCATTGAATGTAACCCACCAGTTTTTAATCCATTGGTTCGTTTGTTCAAGATCTAAAGAAAGATCAGTCGCCAAAGTTTCTTTTCGGGAGTCAGAAGGAAATGTGTATACAACAGAAATGCAAGGAAATAATAATAATAATAATAATAAACATACAAGGTGACCTGCATCCCTAGCGTGTGTACGAGTTCCACTTGATGTTGGGTGTGAACATACTTTCATGGCACGGTGCTTCCCCGAGAGGACCTCCGTTCATCCTGATTGGTGGTAGTTCAGGGTCAGATCGGCGATTATGTAACGTAACTAGCTTGGACTTCGAGGCATTGAATGTAACCCACCAGTTTTTATCCCACTGGGTCGTTTGTGCAAGATCGGAAGAGAGATCAGTGGTCAATCTCTGGTTATTGAGAGTTTAAGAGGTGCGTCCGTGTATACAGTCGTGTCATCAGCATAGATGTTTGCAAATGATCTGAGTATATTCTTAGGCAGATCATTTGACATCGTATGGCATAATGGTCTTCTTCACAAATTGAAAGGTTATGCTATTTCTGGATTAACTTTTTAATTGATTCAGTTTTACTTATCAAATCGCGAAATGAAAGTTGTTCTGAACTGAAATGATACATCTGGAATCTGGTATATAAGTGTATGTGAAGAATAGATAAACTTGGAGGTAAACAATTTGCGAATATATCCAGTCATGTTCTAATGGAGTCCCAATTCTCAGCTTTCTTGATTTTTCCTGATGTCTATTCATGATTTTATGTGAAATGGAACAAACATGATAAATTTTTCAAACTGTACTTAAAATTGTAATGGTGGGCAAGCTTGTCTCACTAGATTAATATATTTGGGGAGTTCAGTGGGTGCTCCATGCTTGCGGTCTTGATCTAAGCTACAATTAGTATATATATATATATATATATATATATATATATATATATATATATATATATATGAGTGGCCATATATAACTTACTATGTGTAAGCCACTATATAATGTTAAGCTAAGTGTTTTTCAATCCATTGCTGAAAATTTGCTACTGACATCAATTCTCCCAATTCAGTATGTCGTCTCCATTTGTAGAAAGAAAACAGCTATAAAAAGGCAATAATAGTGAAAGTAAATAAACAAAACAAAAAGAAAAGATTTTATAAGAGGAAGGAATTGGCTTTACGTCTAGAAATTGTTGAAACAAGTCCATCGAGCCATGGTAATTTATGAACAATCTATTTTAAATAATCTCCAATATTGCTTTCTACAAAAAGTGTTCAAAACTTGTCAGTTGAGTGATGCAAACCGCAATTCCACATCTCTTTTCCTGGAGAGCTTGTCGTATCCTGTAGGTACTCCCACATTAAAAAAAAAACAAAAAAAAAAACAAAAAAAAAAAAAAACAACCGGAAGCAAATATTCCAGCGAATATCGTAAAACTGATTCAGCATATAAAATACCGCAAAAGGTAGCAAAGCTGTGGCAAAATCCACCCACAACAAATAAATGAAGAATTTCCGTTTTTGGAATAAAAGTAATCTATTACCATTCTTTTCTTTTTTTTATTTAAAGACAAATTCAAGTATAAGAATTAAAGATTCGTCATGTTTTAAACTGTGGATCTGTACGAGTTTGGTTTATAAGTGATTATTGGCTTACTTAACTTTTTCCTTTGATGTTTTCTGTCTTATAAAGAATTTCTCAACATTCTCAATGACTTATTTGAATCATTTTATATTTCACTTTCGATTTACTTAAAATTTTGTAGCTAAATTAGTATATTTAGTCTTGAAATACCACAGTCTTTGACGCCTTTTATATGCCATGTCCTCTTTAACCATTATAATATACGTGATTTTCTTAACATTTTTACGCCTAAACTCATGTTAAGAAAAATCACGTATAGTATAATAGTTAAAGAGGATAACTCGGTTAATCAATCATTTGGCTGTTGTGGGGGTAACCTGCTGCAAATTTTTTCCATCGGTTGGAATATTCCTTTGTAGGAGAGTTATAACTCGGAGTAAATAATTATAAATCTCCTAACATTTATGTATACAAAAATATTCATAAAAATGAGAAACAGCAAGACGTGGAAACAACAAAACGAGTATTATCTATTATCTGGTTGTAATGTAGTGTTGGAGAAACAAGAGACGGTAACACTGAGTAAAATTGTGAGATTGGGTAGCAAATGAAGGTCAAATATGGATCGAAATCCGACAGAAGCATAAAATATGTAAAGTGTATAAAATCTTTCTCTTATGTTCCTTTGATAAATGTGTATAATGAATGTCCAGATAATTTAGTTGGAAAATAGAAGACGTATCTGGAGTTTTCTTACATCGAATTTTGTTGAGTGATAAAAGATAAATGTTATTATCATGACATGAAAAGGAAAAGGTGCTAAAATATTTGTTGACGCACGTGTTGACGACCTGACAGTGTAAACTGTTTGTCCGAGTATGAGAATGTTCTGTATTTGTGTGTAGAGGAGAAAAGTGAGGTTGACTATTATTGTTTTAGAATGAGTGAATTGATAATGGTAACAGAATGCGGGGAGAAGTGGATTCGTGCCTTTTCCTAAGTACATTTGTGTATGTATTGTAGGGGAGTTATAACTCTGAATAAATAATTACAATCCCCACCAACATTTATATATACAAAAATACTAATAAAAATGAGAAACAGTAAGACGTGGAAACAACAAAACGAATATTATTTATTATCTGGTTATGTGGTTTGGGAGTACTGAGTAAAAATAGATCAAATAATGATCCGAATGCGACAGAATGATAAGATAAAGTTTAGACAGTCTTTCTCGCATGTTTTATATATATATATATATATATATATATATATATATATATATATATATATATATATATATATATATATATATAGATAGATAGATAGATGTGTGTAATGAGTGTCCAGATAATTTACTTGGAAAATACATGAATTATCGGAGGTTTTCTTACCTCGAATTTTTTGTTGAGTGCTCAGAGATAAATGTTACTACTATGGCCTGAAACAGGAAAAGGAGACGAAATGTTCATTGACGCACGTGTTGACAACCGTGTTCATGTAAACTGCTTGTCCGAGTGTGAGAATGTTCTGTATTTGTGTGCAGAGGAGAAAAGTGCGGTTGACTATTAATGGTTTATAATGAATGAATTGATAATAGTTATAATTGTTATAATTATTTTAATATAATTATTTTTGATAATATAATTGTTGTGGTAGGATCCACCTAATTTGCATAGTGAAGTACCGACCATATAAATATGGTTGGTACCGGGAAGAGAGTGAGAGAAATCGAGAGATTGAACCAGAGACTGCCCGACTGCGACTCAGTCAACACACATTCCAGGAACGGTCTTCCCAGGAATATACAAAAGACTATATGTAAATATTGTGTACACTTTCTTGTTTCAATACATTTTGTTCTAAGTACATTTTGTGTTGCATTATTATTCCATGCATTAGTCAAGTTTCAACAATGGCGACGAGGTAGAAAGAACCATACGAAAAAAAAAAAGAATTAATAATTGATAGCTTTCAACAATTGGGACAAGTCATTGAAGAACCCAGGCTGAAGGAAAAAATTATTAATTAAAAGTCCAACATCTAACGGAACGGCGAAGGATTCTGAATTTCTGGATATTTAGAGATCGTTAAAGGACGACTAAGCATAAAAGAACGTTCACTCAGAAAAATTTGAAAGGTGTCGTAAACGAATAACGGTGATTTTAAATTGAATAAGTTATCTACGAGACACCCGTTAAAAAAAACCTGGCCGACTACAAAAACATGCATGGAATTAAAAGGCGCACAAATACACCGTGTCGATTTTGAAAGGTAACGAACTTTAAAAAAAATTTTTTTTTTTGTTTGTTTTGTTTGCTCAACAATATTTTATAGTGACGAATTTACCTCTGATAATAAAAATCAGGTTTGTCATTGAAATACGCGAACAGAAGTCAATAAAAAAAAAGGAAAAATACCAAAATTGATTATCACGGGCTTGAATAAAATGATTATCACGGGCAAGACATAAAATAAAAAAGTCGTAAGTTGTTTCGATTTTTCTGGTCAGCTTATATTATATCCATAGATACACGAATTAAAGGTATATTCTTTGTTGCATGAACACTATCAGCTAAAGATGGATGAATTATCCAAAGTCAAGAAAAGCAAGAGGAAAGACTTTTAGAAATTCAAAAGTTAATACTGGAGAAATTAAACAACAATCAGGCAGATGAGGGAAATTCTTCATATTCTAATAACACCATATTTAATTCGCTGGAAACTTTCAACTATGTGCCAGACGACGAAAAAACGTTTGAAGCGTACTTTAAACGATATGAAGATATTTTCTACACAGACTGTGAAAACTGGTCGAATTCAAGAAAAGTCAGTCTATTACTAAGAAAGCTAGGTACAGCAGAACATAGCAAATTTGTAGGTTTTATTCTACCGAGAAGAACGAATGAATTGGAATTCTCGGAAACAGTGAAATTGCTAAAAGAGCTGTTTGGAGCAAATATGTCGCTTTGGCATAAGCGATGGTTATGCATGAATGTCACTAAATCCGACGATTACTTAACATATGCATCTATAGTGAATAGACATTGTGACAATTTCAGATTGGCAGAGATTACGGTTGAAGAATTCAAGTGTTTAATTTTTGCTCAAGGACTGGTATCCAGTAAGAGTGCCGAAATAAGACGTAGAGTTTTGTCTAAACTCGAATCTGAACAAAACCTTACCCTGAAAAAGTTAGCAGAGGAGTGTCAGCGGGCCGTAAGTTTAAAGAAAGAGTCTCAAAAAATCGAAGAAGCTGGCATTGCTTATATTAAAAAAATAAAAAAAACAGTCAAATTACCCACCAGAGAAAAATTGGGGTAAAAATTCGGCGTATTTTAAAAATAGACAAGAAAAATTAAATAAGAAGAACAAGGTGGAAAAAAAGGTTCCACCATATAATTGCAGACGCTGCAACGAAAGACACTGGGAGGTAAATTGCCCATATAGAAATAAGAAATGTTTCGTGTGCCACAAGAAGGAACACAAAGGATCGTGTTGTAAAACGAAAAAATTCAATAGCCGAATTAGACAAACAAATTCGAATATCAAATCAGATAGAGATTTGAGGAAATATGTGACGACTGAAATATTTAAAAAGAATATCAAATTTCAACTCGATTCGGATTCAGATTTAACAATAATGAACTATAAAACATGGAAAATTTTAAAAAGGCCTACAATAATGAAGTCAACGAAACGCGCTCGAACGGTAACTGGAAAGGAAATTAACTTCGAAGGCGAGGTTGTACTTCCCATGAAATTGAACGGGATCGTTAAAAAAATAAAGGTTTTCATTCTGAAAAATGGAGAAAACTTGATGGGTACAGATTTTATTGAAACATTCGAATTGTGGGATAAACCGTTAAACTCATTCTGCAGAAAAGTAGAAAGTAATACGCAAACAAGTCAGGACATTAAAGATGAATTAAAGAAAAAGTTTCCGGAAACCTTCACACCTGGTCTTGGAAGATATAACAAGTTTGAAGCTAAATTTGAATTAAAGGAAAATACTATGCCAATTTTTAAAAAGAAACGTAACGTGCCTTTCGCAAGTGTAGAGAAAATTAACGAAGAACTTGATAGGTTGGAAAAAATGGGAATTATTTCGAAAGTAGAATCTAATTCATGGGCTGCGCCGATTGTGTGCATAAAAAAGAAATCAAACCAAATCAGAGTTTGTGTTGATTTTTCGACAGGGTTGAACTCGGTAATCAAGGACTACTATTACCCGTTACCGAGTCCGGAGGAGATTTTTAACAAGCTAAATGGTGGAGTTATATTTTTAAAAATCGACTTATCAGATGCCTATCTCCAAATTCCCGTCGAAGAAGAATGTTCGAAGTTACTAGGGATAAACACGCATAGAGGGTTATTCAAGTATAACAGGCTTCCTTTTGGTATTAAAGTGGCACCAGCCATTTTTCAACAAGCTATGGACGTCATGTTGAATGATTTAGACTGTGCGTGCGCTTACTTAGACGACATCATAGTAAGGAGCGAAACCGTCGACGAACATCGAGAGCATCTCAATCAAGTATTTAAAAAGATTCAGGACTTTGGATTTAAAGTCAAAGAGTCAAAGTGCGAATTTGGTTTGGAGGAAATTAAGTATTTAGGTCACATAATCAACAAAAATGGCAGATGTCCAGATCCGGAAAGGTCCATTGCGATTAGAGACATGCCGACGCCCACTAATGTGGCGATGCTACAGAGTTTTCTGGGGCTCGCAAATTATTATCAAGCGTTCATTAAAGGAATGTACAATCTAAGAGCTCCGTTGAATGAACTACTAAAAAAAGACATGGCATGGGAATGGACGGTAGACTGTCAGAAAGCCTTTGATGAAATAAAGAAAATGCTTACATCAGACCTCTTTTTAACCCATTACAATCCAAAACTTGATATTGTAGTGGCAAGTGACGCCAGTTCATACGGGATAGGAGCGTGTATTCAACACATAATGCCAGATGGTTCTAGAAAACCAATTGCACATGCTTCGAGAACTTTACTCCCAGGAGAAAGGAGTTACTCACAGATCGAAAAAGAGGCGCTGAGTATCATTTTTGCCATAACAAAATTTCACAGATACATCCACGGCAGACATTTTATGCTAGAAACGGATCATAAACATCTGATCACTATTTTTGGTTCGAAGAAAGGGTTACCCGTTTATACGGCAAATCGTCTGTTGAGATGGGGAACCATTCTTCTCAATTATGATTTTCACATAAAGCACCTATCATCCAAAAATATAATTCATGCGGATAGTTTATCAAGACTCGTACCGAGCCAAGAAGAAAGATTCGAAGAATCAATTATTGCAAATATCAGAACAGATTATGAGGTGAAAAGCACGGTAAACAACATTTTAAGAGAGCTACCGGTTACATCAAAGGAAATCAAAAAAGAAGCTGAAAGGGATGATTTCATTTTAGAAATAAAAAGCAAAATGGTAGCAAATGACAAAAAAGTGCAGGAGATTTATTCAATTTGTGACGGAGTTTTATTATATGGTGAGAGAATAGTAGTACCAAAAAAGTTGCAGAAAAGAATACTACGGGACTTTCATATGGGTCACCCGGGGGTTAATAGAACAAAAAGCTTAATGCGAAGGTTTGTATATTGGAAAGGAATGGATGTGGATATCGCAAACATGGTTCATCGATGTAAAGGGTGTGCGTTAGCAGCTAAGGCACCACCTATAGTACACAAACCATGGCCCAAGACGGATCATCCGTGGACAAGATTACACATTGATTTCGCTGTTCCAGTAGAAGATTATTACTACTTAATAGTGGTAGATAGTTTTACAAAATGGCCGAAAGTACTACGCTGTAAAAAGCCTACGTCCAATACCACAACAACTTTCTTGCATGAACTATTTGCACGGTTCGGTGTGCCAGAGTGTATTGTGAGTGACAATGGTACACAATTCACTTCTGAAGAATTTAAGGAATTTTGTGAGTTATATCAAATTAACCACATAACGACGCCGCCGTATCATTCGAGGTCCAATGGACTCGCAGAAAGATTTGTCGATACTTTAAAGCGCGTGCTGAAGAAATAGAGTAAAGAATACTATGTATACAGCGAGAAAAAGATACACTTCCGGAGAGAAGGTGTTTTTCAAGTGCTCCAAAAACAACGTTGAGTTCTGGGAGCGAGGCATAGTGGACAAGAGAATTGGTGACCTGATTTACATAATTAAAGAGCCGAAGAATACTCATAAAAGGCACCAGAAGCAACTTAAAAAATGTTACGTTCTAGTGCATGAAGAGAGTATACCGGATGAGGAGGAAGATCCCATTGATGTAATGTATGATATGTTTCAAGTAGAACCTCCGCAGAAGATCCGGTAGGAAACGAAAGTTCACGGACCCATTGGACGTGAATCCAAAACGAAAAAAATATTAAAAGTATGCAAATGGATCTACAAAGAAATAGCCATAATCATCAACCCATATAGGAAGCCAGTTTGAAATCCAAAAGGGATTCCAAGGCTTGGGAGTGGGGTGTTGTGGTAGGATCCACCTAGTTTGCATAGTGGAGTACCGACCATATAAATATGGTTGGTACCGGGAAGAGAGTGAGAGGAATCGAGAGATTGAACCAGAGACTCTGCCCGACTGCGACTCAGTCAACACACATTCCAGGAACGGTCTTCCCAGGAATATACAAAAGACTATATGTAAATATTGTGTACACTTTCTTGTTTCAATACATTTTGTTCTAAGTACATTTTGTGTTGCATTATTATTCCATGCATTAGTCAAGTCTCAACAATAATTAAGATTTATTTCTTTTTATGGATGCGACACATTCATTAAGTAGTTGTTTGAAAATTTAGACCAATCCATCTTCCCTTCGCGGGTAGTTGACAAGTTCTGATTTCGTTTGGATCATATACGCTTTGTTCAGATCCGTAATAAAGGATTTGGCGTTGTTGATATTCAAAGTTTCTGATAACTTGCATTGCTTTTAGGATTGCTACCACATTAATAATTCGTAGCCTGTAGGGTTGACTGTCTGTGGGTTTGGTGGATGTATCTGTGGTACACGTAGCGGCACAGGTTAGAGCAGCCAACATTTCTTATAGGTCTGTTGGTCGGGTGGGGTTCAATGAGCAATTTTGTCCGATGTCTTCTGTGCGTGTAGAGTTGGTCTGAAAATTCTGGATTCCTGTTCACTGCTGCTAGATGGAGTCGGTAGATACTGTGTAGGTGTGGAGAGTGTAATCCATTTCGTTAGATTTCCAAATGCACGCTGACACCAGTGGTTATGTACGACGTATGGTTGCAGGAGTAAAAAAACGAAAACAACAAAGTATAACAGGTGAAGCGGAAAGAAAAAAAAGACAAGATCTGTTGAAATAAAATTATAATGGAATAAGGCGGAATGTGTTCGCTGTAATCGTGATGGGGATGATACCAGAACTGATGTTAATTTCTGTGTGCCTGAAGAGAAGGACGTATAGAAATTCTGCTGGTCATCACTGTGATGATCAACGAACTGATGTTCCTTTCTCTATGAATGAAAATAAGGATGTGCAGAAATTCTGCTGGTTTTCATTGTGATGATGAAAGAACTGATGTTCATTTATCTATGAATGAATATATGGACGTGTGGGAATTCTGTTGGTCATCATTATGATGATGAGAGAACTGATGTTCCTTTATTTATGAATGAAATTATGAACGTGTAGAAATTCTCCTGGTGATCATTGTGATGATGGAAGAACTGATGTTCCTTACTCTATGAATGAATATATGGACGTGTAGAAATTCTGCGGGTGATCATTGTGATGATGAAAGAACTGATGTTCTTTTATCTATGAATGAAATCATGAACGTGTAGAAATTCTGCTGGTGATCATTGTGATGATGGAAGAAATGATGTTTCTTTATCTATGAATGAATATAAGGACGTGTAGAAATTCTGCTAGTCATCATTGTGAAGATGAAAGAACTGATGTTCTTTTATCTATGAATGAAATCATGAACGTGTAGAAATTCTGCTGGCAATCATTGTGATGATGGAAGAACTGATGTTCCTTTCTTTATGAATGACAATAAGGACGTGGAGAAATTCTGCTGGTCATCTTGTGATGTTGAAAGAACTGCTGTTACTTTCTCTATGAATGAAAATAAGGACATGTATTAATTCTGCTGGTAATCATTGTGATGATGAAAAAATGTTCTATTATCTATGTATGAAATTATGAACGTGTAGAAATTCTGTTGGTCATCATTGTGATGATGTAAGAAGTGGTTCCTTTATCTATGATTGAAAATATGGACGTGTAGAAATTCTGTTGGTCATTATTATGATGATGGAAGAACCGATGTTCCTTTTCTATGAATGAATATAAGGTCGTGTAGAAATTCTGCTGTTGATCATTGTGACGATGGAAGAACTGATGTTCCTTTATCTATGAATGAATATAAGGACGTGTAGAAATTCTGCTGTTGATCATTTTGATGATGAAAGAACTGATGTTCTTTTATCTATGAATGAAATCATGAACGTGTAGAAATTCTGCTGGTGATCATTGTGAAGATGAAAGAACTGATGTTCATTTCTCTATGAATGAAAATAAGGACCTGTAGTCATCATGAAGATGGAACAAAATATGACGTTCCTTTGTATATGACGGAAGAGGAGAACGTATCGAGATTCTGTTGTAGTCACATGTGGATGGTGCACATGTTACTTTCTCTGTGAATGAAGCAAAGAACGCATTGATCCTCTCCTGTAGATATCATGACGATGGTATTAGATATTATGGTTATTGCACTAGAAAGGCCTGTAGTGTTTTTGCTGTAGTCATTTTTGTGATTGTACTCGAACTGTTGCTCCTTTCCGTATGACCGAGGAAAAGAAAGTGTAGAATTTCTACTGTAGTCATTGTGATTGTGCGAAAAATTAACGTCTATTGTTATATGACGGAAGAGAAGAACATAGAGATTCCGATGTAGTCAACATAGTGAAGGTACTAGATTTTGTTGATCCTTTATCTATGACGGAAGAGATGGCCTCTAGATTTTCTGCTGCTGTCATCATGGTGAAGGTACTAGATTTTGTTGATCCTTTATCTATGACGGAAGAGATGGCCTCTTGATTTTCTGCTGCTGTCATCATGGTGAAGGTACTAGATTTTGTTGATCCTTTATCTATGACGGAAGAGATGGCCTCTAGATTTTCTGCTGCTGTCATCATGGTGAAGGTACTAGATTTTGTTGATCCTTTATCTATGACGAAAGAGATGGCCTCTAGATTTTCTGCTGCTGTCATCATGGTGAAGGTACTAGATTTTGTTGATCCTTTATCTATGACGGAAGAGATGGCCTCTAGATTTTCTGCTGCTGTCATCATGGTGAAGGTACTAGATTTTGTTGATCCTTTATCTATGACGGAAGAGATGGCCTCTAGATTTTCTGCTGCTGTCATCATGGTGATGGTACTAGATTTTATTGATCCTTTATCTATGACGGAAGAGATGGCCTCTAGATTTTCTGCTGCTGTCATCATGGTGATGGTACTAGAACTGACGTTTATTTCTCTCTGATTGTGTAGAGAAGAAGGTATTGATTCTCTGCAGCAGTTATGATTATGTTATTTCTACAAATGATATTCTTCCTCTGCGTGAAGTGAAGAATGTATAATTTCTGCTTTAATCATGACGATTATGCTATTAGAATCTATGTTTCTTTCTCTCTGCATGAAGCAAAGAACCTATAATGGCTTTGTTATTAGGTTTCGTTCACATTATTATGATAAACTATGATCAGGTTATTCTTTCACAGCGTTTGTCATTTACCGTATTTCGTTTTTATTTTCATATTTTCTGCCTTCAATGATTGAAATTACGACACGCCAACTTGCCATTTAAATCTATTTCCCTTAATAAATATAAATTGGTAGCATAATTTCTGCAAACATTATTCTGTGTTTAAAAAATCCATTGCAGACATTATATCATTTAAAATATATAGAAGCTATATACATGCACACACCTACACACACACACACACACACACACATATATATATATATATATATATATATAGTTTACTATAAATATGGAAACATCTCAGTGTGAATTATCTGTTAGTGAAAAAGAGAAAAGGCGTATGTTGAAACAGCATACCGTGTTAAAAGAAAATACTGCCTGCGTTAAATTTATCAAATAAAAGCATCATAAGATTTCCTTTAATTTCCAATCTTTAGCATTTAAATGAAACGAACACGAAACAGATTTAAATATCAACTTAAGCATTATGTGTATTTATGCAACGAGATTCATTCATTTACTACACAGTAATATCGTCGCAGTAAATAAATACGTTCTGGATCAATAGTTATCACTGCTATTGTTAAGAGATTCATACATTTTACTATTATTTACACAATACATGGCATAAGCGCCACTCAAGGTTACTAAAAAGGTTGTGTTATAGATGCAGGGGTAGAGAGTAAGATGTGTCTATTATGAGGATATGTAGGATGGATACAAGTTGAACCTGAACTTGTAGAAATTAGGATTGTAGTGACCTGTTGTAATGTAATGTCCCACACTCCCTATCGCCTATGTGAACTGACTATATCAGTAGCTATATATAGTGAGCACAGGATATACCTAGGGGTGTGCTTTGGGAATTACTAGACTGCCACTCGATTCCCTGTCTTTTAGAAGTGTATTAACTTTTACAATAAACCTGTCTTCTTTCATCTACGCGCGTGTTGCTGTTTCTTCAACTGGAGTACCACGTTTGTCTGTCTGTAACCTCTTTAAGGATACAACGTGACCGAGGAAGCATACACTCAGAAATCTGTTCCATAAGGCAATACTTTTGGAGAAGAAGATGTCTAAGTGGAACTTCTTCCTTACCAATGAAATATGAAGAGAACGTCCTAGCAGTTACTAGCTGTGAAGTCTGGGCTGGTGAAACCAAATACAGGGTGCGGCAAAAATATCTCTCATATTTTAAACTGTGTGGTGAAGTTAGGCAAGTGGCAATACTGTCATTCAGCTAATGTCTTTTTTTTTCATATTCATATTCATTTTTTTATATAAGATCATGGTTTGCACCGGTGCATTTGCTGTTCAAAGTTTTTTTTTTTTTTTTTTTTTTTAAAGAATACTGAATCAGTAATTACAACATTTTCGTGTTCATTTCATGTTACGTCGGAATGATGTTGTTCCGGATAGAAAATCGATACTGCTCTGGGTTGAAAATTTCAAGACCACAGATTCAGCGCTTAATAAAAAGCCACATGGAAGACTTCGAACCACTCCAACTTCCGGGTGATGGAAAACTTGAGAAATCGTCGACAATAGTTTATAGCAAACAGGACACACCATTTGAAGGATACCACTTTTACAACCAAATGAATAAAAGCTGTATCCCTTTGTTTAAACAACAATGAAAAATTTTTTTTAGTAAAAGTTACCATGGTCTTTTTGTCAACCTTTAAAACATGGGAGCTATTTCTACCGCACTCTGTAGATCATTGATAAAAAACAGCTAAACCATTTTTGTGATGTTAGATTTTCTTGCATATAACATTTTCCTGGGGTTATATATGTTTTTAGTCACTGAGCATACCTTTTTAACTCACTTTTTGCTCTGATGAGAGACGGCTGATAAATTAGTTCAGCTGTTTTTATCATTGTCATATTTCAGTGTTACCGTTTCCCGGTAATACAGGATCTGATGGGTAAACTGTCGCCGTATTATATTTTTCCTTTTGGCGCATGCGCATTGTTTGTTTTTGATTTTATCGACTGCACAATATCATAGGGTCAGTTGGGCACCGTCTGTGAGAAAAAAAAAAACAAAACAGCATAACGCAATTTTACTCCGCAAGAAATTTGGAAATGGCATGTTGTACTGCTTGGTATTCGCGCTGGAAGCTTCAATACGAATATTTCAAAATGTTTGGGTGTCAATCTAAGGTCAGTGCAGAGGATTTGGAAAGAGTTTAATGAGTCTAATGATGATTACGAAGGTGTTTGGAGTGATGGTGACGTTATGCCTCCATTCATCTTCCAAGAGGGTCCCAGACTCAACATGGATGCCTAGATCAAGTGCCTTGGTGATTAAAAAGGTACGGTTGCTTGGAAAACAATCTGATCGTTCTGAGGCAAGAATTATGGCAGCATTCACCAACTTAAACAAGGAGGCCGTTTAGAAGAGTTTCAGGAGATTTCGAAGTCGTCTGGAGGCCGTGGTTGTAGCCAATGGAGATCTTATTGAATAAATTTACTCTTTAGTATTTCAAAATATTTTTGTTGAATTTTGGTAAATATATCCTTTTAAAATGAGATGTCCGTGTTATTTTCATTTTTGCTTCATTTAGACGACAATTTATCTATCGCAACCTGTATATATTATTTGTTACTCCCACTTTTTAAAAAAATAAGAATTCATTCTTTGTTTATGTCATCAGTTGCTTTTTAATATGTCTTTTTAATTTTTTATTTCTTTATTTACAGTCTGGCTCGTCCTGTACAAGGCCCGTGGGCCACTCGAGGTTGACGGTTAAATTAGGGTGTAGTTTATACGGATGGGAGGGGAAGATAATAGTTGACTCTAGACTTGAACATGTTAAGATTGTAGTAATTTTTTTTTTGGTTATGAATTGCTTTTTAATATGCTTGCTTTCACAGTAATGGGATTCTTCTTCACAAATTTTATATCTGTTGTTACTTGCCGCATTCATCTTACAATGAATATATATGAACCCCACATCCTGCCCAGCTTGTCATCACAGTTTTTTTCCCACTCTCTTACTATACTGTAGTTTAATTTTTTACCACTCAATTTATCATGTCCCTACACTGGTCGCTTGCCTTGCAAAAGTGACATTACCTTTTCTGTCAAAAGACAATAAAATTGGAAAACTCCTGACTATGATAAACATGTTTTCGTTTCTTAGAAAAACCGTAAATAAATCTATCTATCTATCTATCTATCTATCTATCTATCTATCTATCTATCTATCTATCTCCTTAAATAATAATCGTATTTCCCCTCGTTCTCTATCACTTTTTGTCTCTAATTAATTGATCCTGTTTTCTCTCTTCAACTAAGCTCCTTATTTCTCCCTCTCTTTCTCTCTCTCTCTCTCTGTCGCCTTAACTAATGATCCTATTTCTCACTCTCTCTCTATTGTCTCTAAATAATGATCCCATTTTCCTTCCTTTAACTAAAGTCCTTATATATATATATATATATATATATATATATATATATATATATATATTATTTTTATCTTTAACTATTGATTCTGTTTACCCTTCTCCCTCCCTATCTATCTATCTATCTATCTATCTATCTATCTATCTATCGCTGTCTTTTCATCTATCTATCTATCTATCTATCTATCTATCGCTGTCTTTTCATCTATCTATCTATCTATCTATCTATCTATCTATCTATCTATCTATCGCTGTCTTTTCATCTATCTATCTATCTATCTATCTATCTATCTATCTATCTATCTATCTCCTTAAATAATGATCGTATTTCCCCTCGTTCTCTCTCACTTTTTGTCTCTATTGTCTCTGAATAACGATCCCATTTTCCTCCCTTTAACTAAGGTCCTTATATATATATATATATATATATATATATATATATATATATATATATTTATTATTTTTATCTTTAACTATTGATTCTGTTTACCCTTCTCTCTCCCTATCTATCTATCTATCTATCTATCTATCTATCTATCTATCTATCTATCTATCTATCTATGTAATATCCTTATTTCCATCTCTAATAATCCTATTTCTCGCTTTCTGTCACTTTCTCCCTAATGTTCTTATTTCGCCCCCTGTCTTTACTCTCTTTACAATGTCAATAAGCCAATCTTGCTTGCTTATAAAAACCAAAGCATGACATCAAGACACTGAACTTCACAACATCAAAAACTATTCTTTTCATCTCATCAGTTCTTTGGCAACCAAAACATATTTTGCTGATTTAAGCACTTTTTCTCCTCATACGATCCCTCTTAAAGGGCTTAGTATCGCTGGGAGATCTTACGGTCACAATAAGTAAACAATAACAATCATTTTCAAACAGCCTCAATTATTGTTAAAAAAAGATGCAAGATGTTGGTTTTATGCCCACTTCAAACCTTTTCACTGCCAAGTTTATTCTTTAATGCTCTTCTTCCGGGGTCGGCTTTTCTTAAAAATTTAATGTAAAAAGGAAAGTTGTTATTTTGTATTTGAACAATTCTATCTTAAGTAAGCGGGGGAAACACATGTAAAAGAAAGAAAATATTTTTATCAAGATTTTCAAATAAAAAAAATAAAAAAATAATTTCATTCTTTAGTGAATAAGTCCTGAAAATTACATTAAAATCCGACAATTATTTGATTTTTGCAAGATTTTTCAAATTAATGTGTTCGTCGCCGCAAAAAAGAGGCGAAAATTTGCTATGTAAATGGTACTACAACCGCTGACGCAAGAAAAACAAATTTTTCAATAAAAATTTCGAATGCTCTAAAAAGTTATCTGTCTATATTTCTGAGATGAGGTATTATGTACACTATTTACATTATTCGGACTATTGTCCTCATCTTTGTCGCCATATTTATTAGAACGTCTCGGCCCTTCAGTATCTGTCTATATTTTTGACACGAGGTATTATGTACACTGTTTACATTATTCGGACTATTTTCGTCATCGTTGTCGCCATATTTATTACAGCGTTTCGGCCGTTGTACGCTCCGGTCTTCTTCAGGTGGTTCGACATTCCACCCGCCTGAAGAAGGCCGGAGCGTACAACGGCCGAAACGTTGTAATGTAAATAATGTTCTAAAAAGGAGTAAAAAAATTAAGCAATCAAAAAATCCTTCCTCTGAATAATAACATAACGATTTTGCACGTTCAAACTATGTTTTCATTACGTTTGGTACATGTTTTCATCACGGTATGTTGATTTTTTTAGCGATTTCAACGACGTACCTATTTTATAGAAAAATGACCAACAATAAATTTTTATAGTAAAATGACCAGCAGTACAATTTATAAATCAAAACTACCAACAATGCACTTTGTAGTAGAATTATCAACAATACCTTTTTATATGGCAAAATGAAAATCGGTACATTTTTTTTTATAGTAAAACTGAAGGAACAGTATACACTATGAAAAAAAAAAATCAACTTAAAAAAACAATTTGCTTTGTTTAGTTTCATTTCTTGTTAGGAGAAACAAGTTTTCACTCAGCGTTTGATTTTGCAAAATTATTGGTAAAAAATGCAGCTAACTAATTATTATTTAATCATGAAATAATGTCATTCTCTTAAAATAATTATAAAGTTTGCCTTTTTCATATTTAGATCTCATTATTAAATAATCCATACGGGTTGATATACCACTAAACAAAACCAACCACATTTAATAAATATGTTATAATATTTTATATACAAGAGAAAAGATCTCCTTTCTATATGCCGTACCCCTTCAGAAGATGAATAATCATGGCTCTCCACAACTTCCTGTCCTTTGTAGGTCTTAATAAATTTTCTCTTTAACTCTCCTAAAACCTGTTTTGTCAGTCATTTACACAATAAGTAGGTTATGGTGATTTTCTAAGCGTAGCTTAGATGTGGCACAAGGCCGAAAGTATGGAGCACCAACCGAGGATCGGACTCACTATTCAGTCGTAATTGATCTAACGAGACAAGTGCGCTAACCATTACACACATCGAAGTGACCCACTAGGTAGGTTACGGATTGTTTTCCTCTTGCCTTCAATCTGTCCTGTGGGTATAAAATTTTCCAAGCCCATCTTCCTCATTATGTACCCTACAAATTTCAACTATCTCTTTCTGTTCTTAATTATATGTGTCCTTTTAGTTTACATTTTCTATATAACTTTGTCATTGCCTCTAGTTCGGTCTATGACATTCTTAGCATCTTTCTGTAGAACCAGATTTCTATTGCTTCAAGTCTCTTCTTCATCTGCAAGGAGATTGTCCAGCACCCACTGCCATAAAGGAAGACTGATTCTATGAAACAGTTTAGTATTCTTTGTTTCTAACAAAATTCACTTCACTTAGTAACCTGAAATACAAAAGACAAGTAAACAGTCTGAGACAATGCTTACTATTTATTCTTTGAAAGATTTCAGATTCCTTTTCATACATTTGAAAAGAGTAAGAAAAGGTGAACTTTGACATTATATTGTTTGAAACACTGAATATTAACGTTTTTTTTTTTTTGGTTAAGTCAAAGAAGAAAACAAAATAACTGAAGAAATGTGTAACATTTTTACCTTGCAGTGATTTATTCATTAAACACAAGAACAACATAAGTTCACATATTTTGGAATTCAAATTCTTCTTTAAATGTCTGCAAGTTATTCGTAACATACATTGCTGAAATGCTCCAAGATGAGTCGTCAGTGATGTTTTCCTGGCTTCATTAAAAGTTTTGGATTTTTTCAACATAAGACTCTTCCCACCAGGTAACGCTGCTTGTATTGATCAAGTATAAGATCTCATCTACATCTAAATTCTACAAATTTTTTTGCAGCATTACGACCATTCCACCACCAAACAATGAAATTCATCCAAGTAAATGTATCATAATTTATCCTATATTCGAGCTAGTGTCCTCATCTTTGTTGTTTTTATCACAATGTTTCAGCCATTGTACTCTCCAACCTTCCTCAGGTGTATCTCAATCTGGGTAAATTGCAGGGAATTCTGTACTGAACCCTTTATTTACTCTAGAGTGATAAACTGTTTCTTGTTCCACTGTTCATGTCTAGGGATATCTCGTCTAGTTCTTATTTTTAGTACCGAGTACCATTCAATATTTTCTCGTCCTGTTTACACTAAGTCCAAGTACACACTGTCCATTCAAGGGGTTGAACTCACAATCGTTATTTCAGTAAGGTGGACAATGATCTAGCAGATTAAAGTGTTAATTTTGTGAATTTGGTGACAGTGATTGTGAGGTCAATCTTTGCGTCGAGCAGTATGTACTTGCACTCAGTGGAAACAGGTAACCAATAACTGAGCAGTACCAATAAAATAAGACTAGACTAACTAAAAATAAAACCTGAGCAGTGGAATGAGAACAGTCTACTCAGGTAGATTAAATAAAGGCTTACCATTCGGAATGCGTCTCTGGTTATTATCCCAATTCATCTTCGAATTTCAATGTCACATTTTCCCTCCTATATTAGAAAACTTCCCAGATATTTCATTTTTTGTACTTATTTGATTTGGCTTTGAACAATTTGTAATTTGCAATTGGGACGAATCCTTTTGCTAGTAACCATGTATTCTGTTTTTTTATTAATCTTAAATTCATGAAGCCAAGGTACCAAAAAGGAGAGCTCCTCTAAACAATTGCCATGAAATCTTTTTATACTAATGCGCACCCAATATAAGGCTCAAGAGCCACTCAAGGTAGAGGGTTACTGTGTAGTGTACTATAAGCATAAGAAAGTGCAAGAAGTAAAGTTAATAGAGCTATGCAGATAATGGTTAGCCCTCAACTTGAAGAGGTCAAGATTGTAGTGATTGGGAAACATCTTGCTGGGTGTCTGTTTCACAAAGCAGCAGTTCCTGGGAAAAAAGGTGTCTGATAGAATATTTATAGTAAAGGCATATAGGAATTAAATTCTATTTTCGACCAATCAGAAGGTTTGTTTGATAAACAATAATGACTAGGGCAAATACCACCAAAATACTTTTAGAAAATAATTACTCCCTTCACCACTCCCAAAAAAGACTTCCGCTAGCCAGCGTGAAATTATTTTCTAACGAATGAAAATCTGGCATTAAAAAATGATCGCACCTCTATGTGAAATTAGATTTGGGTCCCTTTTACAGATATAAAATTAGAAGCATACGGCTTCTCAAGATTCAAAACAATTTCGAAGGCCAGTTTGATCTACACATGCGTACACATACCCCCATCACCACACACACACACACACACACACACACACACACACACACACACTAGAAGCGAAGAACCAGCAGCTGCCGATTAAGACCCTGTGTACTCACACACAGACAAATTAGGCTCACCGTCATAAAGTAAGTCTGTCGACACATCTTATACCGGACTAAGAATAATTAATTGCACAATAAAACTGACTTCATTGCAAGAAAAACAGAACATTTTGTTGTTATTGTATCTTTCTGAAAAGTATATATGTTATTGCAACTGACATTCTGCTTCTATTTTCCTTCAGAAAGTAACCTTCCTTATGTTTTATTTAAAAGATGTTGCTATTGTTGTTAAATGTATAGAATCCCGACACTCAGATAAGAACAAAAACCTGGGTAGACGGATTCCGACAGGCACAGGGAAGTTTTGTTTTGCTGAGTTTCTTCTGGAAACATACAATTTCATCACATATCACCCTCACAGCGATTCACACTGAAAAATTCACAAACTCAAGGTATATGGAGATATGGTAGTACCAGAAAACATAACCAGATACTCAAGTTTTGAGTTTAGTATCAACTGGGAAACTATATCCTGGAAAAATGAACTGCAATAATCCGATTCTTGGCTAGATTGATTTACAACATTAAGAATTCTACATTTGAGAGACAGTGGTGATTAAATGTTTGTTTCTATGATCAGTTCAGTTCAACTCTCTGGATTTAAGAAATAGTCTCATGAGATGAACAGTTCATGGCATAGTTGTCTTGTGAAAATGAAAAGCATGGATTATCTGAAAAGAATCATGGATTATTCCAAAAGAAGAGAAAAATGCAAATATGCATGAAAGTTCCAGTCAGGTACCATCTTCATAGAATGTGTGCGAACACAAGCAAATAATGCTTAATATCTTTAATATGTAAATATTCCTTACCAAGAACAGGGTTTTGTAACCAAAGATGCCTGCATATATGAATAATTCATTATAAAAGAAGGTCACATTTTTACCAAGAAGAAGCCCTGTAAAATTTATGCTTGTATTGAGCAAGAAAGAAAAAATTACAGAATTTCCCAGTCATTATGCCTGTGAGAGTTAACGATTTCGCTTCATTATTTAGCGAGTTACGAAAATGCTAAGCAGCATAGCATTTGGGGATCAGTGAAATGTGTTGAACTGATCTGACAGCTTACTAAAATTAAACTACAGGGAAGCATAGATTCCAAAATATAAAATCAGATATTTAACATTATGAATTTGAGAAATTAGAATGTTATGAGTGAAACTGGTATTCTTAAAATGCTCACAATAAACATGTAGGATTACGACATTTTGTCTGTCAGAGAACTTCTCTTAAAACTCACCAGGTGGTGTAGTAATTAGCAGTATAAAAAGAAGGGATTCACACGCTTGTTTTTTTTTCTTTTTTTTTTTTCTCTCATTCAGGCAAAGGTAGATGTATCCAAGTTCCTTCCAGGTTGACAACAGTTAGCACTCTGACTTATTAATTTCAAGCAAACTATGTGGCACGTCACTGACCACACACACACACACACACACACACACGCACACACACACACACACACACGCGCGCGCGCGCGTGCGCACACACACACACACACTCTCTTTCTCTCTTTCTAGCTAATCAGATACATTTTTCTCTTCTTTTTTCAACTATTTTGTTCTGTATATAAGTATATTAAAAAAAACCTTCATATAAACCTCCAGTTTCTTTTACTTGCTTTATTTTAGTGGTGGTGGTGGTTGGGGGGTACAGTACTAGCAACATTATTTCTTGGAAGAATCACGAGGGAGTGAGGAAATAGAGAGAACCCACAACATATTGGCCAATGACTTGTCATCCCACTGTAGTGGTTTGCAACTGTACTGCATGTCTTTACATGTATTTTAGTATCATTTTAAAACTTCAGTCAGAATTCCACAACGAGAGAATTCAAAACACCTCCATGCTATTTGCATTGTCAAAGTTCCGATCATTATGTTAATGGTAATAATAGCCATTTTCCCTACAATAAAACATCTGACAATTATTGACTGTGCAGCCATTAAAGATATTATTAAAGATATATTCCAAGAAAATAGTTTTATCATGTCCAGTAGCTGTTATTTGATTTGGTCTGTTTCACGGCATATCAACACCTCAATGGGTTATTTAATGCCGACAAATTTGTTATTGCTGGTAATATTTTCTTTCAAAATAAACTATATTTGGTAATATCTTTTTTTTTCTAAAAATGTATTACTGGTAATAATTTTTTTTTTACAAAGTATTTCTGGTATGTACTAAAACCTATTTTTAGACTTTCACTTGGGTGTCAACTATTTGCCCATAGTTGGGACCCTAACAGGTGCTACCACCCCGGGTCAGGGTGGACCTGGGAACACCAGCAATTAAGAGGTGGTTCCACGCTCCTCAAAAGCTCCTGATCAGAGGCCTTGCTGTTGGATTTAGTTTACCGTCATAATCAGGACGGCCAGTACCTGTTATCACATTTTCCGGTACTGATGGGGATTTTCCTTTCTAACTTTTTATTTGAAGCAGTATGAAATCTCAACATCTTGATTATGCATGTTTTTCTTGTACACGTCGGTGTCCATCATAATGTTGTGGTGTATTCACTCACACCATAGGATAGTGGTAGTAGAATTTTAGGCTTGTTTTTATGAAGATAAAAACAGGAAAAATAAATGTGCACAATTCCTAGAAGTCATGAATAATTGTATGGCAATTTAATCCAATTTTATTTATGTGTTTGTGTGTATTGGTATGTATGTGTTTGTTTGTATTGGTATGTATGTGTTTGTGTGTATTGGTATGTATGTGTTTGTTTGTATTGGTATGTATGTGTTTGTGTGTATTGGTATGTATGTGTTTGTGTGTATTGGCATGTATGTGTTTGTGTGTATTGGTATGTATGTGTTACACTACAATTGTGATAATGTTCATGTTATAAAATGGAGTAAGTTACTCAGTAATATCCCAAGTCTTATCATGAAGGTAAGTTACACACGTGTTTTCATCCCGACATCTTGGACGAAGAGACTGAATCTCACGCATTTTGGCGGTATGTCCGTATTTCCGACAGGAAAAGATTTGTTGCATGCTGGGAGTTATTTTATTATTTTAATTTTTATTTAATTTACTTTAAAGAAGGTTTAAATATTATTGTTTTATTTTATTTATAATTTTCATTATTATTATTATTATTATTATTATTATTATTATTATTATTATTATTATTATTATTATTTTATTTATTTGTAACAATAATAATATCCCTGTAATGTCATTATTTTCTATGAGGTGGTTTCTTTTAATTGGTATTAGCTCTTTGTGATTTTGTAGCGCCAGACCACAAGGTTCAATGAAGGATGATTTTTGCTAAGACCTTTTGTTTAATTTGCACAAAACCATTTTTAACCATTGATCTGAGAAAGCGGCTGTATACAGCTGACAGTTTAGATAATTTTGAATGAATTTGGTGCCATGCTTGGCATTCCTATGAGAGTCTTGATCTAATGAGGCTATTTAATAACATGACTAGAGTTTTCAGGTTGATTTTGGTTTTGTAGTAATTTGTGATGTTGGGTGTAACTACCCTCTGGTGCAGCCTAATAGGGTTTTTTGACATTTTTGCCAGCCTACGTATTCTGTAACACTAAAAACTGTACAATATTCATTTATTTATTTACATGGATGCTATAGTCGCCTTAAGAGAGTAAGAGATTTAGCCAATATATAAAGCATGTTTGAAGTTATTGGGCAAATCAAATTAACCTTAATAATTCAAAAAAGTTCTGAACAAATATTTGTCTAATTTAAACTCATCGGTTTCTTCCATTAGTAAAATATTTAACTAAATTTTCTGCCATTTTAATGGTTAGTTTTTGAGATATTTGGAATTTAGAAAATGGACTGACTGAAGTTAATATGCAGATTAAACAAATATTTGCTTAAGAGTTCTGAAATCTAATAAAAACTATTTTTTATTTTTGTCCATAATATATGTTGAAACATGGGTAAAGAGAAGGATCTAACAAATGCTGAAAAACAGAAAATAAATAAAATATTGAATGATGGAATGTCCATACTGGAGATATCAAAGGAGCTTTGCAGAGACTATGAACGATAAAGAAGGCTATTGGAATTATAAGTTGTGAAGTTGAAGTGAAGGAAAAGGCTTTAAAAAATTCCTTCCTCAAGATAAGCGTGAACAAAAGCGAGTTATAGCGAAACAACCACTTTTGGCAACTGCTCAAATGTTTAAAAAAACTTGCTGAAGTAAAAAAAAAAATTAACAAGATCAATGGATAATAAATAACTGGGTGTTATTGAGAAGAAGGGTCACTATATTAAAATGTAAAAAATTCAAAGACTTATCATATGTGTTTGTTATTTGTTCTATTATAGGTGTTGATAAATATTTGATGATTTTATTACATTTTTATTGAAGTAAAATGTGTTTATATGATTTTTGCATAATAACATATTGATACAACCTAAAATTTTAACTCGGGCTTTGTTTTGATACCTAAATAGATTGTTTCAAATCTGACAATATTTTATCAAACTAAATTTGAATTAATGAAATTTATATGATTTGCTTAATAACCTCAGACAGTGTGTAGTTATAAAAGGGAGCATTTTCTTTAGTTTCTTTTCCTTTACAGTGGGAGATACAGGAGTAGAGACATCGTTTCTTGGATGAAAGAAAGAGAGACAGAAAGGACGAACCTCAATCCCGAATAAATACAAAGTCAATGAAGACAGAAGGCAAATTCCATTTATCATAAATAAATTCCAGACACTTTATCAAGCAACAACCAAAGTCTGCTTTTTCACTGCAACAACAGAAGGAAAATTTTATTAAAAAGTAAAATTATGAAATTCTCAAAAGAATAGAAACAATTTCAATGAAATATTTTAATTTTTTCAATCATTTTACCCCAAGCAAGGCGATAATGTCACTAAGATGCAAAGTGTTACTGGGAGTGAAAGAGAATGAGAAGACTTTAGTGAGAAGAAAAGACAATAAAAGAAGATTTCAGGAAGACTGAAGATGGTGATAATACCACTAAGACGCAAGTGGTTACTGGGAGTGAAAGAGAATGAGAAGACTTTAGTGAGAAGAAAAGACAATAAAAGAAGATTCTGGAAGACAGAAGATTGCAATTGATACTGGATTTAAATTTTTGAAGAACGTAGGTGGTAGGGAAGCAAGTTCTTTTCTTTAATTAATTCATTAACACTCGACAGAGTAAATATTGATGAGTTCAAAATTCCACAGTTATCTCCCGTGATAGACGACAGCACACTCTTTGTTAAGAGACTGTTTGAATGTCTTTTGGGAATTACATTTAAATAGAAGAATTGGGAAACAGAATCTAGCTCATACCAATGAGAAAGTCATTTATTATACATGAGAAAATAAAAGATGGATCCTGGATTTACTGTGTCCAAAATAAATTGCAGGTCTTCAGAGAAAAGTAGATGCAGTAAGTCTTACAAATACAGGGATGTTTCAAAAATACACAAACGTAAATACATTTTTATTTCTAGATTTGAAAGAATATCTAATGACAGACCAAGAGATAACATAATACACATACACACACCTACACGCACACACACACACTCACGCGCGCACACATATATGTAAGAATATGATATCTACATTTCTATATATCAAAATGGTGTTTCATTTGCCTAATATATATAAGGAGAAATAACCATGACTTTTAATAAATATGCACATACACATATTCACACATGCGTACGAACACATACATATACACGCACAAATAAACAAAGAAGAAAAAGAACAACTATATTAAGAGTACCCAACTAGCGCATATAAATTAATTACATCAAACAGTGTAAAGATAACGATAAATGAGAAAAATGGCAGCCAATTTCAGAAAAATTCCTGAGGATTTGATAAAAAAAAAAAATGAATCGTAATCTATCAAACGTTTTTTATCAAATATTTTAGTACTGACAAGCTCCAGGGAACGTATCCTGAGGAGCGAAATGGCCATAACAATGGGGTACAATTGCGTTTCATTTTTATGTAATTCATTTCTATGCTCTATAATAAATATATTGAGCTCTCTTATGAGCACCAGTTTTACTATTTTATATCAATAGGAATCACTTGGATTACTTACCAACGGATTTTTACCTACACACACACAAACACACACGCACACACAAACACACACACACAACTCTCTCTCTCTCTCTTTCTCTCTCTCTCTCTCTCTATATATATATATATATATATATATATATATCCAAGTGTAAGGTAGGTTAAAACCAATGTCCAAACATTATATTTAAAAAAAAGTTGACCACTATCACCTGAAGAAGCACATACAGTGTCAAATCATGATTCCATTCCATTCCATTGCAGTGGTTTATAACATGTTTTTGCTATAATTTTTAATAAATATCATATATTATTAGTCTACAAAAATGATGCCAATTTTTTAAAACTATATATATATATATATATATATATATATATATATATATATATATATATATATATATATGTAAATAATAATAATTAAGTTCAACATGCCATAAGCAAATGTTTTGTGTTAATATTCAGAGCAAATAACCATAACGACAAAAATGACCGCTCCTGAGCATCAGTTTTAAATGGTGTTAAATTCTTCACTTGATTTGGTTATAGATTCAGCATAAAGAAAAAAAAATCTCAGTTGCGAAGAAAACTTGACAGGTGATCTTGTCATAAATCGATGTCGCATAAAATTAATGAAGGCCAAAGGATATGAAAACATTATGCTAACAAACAAACAAATAAAAAAAGTGCATATATATATATATATATATATATATATATATATATATATATATATATATACACACAATAACAGCAGTTATTATTTTTTAATTATCAGCATCCGCTACATTCCTTAATTCTACCAAATCTACAGTGCCACATAGACTGGTAAGAATCATCCTCATCCTGTTCATATTCCATTAGTAAGCAGGAAGTTTCACTCGGGCAGTTTCTACTCAAGAACTACGACTTAGTAGAACAGATTCCCGAGAGGATGATTTCCCGATTAATACAAATTTAACCTCTTCGATTCTAGGTTTAACTGTTATCTGTCCTACGTAACCTCATGAACTGTACTTCTTACCTCTTCTTCTTCTACTCATATGACATCATTCAGTAACCCTCTACCTTGATTGGCTCTTGGGGCTTGTATAGGGTAAACATTAGTAAAAACTTTAGTGTGGAACAAGGCTACAAATATAGGTTAATTCAAGGAGATTGAACTCATTAAAGAATTATCATTTGCAAGACAAGCTCGTTAACTATTGCTTCTCATTGTTATTATTCATTTTAACTTAATCTTACACAAGTGCATATGTGTGATGCCAATAGCGAGTATGTGCAAAGAACTCACTACAAATCACTGTCTCAAAGACAAGCTCGTTAACTATTGCTTCTCATTGTTATTATTCATTTTAACTTAATCATACACAAGTGCATATGTGTGATGCCAATAGCGAGTATGTGCAAAGAACTCACTACAAATCACTGTCTCAAAGACAAGCTCGTTAACTATTGCTTCTCATTGTTATTATTCATTTTAACTTAATCTTACACAAGTGCATATGTGTGATGCCAATAGCGAGTATGTGCAAAGAACTCACTACAAATCTCTGTCTCAAAGACAAGCTCGTTAACTATTGCTTCTCATTGTTATTATTCATTTTAACTTAATCTTACACAAGAGCGTATGTGTGATGCCAATAGCGAGTATGTGCAAAGAACTCACTACAAATCACTGTCTCAAAGACAAGCTCGTTAACTATTGCTTCTCATTGTTATTATTCATTTTAACTTAATCTTACACAAGTGCATATGTGTGATGCCAATAGCGAGTATGTGCAAAGAACTCACTACAAATCACTGTCTCAAAGACAAGCTCGTTAACTATTGCTTCTCATTGTTATTATTCATTTTAACTTAATCATACACAAGTGCATATGTGTGATGCCAATAGCGAGTATGTGCAAAGAACTCACTACAAATCACTGTCTCAAAGACAAACTCGTTAACTATTGCTTCTCATTGTTATTATTCATTTTAACTTAATCTTACACAAGTGCATATGTGTGATGCCAATAGCGAGTATGTGCAATGAACTCACTACAAATCACTGTCTCAAAGACAAGCTCGTTAAACGTTAGTCATGTTGGGTTGCTATGGAATGTAAATATAAAGAGTGTTTCATTAAGACGGATTATATATAAGGGTGTTTCATTAAGACCGATTAAAGTCAGTAGCAAATAAATCAATGTTATTAGTGAAAATTCATTTATTTCTTTATTGGATCATGTTATTTACGTCATTGCAATTATGTGTGAAAAATAATATCTCCCAAATATCCGTCAAATCTGAAAGAAAAAGAAAAATATCATTAGACGCTTAAACTTATTTCCCATTTAAAATCGTTCCAAGATATTGGAACAGCTTTTAGAAGTACATTAGAGTACAAAAGTCTACTCACTTGATCTTTCCACTGTTAAATATTCTGAAGAGCTACATTCCTTAGTCCCAACTCTCCTGAACTTCCATGAGACGCTATGCCACGTTTACTACCTCTTCTTACGCTCATATAACATCGTTCAGTAACCTTCTACCTTGATTGGCTCTTGGGGTTTGTATTGGGTGAAAAAAAAATGATAATCTTCTTTCTGACTTGTTTGGCCTTGAAGAATTGTTAAGGAAGACTAACTTCTACATTAACAAAAATCAAGAATAAATTTTAAATTTAATATGATTGTCTGGTTAAAATGAGAAAACTTCTAATGTGTTTACAGTTTTCAACGAACTGACACCTGCCGCAGCTAAATAAAATCCATCAGCAAGAACTTCAATAGTTCAATAGCCACCATTCTATTCATATCAGATGCAAAGTGAGCTTAAGTCCATATCATAGTGAAACACCGGTTCTCTTATACTCACCAGTTAAGAAATGTCGAGCCTGATCAGTACCTAGATTGGTGAATGCTTGGGAATACCAGATACTGTAAGCTTGGATGTGCATGTAGTGTAATGGATAATGGCTCAGAATTAGAAATCAGTGAGATGAGTTCAAGTTCTAGTCCGGTTTATTATATCCACTTACGCGCAAATACCATTGGAAAAGGTATGAATCCAATACATCTCCCCACCACCAGCTGTGAGTAGATTAATAGGACTTATATCCGCAAATCATTATTATTATCCCCCCCACAAATTATTGCGATTTAATAATATTTTCTGACTTTAAATAACATGGAAAGGGTTGATGAACCTTAAAAAAACAACAAATTTAATCAAGCCGAGGTACAGTGATAGAGTTTGTAGATACCACCTAGAACCTCCTCTACCACAGTTACATAGGTGATATTTTCTCCCTATGGACACATGGTGAGATCACTCAATGATTTCAAACAAAATATCAATATCTTTTACAACCTCATCAAATACACAATGAAATATTTAGTCATTTCCATTCGGTTTCATCGAAAAAAAAAAACCAACAACATCTGCACATCACTACACACTAAACTCACAGATGCTCATTACTACGTAAATTGTAGCAGCTGCCACCCAACCAATAATCCATAGCGAGTGTTTATGCATAAAACACATCTGTTCTGACCCTGAGGATTAGCAAACACATAGGGCATCTAATCAATCATTTTCTCAATAGAAATTATCCCATCAAAACAATAAAAAAAAAATCAATCATTAAGGCTTCAAAATACAAAAGAGATATCCTAACTTGCAAAACGAACAAGAAAAATTCCTGAATTCCCATGGTTTTTGATTTTAAGATTCACAAAGTCATATTTTACAAAAGGATTTCAAGTACATAAAACTTTACTCCACAATTAACAAGATTTTTAGTAAAATCCTAGTCAATACCAGGCGAAAGCTTGCAAATATGCGATCACATCTGACATATCAACAGTCCGTCTGAATTGATTATGCAAATCATATAAAACTCAATAACTCAAATTCGCTTTGAGTAATTTTTATTAAATTTTAGACAATTAGTTTGGACGTTAAAACAAAGATGAGTTAGATTTTTAGGTGATCTCAACATTTTTTATTCACGTTTTTGGATTTACTCTAAAAAACTGCGGAATGTAAAGTAACCAAATCATCAACCCACTAAGGCGACGTAATGTCTAATAAACGCCGATGAGAAGTTTGTAAAAATATCATCACCGATAGTAATTTTACCCAACTTGGTACACATAAAATAACACCACCCCACCTTTTAACGTGTAACAGTTCAAATATAAGATATTTATTGCTGTAACCTAGGGAAGGTTACTGAATCGAATAATTACAAGAAGGCTGATAAGAACGATAATACTTAGGACAAGAACAATACATATAAGATTCGCCAGCGTAGCAGGGTTAGAAGTAGTCAACTGCTAGAAGTGAGTCAAGTGAATTGCACAATGAATCTCCAACTGCAGGATATTTACCAACCGCCCCACGCGGTCAGATATGGAACAAAGCTGAATTCAATGTGGGGTATCCGAGCCCGTAGGCTCGGTCAAAAATTCACTGTAGACTCCGTATAAAACGGGGTTGGGTAGCTATTTCTTGAGACGAGATTCTGCCCTTTGACATAGCCTCGTCTGGGGAGGCAGAGAGTTTGACCAACACAGCTGGAGACGAATCTCCAACTGTAGACCAACATACAGTATTTACTACTATATTTATATGAATGGGGGCATGCCCATTATCGTCCGTAGGTATGCTACAACATTTATTTATTTTTTTATTTTGCAATAAATGTAATACAGGAAATTATATCGGTGAAACTGGTAAAGAATTTTGTCTTTGGATTAATAACCAGAAGAAAGACTATCAGAGAGAACATCAATTTCACTCTAGCTATAGATATCAATTTATAGGGGAGTTACAACTCTGAGTAAATCATTATAAACCTCCTAACATTTATATATATACAAAAATGCTCATAAAAATGAGAAACAGCAAGATGTGGGAACAAGAAAACGAGTATTATTTATTGTCTGGTTATGTAGTGTTGAAGTACTGAGGAAAATTGTGTTTGGAGGGTTAAATATAGATCAAATAATGATCTGAATCCGACAGAATGATAAGATAAAGAATAAGTAAAGTCTAGACCGTCTTTCTTGCATGTTTTTTTTTTATATATATATAGATGAGTGTAATGAGTGTCCAGATAATTTACTTGGAAAATACATGAATTATCGGAGGTTTTCTTACCTCGAATTTTTTGTTGAGTGCTCAGAGATAAATGTTAATATTATGGCCTGAAACAGGAAAAGGAGACGAAATGTTCATTGACGCACGTGTTGACGGCCTGTATGTGTTGATTGCTTCTCCGATAGTGAGAATGTCACGTTTTTGTGTGAGTAGAGGTGAAAAATGGGGTTGATTCTTGTTGGTTTAGAAAGATTGAATTAATGATAATAATAATTATTATAATTATTTTATTATAATAATTTTTGACACTTTAATTAATTTTTATTTATTTATTTTTTATGGACTTGACACAGCAACAGCATAATTATTTTTTTTTATTTATGTATTTCTTTATGGAAACGACACAACCAACTGGACCCTATTTTTTTTTTATATAACGTTGAATGCATCCTGTTAGTGTCTTTATTGAGCTGCAAACAAAATCGACGAAAATCTGAAATAAAATTAATTTTCAAAATAAATTTCTACATTCTAGGTTTAAGTAAAAATTTAGTGATACTCAATGAATATAGCTGTCACAAAAAGCAATCTACAATTGCCTCAGCAAACCCTAATCGTGGCAGACAACTAGACGAAAAAACAAAAAGATTTAAACAGTAAAATAAATCATTCACACGGACATGAATGTTATTATGCACACATACTGACATTAATGAATGTGAAAATCTCACATCCACTAGATAAGGTGGGTTGGGATATAGGAAAACGTAAAATCTTGCATCCTTCAGCTAAGTTCTTAAAACTGTTGACTAACTGCAATAATTTCGTTTCACAAGCCCTTAACATATTTAAGAAAAAGAAAATTGAAATATGAACAAAACAAGTGGTTCTCCCCCAGCAAAATTCAACTTCATTTTATTTTTTCCTGAGAAAGGACGCAGACGTGTCTGAAAATTGCGATTTTGAACATTTTTCTCATGTTTCTATATTGCCCGAAATAAAAAAAAAATCCATCAAATATGATAGATGTCATTTTTATTATTATAACAGTAATTAATAATATTATTCCGTCTTTTTGAATTTCTCTCATTGGCCTGCTATACTTACACACTCTCTCTCTGCTATGCTTTCAATCTCTCTCTCTCTCTCTCTCTCTCTCTCTCTATCTATCTATATATATATATATATATATATATATATACATATATGAGAGAATAGAAAAGTTCAGAGCAGATAACATTAGAAAGATTTTAGAGTCGCATGAAAATAAGTGGATACAACGTCTAAAAACAAAATATCCAGCCGGGCTAAATCACAAATTTAACAATATATAGATATAACTCAACAAATAAAAAAACCTACCCACATTTCTCACCCACACAAGACAGACAGGCTTACGGAGGTGTGGAGGCCTCACACTTATACACTCACCCACACGAATATACACACTTACACACATCATACGCACTCACTCCCTAATGAGCCAAATGATAACACACACCCACAGCAATACACACGCTTACACATATCATACTCACTCACTCCCTAAGAACCAAATAACGCACACACAAACACTAAACAGAGACACATCCCCTCACCAAGTCCAATAAAACTGTCAAACTGACCAGAGAATTCATAGCAGCATGTATCTATCCAGCTCTTATCTCAAATAACAACTTAAAAGAGACTGTTTGACCAACACAAGGAATGTTAAAAGATTCATGTTAAAAAGATAAAAAAATAAAAAAACAAATGAAAACTACAGACAAAAGTTCATTTTCTCCATCAAGACATTCATTTCTGTAGTTTATTGCTAGCAGCAAGCAGAAATATTTCTCCTCCCGATGATGGCCATTTCGGTCGAAACTAGTCGAGGAATCTAAATGGAATAATAATAAAAAAACGAAAGAATTTTATTCTACGACCCAGTGTGTCTGAAGATTTAAATTTTTAAATTTTTTTTATTGTTCAATATATATATATATATATATATATATATATATATATATATATATATATATATGTGTGTGTGTATGTGTGTGTGTGAAATGAACTAAGTCCGACAATATATATATATATATATATATATATATATATATACCCAATGTAACAGTAAAATTCTCCAAATCGTATAAAAGCAAAATTGACTTTTGTTAAGCTTTGAACCGTTGGATCTTAGAAATGATTAAAGATATCTTACTGAAAATCCCCTAGGTTTTTATAACACTATTAGACTCTATTTTGAACAATAATAATGTATAATTACTCTCCCAGCTTAACAGAAGAACTGTGATGAAATTGATCATCATTAATTAATCATAGCTAAGGATTGGAAACTTAAGAAGGACTGAATATATATATATATATATATATATATATATATATATATATATATATATATATTATTCCAGGATCATTTTCCATCTTATTCAAGATGATCTTCGCCCTCTCTAACTTTTTGTCCTGGAGTAACAAGGTACCTCACGGTTTTCATGTAGAATTTCATTTTCAAGTCCTTTTTTCACTGCTCTTTGAACTGTCATGGCTCCTCTCTCGCGTGCTATTGATCGAGTTGCATCTTTTCTAACTGATCTCTTTAGCACTAAGTTGAAATGACGATCCCTCTTCCTGTTGCGACATTCTGATCCAATTTTCTTAGCTACTGTTAATTTTTTTTAAACTTATTCACCTTTCTCTTGTTGGTTCTTGAATGGAATTTTTGATGGAGCTAGAGTATGAATGTTGCTACCATTACTGAAAGCCTGAATGATTTTTCCTCTCGCCATTGCTCATTTGGGAAGACATCGGCGCTGACACAAAACGATTTTAACCTGTTCTTTTTCTAGCTGAATAACTCAAATGGTTTTTCAATGATTCTTATGACAGATGGTTTCAAGATGGCTAAACACATTATCTGAAAACTTTGAAAAATAAACTCAATTAGTTTAGTGTTTTTTTTTAGATATTAAACATTTTGTGGGATAGACAGTTAAGCTGTAAGATGATTTGGGCAATTTTAGACAATTTTGCTGTTATATATATATATATATATATATATATGTGCGTGTGTGTGTATGTATATATATCTATATATATATATATATATATATATATATATATATATATATATATATATTTCAATTAAAAGGTGCAATTATGATTTATAAATTCATGAATCATTCATACAAAAAACAAATATAGAGGTTAATGATTTAAATGGTGAGAATACTTTGTCGCAAACAATATAAATAAGATACATCAACCCCGAACCTGTATATGAATGATATGATCCCCGCTTATAAATTCCAGTTGCGTAAGGTCTTTTTAATTTTTTACAAGCTTTCGTCTGTTCCTACAGACATCATCAGGTATGGAAGTAGATTTTGTTCTTGTTTTTACTTCTCAGTAATAAGAGGACAACGAAAATAGAAATGTAATCCGAAAAAATGCTATGAGAAATGTGTTATTGTTTTGGAATGTGCGGTCGCAACGCAAGAGTTGAATTTAAATTTTAAGGTTGTGCGTTTTTGTACAAATATAGCAATAAGAGAATTACTGGTAGATTTTCCGTGAATATGGCATGAACTATATTGTTCAATAATTACAGTAATGTCACACTTATTATCCGAAAGTTGCATGTTGGATCAGTTATTTTAATTTCAATTAAAAGGTGCAATTATAATTTATAAATTCATGAATCATTCATACAAAAATGTTTTTTTGATTCATGAATTTATATATATATATATATATATGTGTGTGTGTGCGTGTTAATAAAAACATATATACCTGCATTGGATGTGTGACTCAAGTTTTGTTGGTTACCCAATTCATCAGGCATGAGATATCTCTTATTATTTATTTTAAAAAAGTATACAGTTTTAAAATAGACAATAAGTGATCTCTTGTACCTGATGAATTGGGTAACCAACGAAACTTGAGTTGCACATCAAGCGTAGCTATATGTGTATTTATTAACATATATTTCTTAGCTCTGCCTTATCACATTGAGCATTATTATGTCTGAACCCACTGCTAAATTTGGTAATTATTTATTTGCTTACCAGTGTATGCATGCCAGCACATGTGTATATGCTCGATAACATCTAGTTATCTCATTTAACTAACCATACATATATATATATGGATGATTTTATGATAGAATTTTTTGTTTTACTACTTTGTGTGATCTCTTTGCTTATACAGCAACTTCAAATATATTAAGTCAAATATATTAAATATTTATTGAAAAGCATTTTTGTAATATTTTCCACTTATTTCTAAATCTGTAACACTGTTAAGCGCATTGTCTCCTAAAATGTGAAATACACTTTTTGAAGCGATTACAAAGTCAAAATTTATTGGTGATCTACTAATTCAAAATAGCACTTAGTGTTTGACAAGATGAGTAGATCAGATTTTTAAAAGGTTACCATTAAGAGTTTACGACTTGCAAACAAAAAGCACTTTTAGAGAGAAGCATGAGTTGGTTATTTTTAATACTCAAAATTGGATGTTGTTGTTTTATTCTACCTTTTGTTTTTTTTTGTTAATTTTTTCTTTTTCTTTGTTGAATTTTACTGCCATTTTGCTGATTTAAAATCTTGACGTTCACCTCTGAATAAGGCCAGTATAGTGAAGCATTTAGTGTAATCAAAGTCACTACATTGGCTTGTTAACCAGCATGCTTCAGGAGGCACATGTCGAAAATCTAACTGAAAATGGATTTCTTTTTTCACATATTTTATTCTTAACTTATTTTTTTTTACAAGATTTAAAAAAGAATTCTTCTTGTTGTTTATCAAAGAATAATTTAACCATTAAATTAAAGAGGAATTATTTTGTTATTCAAGAAAAATTTAAATTTAGATTTAAATTGAAGTAGAGTTGTACAATAAGCACTGTGCCAGAAATAATAATTTCTTTCAAAACTTGTTTTTATATTGTTATAGATTAAGCACTTCAGATCACAAATGCCAATAAACTAATTGATTGATTAGTTTTTATGGATTATCAACATTTTGAAAGTTATTTAAGGCCAGAAAATATTTCTTAGATTGTAAGAACTTTCATGAGATAATAATGATTTGCTGATACAAGTTCTACTAATTAACCCATAACTGGTGGGAAAAGAGATAGATTCATACTTTTCCCAAGAGTATTTCTGTGTTCATGAAAATAACAAACCTGTTCTTGTAAATTGGAAAGTCAAATTCCAATTAAATGGAATTGGAACTCAGCTCTCCAATTCCCAATTCCGAGCCATTATTCATTTTGTGATGTCAACAAACACTCGTTACCACTTTTGTAATGCTAATAAATACTTGTTGTTACTTTCGCAATGTTTGTTGTAGTACAGACTTTGTAATCACAGATGCAATTATAGTACACCATTGAACAATACTGGTGTCAAACACCTTCGAATATCACTTGCACTAATAGTAATTGCTTGATAATACTCACTCGACAAGTAACACATATAGTGATCTGAGTAGAGAAATAGTAGAGTGAATAGATTAGAGAATAGTGATCAGTATAGTAATAGAGGATAGGATAGAAATAGAAATCCATATAGTATAGAGGATAAACTAGGAATAGCAATCCGAATAGTAAAAGAGGATAGACTAGAATTAACGATCAATTAGACATCATGCAAACACCTACTTATGCGTTTCCTCTAAGGTCAAATGGTCTACTTAATTCACTAATGGGATCGACTGTGTTTGCTCACTGGTGATCTGTGTTCAAACTCAAGTGTTGGTAGTGAAACTTTGTTCCTATATATATTATTAGGTTGGTGCAAAAATAATGACATAATAATGTCGTTTTTTGACGTTAAAAAATGACATTAGTACGTCATTATTTTTGCACCAACCTAATATATAGGAATAAAGTATCACTGCCAACAATCCATTACACTACTCACATATCCATGCTTACAGCAGCTGTTATTCCCAAGGAGTCACCAATCTAGGTACTGCCCAAGCTCAATGTTGCTTAACTTTGACGATCATGTGAGAGCTGGTGTGTCATGTGCATATATCATTAATGGGAATTTATTAAAGTTTTTGAAAATAGATAGTAAAGTTCCAGTTTCCTATGTAAATTCATTGCAAAATGTTTCCCCTATAGAAACTAAGACAAATATACACATAGAATATGATTTCTTAAAGTGTAAAATACAAAGAAGTTTCTTTAAAATTCATAATCTGCAGTGCTTAATTGATAATAATATATAACATGGTGATAAAAACATAAAAAAGAAAAGAAACGAAATTAAATTGGCTAGATTATATACCAAAAATACATATTAAAAAAAATAATTTAAATTTTCTGCATCTTCTCTCCCTCATACACATGTGGAATCACATCAATGTAAACATCACTTTAGTCTAAGGAAATCCTAAAGGATTGAACACGTCACATGAAAATTTTTCCCACTTTGTTATAAATTTTCCTTAAATTGTTCTAGATATATAAAGAATTATACATTTATCGTTTTTCTTTTGTAATATATGAGAAAATAAATCCAGATTATGAATATCAAAAAATATTTTATTATTTTACTTTTTAAGAATTCGGTTGGTATGAGTATATTTTGTTTTGTCTTTCATAGTGGGGGTCAATTTACAATGAATTTACAACGTTTAACCCTATTAACCTTTATAAAATTGAACTGAAAATAATATTCTGATATTTGTGGTTTGGATTACTACAGATGAATCTCTAGAAATAGAAAGAAAGACTGAAAAGCAAAATGATTATTTCTGGCTGCATTGATTATTATACAACTCAACTGAAACTTAAATTTTATAAAATATTTTCAATTATTAAATAGAGATTTCATGTTCAGTCTTGTACAAGAAAAAAAAAATTAAATTTTCAAGAAAAAATAAAAAAATGAAAGAAACTTAGTAAAACTAAAAATACATTTTTCGTTATCAGTAAAATTTCTGCTTTTATAGATATTTCAAGTGTGATCTATTTTTTTAATATTTTGGCTGACAAATAATTTTCAGTTTTATAAAATCAAAAAACAAACACTTCTCTTTGTATATATATAAAAATTATCAATATATTTGATTTTACTAAGTTTTGCCCAATGCAAGCCTCGAGAGCCACTCATGGTAGAGTGTTATAGTCACAATGGTAATGAAGACTGAGATGTGTGATATAAATAGAAGAGAAGGTAGTAAATAAAGAAGATATTGAGAATAAAGAGGGAAGATAAATATTAACACTCCCGTTGAAGTGTCTAGGGAAGCACCTACATAGGATTCCCTTCCTACATAATGGCAATTCTTATGAAACGGCTGTCTGAGTGGAGCTTCCTTTTACATTTGAAACACTGAGGAAATGAAGATATTTCAGCTATGTCTTAGGTGTAAAGGTCTGAACTGGTGGAACTAAAAAAAAGCTTATCTGAATAGTTTTTATGGAAATAGTGATGGAGTAGCCCTAGGCTGGTAGTGCTGTGTTTGAAGGAAAGAGACTGCAGAGCAGAGAATAAATCTTTGTTCACAACACTGTTTGGAATTCTATCAATGCCAGAAAGTGAGGATTGAGCATACATTAAATTTTTATAAAAATATTTTATACAATAATATACAGATTACATTAATTGTGGCGTTCACCTTGATATGTCCAGTATTCTGTTCTTTTGGTAATAGCCACTGTGTATATACACTAACACCTCCTTGAATAGACACCTCACATGTCCCTTATCTGATCAAAGTGCTATAAAAAGCATCTAGCTACCTACAATTTACTAAAACTCTTAAGAAAAATTCTGGTCAAAAACACTAAAGTTCTATATAAATCACATTATTGGAAACATCATGCTGTGAGAGAGTTCTTGTGTATAAAACATCTCACTTCCTCAGCCTCACCTTATTCAACAGTGGGAATGGTGTTGTAAATGTTTTTAAAAAATAGAAAGATGCTCCTTTGAATTCCAGACATGCTCAACCTGGGATACTTGGAATAAAAATTCCTATTAGTATTCAAAACAACACATACACAAAAAAAATGCATCTTAAAATCAAATATGAAGAGAAATTAACAAACCCACTTGAAAGTGGCTAAGGAAATGTTTGAAAGTTATTAGGACAATGGATAATTTTTGCACTCCCTTACTCGCACCAAATGGCAAAAAGTAAGAATGCTGGAAAAACTAAATAGAAAATTAATTAAATTTTACCTGTTTGTCATATTCAATGAAACCTGTTTAAAAGAAAGGTTGCTGCCCAAATATACATCAATATACTATATATATATATATATATATATATATATATATATATATATGTATATATATATATTTAGATCCATTTAGGTGAACCCTAGATAGGTAGTTCCTGGTTTAGGATTATTTTATTTCTTTGCTCTGCTTAGCATATTGAGCACTCTATGTTTTAACTTAGTTACTCACTTGTTTTTTTTTTCTTTGAACTGGAAATTTAAGGTATAGGACGATTTTTTTCACCCTGTTCGGATGTTTCTAGTTCTTTCTTTTTTTCCAATTTTTTCCACTTTGTTTTGATATACTTGCAAATTGTGCCATCTGAGTTTTTTTTTTTACCAACTGAGTATATATATATATATATATATATATATATATATATATATATATACTTTAAAAATTAAGAGATCATTTGATTCTACTACCTTGGTTTCAACCTTATGGTATGCTCAAGCAATTTTTATTAGTTAACCTCCCAACACTTTATTTTTTAAAAAAGAGGTACTACTGTTCCCTGTTCCAATTCAACCCTGAACATTAGCCTTTTATATATACAGGGAAACAGGCTTGTATGTGGATGACTGTGTCATGCTCTCGTTATTTCGATTGAGCATTATTGAGAAAAAGGTAATTCCAAAACAGTAGCCATCACTGCTATTAATGCACCACTTTTCATTAATGAATTGAGCACTCTAGATGCTGGTGTTTGTATACTTTTGTATGTAATATGTTAGAATTTCCCTTTCTCTGCCGCGTGCTGATAGCTTAGGGGTAGGATCTCTGACTGATGCCAAACCAGTTGGGTCTGCAATCCACACTGATGAGCTGTGACACAGTGAAACAGGCTTGTATGTAGTGAAATTTCTCTCTATCAATCTCCTGAAAGACACTTCTTGCCTCTCTTTTTTGGGGCTGGCATTCTCAACTGATATGAAGTGGATTATATTGAATACATTGCTAGGTCTGCTGTTAACAAAGTTAGTTCACTGCTAAACAATTATTATTAGACAATTCTCTTCTGAATCTATCCCAGATATTTATAAGATTATCATTCCTCTGTAGCTAGCGATGAAAAGTTATCTCCCCTTGAACAAAACAAAAATAGCAATAAATATTAATTATAAATATTCACGAGCATAGAAGCAGTCACATAATCTGAAGAAACCTGCATAAGGCATCGTTAAGCAGGAAAGTCAATCTTTCTCTTTTTGCTCTTTGAAATTGCAAAAACAGGAAGTGCAATTTCAACCAGACAGATAAGTACTACATTTATATGGTTTTTGGTACCCAGTCTTTAGCAAGTACATATATTGCATTAATAATTTCAAATATATATATATATATATATATATATATATATATATATATATTTTTCTACAAAGACTTTTGTGTTCTGTTTGAAATTTTCATGTATTTCTGTTGTCGTATGTTTCATACAAATTAGATTAGGTCTATGCTATATATATGTACAGACCAAATTTGGTGATCTGACATGATTTGAATACACGACTTTTGCTGCATATAGTCTAGCATTCCTTCTATATATGTAGAGATACTTGATAAAATTCCAAAAAGAATGAGCAATAATATAGGTCCTGATCTGGCATCTCGGCTTCAGTCACTTTCTCACCACAATACTCTATTTTCCCTGTGGTTTTTCTATAAATACTTTCATGGTAATTGTTCAGATGAACTCTTCACTATGGTACGATAGATAGATAGATTTAGTTGTATGGATAAAAGTTTTTAAACTCTTATCCATACAACTAAATCTATCTACCTATCTATCTATCTATCTATCTATATATATATATATATATATATATATATATATATATATGTATAAAAGTGAACATAGAAGTCAACATTTAGAGGCGACAGGCTGTTTCATGCTAGACGTAATCGTCAGGCCTGCATGATTGCGTCCAGCATGAAACAGCCTGTCACCTCTGAGTGTTGACTTCAATGTTCACTTTTATATTTATATTTACATATTCTCTATCTCTGATATTGAGCACTTTATCCCATAAATAGAGCACACCTTAAAACTATGTTTCTTCATATATATATATATATATATATATATATATATATATATATATATATATATATATATATATATACAATTGTTCTGTACTGTTTGGTACCAAATGGTGGGGAACAAAGGCATATTTAATCATTAGTATAAAATTTAGCTCCCTTATTTTATATCAAACACTGTTTTATTACCAGCAGCACTCACTCTGCATATATATATATATATATATATATATATATATATATATATATATATATATATATATATATATTAAATTGTGTGTATTTAGGCAGTATGTTTTCATTAATGCATGTTTCATTAAATAATATATATATTCTTATTTGTTCATCAACTATATAGTTTGGAATAAGTATAAGATGCTTTCTTAGAAGTCTCCATACTAAGCAAATAGAACATAATACTGCTTCAACTAATCCCAAACATATTACTCCTATATCGTAATCAAATGCAAACTAATTTTAAACAAGATGAAAATATACTAAAAAAATTGGTAAATACTAATATATCCACAACAGATCCTAGCAAAAAAATTAAGTTAATCATATACTACACTAAATCTAGTATATCCAACTCAATTAGTCGCAATTATTCTTGCAACCCCACACCATTAGCAATTTGCAAAAAACAACATAGTTTACAAATTCAAATGCCCTCTGGGAGATTGTATCTCCAACAGATGAAATATTTTTGTTGGTCACACCACAAACTCGCGTTCACGACGCTCGACTCTACATTTAAATGACAACTCTAACATTTTTAGGCATTTAAAACAACATGCCTGGTCACAGACACAATTCCGGAAAATCCTTGTTGAAAACACAACTATACTTAAACATGAAAACAATAAAGAAAAACTTAAAATTCTTGAAGCTATATACATAAAAAAATTGAAACCTAACCTGAACAAAATAAACTATGAAAACTCCAGAAATATACTTAAATGAGTATAATTGATCACAGAAGCCATTGGTTTATACCAACGGCTTGCCATACTTAATACTTCTCGTTTTCACTCTTGCATGGTCATGTGTGATGTTATGGGCCAGGGTTCAATTTTTCCTTCCAGTGGCTCATATGCAGGAGTTTTCATTGCTTGGAAATCTTCCATGCAAACAAAACAGACTATAAGTGTTGCTATTTCCGTGTATTGTTTAATTTATTGTAATGTACTTGTTGTCTCTGATGATGGCTTATGTAAGCTGAAAGCTTAGAAAGGATTAAAAAAACATGTATCAATATAGTGATTTTCTTTCATCTTTCAATGATAATGTTATTAAGCTTATCAGATGAGTTGAAAGGAATTTGCTTAAAATAAATAGACAAAACTTGTCTATATTATTTAATGAAACATGCATTAATATGTATATATATATAGATTGATAATATTAGTGGTCAATATATATATATATATATATATATATATATATATATATATATATATATATAAATTTCCAAGAGGATAGAATCCAAGTAGAACTCAATGTCCAGGACAGAGTAAGAATATAATATAAAAGGCCCAAACACTAATATTCCATGGTTATAATTTATTACATTGGAATTGTAATCACGATCCAATTCATCAGGCCTCATTTCAATGTAATAAAATATAACCATGGAATATTATTGTTTGAGCCTTTTATATATATATATATATATATATATATATATATATATGTGTGTGTGTGTGTATGTGTGTAAATATAAGAGTGGATACTGAGGTCAAAACTAGTGTGGTGACAGTCTATTTTCAGGTAACATTTTTTTCTAAAATGATTTCACAAGAAGGAAGGCAGTAAAGCTACTGAGACACAAGAGGTGGGGTTACAGGGTTTGGAAGAATTAGAAAACAGATACTTTACTAAAGAGAAATAACAAAAGAAGAGTAATCAGGAGGACAGGAGAATTTGATTGACATTGCATTTAAATTTTTAAGGAAAACATGGAGCCAGAAGAGAGCGAGAAATGTGAGAAAAAAAATAACTGTTAGCATAAAACTTATGGTTACATCTCATCAGCTCAACTATAAATTGATGAAATTTTGTTGTGAGTCTAGAACTATACTTAAATTCATAAAGTCTATAAAAGACCTCATCTGAAGAGTTGCCATGAAAGTATTTATAGAAATTTTCTCTCTCTCTTCTCTCTCTCTCAAACTATGTATATATATATATATATATATATATATATATATATATATAACTATAAAAGCGAACAAAGAAGTCAACACTTAGAGGCAACAGTCTGTTTCATGCTAGATAGATGCAATCGTCTAACCTGACGATGGCATCTAGCATGAAACGCTGTCGCCAATAAGTGTTGACTTCTATGTTCACTTTTATATTTAGACACGCTCTATCTCTGATATTGAGCACTTTATCCCATAAATATAGCACATCTTAAGACTATATTTCTTCATATATATATATATATATATATATGTATATATATATATATACACGTGTGTGTGTATGTGTGAGTGTGTATATATATATATATATATATATATATATATATATATCCTTGGTACTTATTGGAAAGTGGTCAATATTAGTGATAGAGCTAACATATTCATTTGTATGGATATGAGTGTCACAAACTTGTACCTATACAAATGATATATATATATATATATATATATATATATATATATATATATATAATATTGCCTGAAAATTGCATACATGCATGAAACAGTCGATTGCAACATTGATGTCAACTCCTAGAATTCATTTTTTCACCCTTGAAAGTGAAGTCTGAAGATCCAGAGAAAAATAAAATGTCTGGTGAAATAAACTATTACAATGGAACCTTAAAGTGGTCTGTTTTTTCTTTAAATTAAATTATTAGCTCTGACTTAACATTGAGCTCTCCGGATTTCATCCTCCTTAGGATTATCCATACAGATTACCAAGACTTTCATTACTTATATATATATATATATATATATATATATATATATATGTATATATATATATATTATGCAGCAAAAAATCCCAAATGACCTCATGTGGGTATAGTCTATTTCAAACAGGCACAACAGTCCTCCTCAGATTGGAGATGAACTCAGTCCAGAGCTAAGGGGGAATGCACCTGTTTGAAATAGACTATACCCACATCAGGTAATTTTGTATTTTTTGTTGTATAATGAACATGCTCTGAAGAAGGGAATGGAATTTTTATTTATTAATCTGAACATTTTTATTACATAAATGTTATTTTTTAGATGATACTCATATTTGAGTAGACACTCTGTTTATTTATTAAACATTATATTTTTTTTTATTTATTTTCATCTATTGGCTTGAATATTCCAGAAAATCTTATTAAAGAAGAGAGTATTGGAGAGTACATATTTTTTACAAAGAAGATTTATTGGATATTCAGGCTGGTAGATAAAAATAAATAAATATACTGTTTAATAAATAAATAGAGCATCTACAGCACAGTCAGTTCTGCTGGTAATAAAACCATGCTTCATGTAAAATAACAAAGCTAAAATATATACTAATAATAGATATGCATTTGTTCCACACCATTTGGAACCAAACAGTGTGGAACAAATGTATATTTATTATGCATTCAGATCCACAATTATTTCTAACCATTAACCTCTAGAATAATTTGAAACATAACCATTATTGCCCACGCAATAACTATTAGGATAATACAATAGACCTCAATACCCATAATGCACCATTGACCAGTATATATAAATAGTCAAGCCAAGAACAACATACATGGACTGAGAATTGCATTTAAGCATGACAGAATGTTGATGCTGGGTGCAGATATCAATATCCATTTTCATATATATATTTTTAAAGAGAATAGAGAAGCTAATAATCTGTAGTGCACACTTTTTCTTATTATATAAGAAAATAGCATGGAAAAATGAGACATCAATTATTGATTGTACAAGATGCAGATGTCAAGTGAACATCCTTAGAAATTAAAACTAATTGAAAACACTGAGAAATTTTGTGAAAACAAGAAAATAGAAAGCTCTTTTCTATATTGAATGTAAGAAAGAACAAGAAAATTATGGCAATGAAAATTCATACAGAATTAATACAAGGATCTGAGAAAAACCTGCTGGATATAAGTATAAAAACATATGGAGAAATTTCAGAGAAAATTCAGAAAAGACATAACCAAAATAAGAAATTTAGTGAATATATTAATCCACTCAGATAAACAAAGAATGTATATAAAAAGAAAAAAAAGAACACTATGCGTATAAAAAAAAGAACACTATGCATATAAAAAAAAGAACACTATGCATATAAAAAAAAACACTGTGTATATAAAAAAAAGATTCTGTTATATTGTCATGTAGTGACAATATAAGAGAATTTTACAAATCTCCCAAGACAATATAGAATAGGATATCAATTTAGAAGATGAAGAAATAGAAAATGAACTGAATTTAGAGAATGGAATAAATAAGCTAAAAATAATATAAGTGTAGTGGATTGGTAAATTGGATTGTATCAATTTGCATATGTTAAGTAGAAGAGGTATAAAGTCTATAGTAAACTAAAGGAGAGGCAAGAAGTTAACTACTGATCACGTGTCATAGAACAACATAATACAACAACAAACATATATCACAATTAAAGGAAAAATTTTAAAACCAAGACCTCATGTAGACTAATAAAACCAGTTCAGAGCAAGATTAGAGAGATAAGTCAAAAAAGGAAATAAATAAAAATACTGGAGAAAATAAGCCTAAAACTAAGAGAAGTGTTTCATTTTAGTTTTTCCTTCCGATTATACTGTTAGGCATCACGGGGAGACACTCTTCTGTCAGCAGCAAGGTGAGTGGCCCGTAGGAGAGATATCTCGTGGGCTCTGAGAGTATCTGCCACTGAGTCACTCCAGATCTTCTTGGTTTGCCTCTCACTCTCCAGCCAGAGTACCTGAGGTGTATGCTCATAGGCTTGTTGGTTGATAGGCATATGAGTGAGGTGTCTGAACCACTTGATCCTCTGTTGTTTGATGTGTTATATGACTGATATCTTGCAATAAATCAGTTTAATTTAGTTTTTTCTTCCCCTTGTGCTGTTAAGCACTGTGGGGAGACACAGTCCACTGTCAGCAGCTAGGAAAGTGGCCTGGAGGAAAGATATCTCATGGGCTCTTAGAGTGTCTGCCACTGAGTCGCTTCAGCACCTTCTTGATCTGCTTCTTGCTCTCCAACTCATCGAACGACAGAGGATCAAGTAATTCTGACATCTCACTCGTATGTCTATCAACCAACTAAGAGAAGTAATGGGAATAAACCAATGGAAAAAGCACAAAAGATTTTATGAATTTGTTTAAAAACATAAAAGAGAAAAAATATATAATTTTATGCAATTTGATATAAAGGATTTATATCCATTTATCATGGAAAACATGTAATAATGCAATAAATATTGTGAAAGAACATATTGCAAAATAATACATTGTGAAAGAACATATTGCAAAGAGCATATTGCAAAAGAACACATTGTAAAAGAACACATTGTGAAAGAACATATTGCAAAAGAACACATTCTGAAAGAACATATTGCAAAAGAACACATTGCGAAAGAACATATTGCAAAAGAACACATTGTAAAAGAACACATTGTGAAAGAACACATTGCAAAAGAACACATTCTGAAAGAACATATTGCAAAAGAATACATTGTGAAAGAACACATTGTGAAAGAACATATTGCAAAAGAACACATTGCAAAAGAACACATTGTAAAAGAACACATTGTGAAAGAACACATTGTGAAAGAACACATTGCAAAAGAACACATTGTGAAAGAACACATTGCAAAAGAACACATTGTGAAAGAACATATTGCAAAAGAATACATTGTGAAAGAACACATTGTGAAAGAACATATTGCAAAAGAACACATTGCAAAAGAACACATTGTGAAAGAACACATTGTGAAAGAACACATTGCAAAAGAACACATTGTGAAAGAACATATTGCAAAAGAATACATTGTGAAAGAACACATTGTGAAAGAACATATTGCAAAAGAACACATTGCAAAAGAACACATTGTGAAAGAACACATTGTGAAAGAACACATTGCAAAAGAACACATTGTGAAAGAACATATTGCAAAAGAATACATTGTGAAAGAACACATTGTGAAAGAACATATTGCAAAAGAACACATTGCAAAAGAACACATTGTGAAAGAACACATTGTGAAAGAACACATTGCAAAAGAACACATTCTGAAAGAACATATTGCAAAAGAATACATTGTGAAAGAACACATTGTGAAAGAACATATTGCAAAAGAACACATTGTGAAAGAACACATTGTGAAAGAACACATTGTAAAAGAACACATTGTAAAAGAACACATTGTGAAAGAACACATTGTGAAAGAACATATTGCAAATAGATGAATATAAGCCAAACATTATGAGACAATTGTAAAAATTCATTATTATTCATAAAAATGAATCATGCCTGATAAAATATGGGAAATATAATTTTGCTGTTACTATTGGGTGGTCAATGGTGGAAGTTATATATTAAAAATTTATCTGAAATATTAGAGAATAGAAACATATGTCAAGATAAGAGATGTGATGGATTGATAATTATAAAAAAATATAAATGGTCATAATTTAGATTAAACTGTGGAAAACAATAATATAAAACTTTAAAGATATAGGATTTAAAATTTATATAAAACAAAATTAAAAGAAGTGGATTTTTGGATGTTACATTGAACTAAGTGTACAATAAATACAATGGATATAAAAAATAAATGAATCTCCTATATATGGAGGCAAAGTGAAGTAATGGATAGAAACTTGGATCAAGTTTGTTACATGCACTTATGTAGTAATACCATTGGGAAAGGTATGGATCTATCTCTACTCCTCCCAGCTATGGATAAATAGCAGGACAGACTATATAGCCTTGGGTGGTGAACAGTCTACGAGAAGGACAACTCTGATTTTAAAAACTGCTGATGGTCATTTGGGGACCTTGTTGCATAGTGTGCACCAATTCTCTGTATTCAGCTCTGCATAAACATTCATCACTATAAATAAATGATATGATGGGAGATTCCAGTAGGAGTATATATATATACATATATATATATATATAACCTTAAGGTGTGCAATATTTATGGGATAAAGTGCTCAATGTCAGAGATAGAGCATGGGTAAATATAAAAGTGAACATTGAAGTCAACACTTAGAGGCGACAGTCAGTTTCATGCTAGATGCAATCATCAGGCCAAGGGTGCTGTTATTTTTCTTGGCTATTTATATATATATATATATATATATATATATATATAAATAGCCGAGAAAAATAACAGTACTTGTGGCCTGATGATTACATCTAGCATGAAACAGATGGTTGCCTCTAAGTGTTAACTTCAATATTCACTTATATATATATATATACATATATATATATATATATATATATATATATATATATATATATATATATAATTATATATATATATATGTACACTTTGTCAAATCATCCTCAATGTTTAATAACAAATAGACCAAAAATAATAAGTTGAAAAAGGAGAAAACAGGGGAGGAGAGGACTTATATTCAATACTGACTCTGATGTAAATCCCAGCATCCCCGACTCATCTGGGTTTTCCTGTTTCACCATTTTGTTCTTATATGTCACACCTCTCTCCCTACAATATTCTAGATATAACATTAAACTTAAAGAAAAATGAATACAAATTAATATAAAAAAGAATATTGAATCTCCTATGTATGTATGTATGTATGATACTATCTATCTATCTATCTATCTATCTATCTATACACACACACACAAACACACACACACACACACATATATATATATATATATATATATATATATATATATATATATGTATGTATGTGTCTGTATTTATATTTTTATATGTGTGTATATATGTAAATATATGTGTGTGTGCATGTATAGAGCCAAGTTCGATTTCCAGTTGAATCCATTACATTCACTAACGTGCTAATACCCTTGGGAAAGGTGTGAATCCTCTTCTTCTTCCTGCAGCTATGGGTAAATAGCAGGACAGACTGGGTTCTATAGCTTTGGATGGCAACTGGTCTAGGAGAAGGACAACTCTGAATTTCAAAACCTGTGGATGGTCATTTGGGGACCTTGTGGCACTTAGTGCACCAGGTCTCTGTATTCGGCCCTTCAAAATGTGTGGATGGTCCTGCACGAAACCTTCACCACTATAATCAAAATCTCATGTGCTGTTGTCGGGCTGTCGGTTTCATACGAACTGATCTGCTTGACCCTCATACGTCGAATTCGACAGGAGAGTCAAATATGTATATATATGTGTGTGTATGTATATATATGTATGTGTGTGTGCATATGTACATGTGTGTATGTGTATATGTGTGCGTGTATATACATGCGTGTATATGTGTATGTGCATGTATATCTATGTGTGTGTATATATATAATTGCATGTGTGTGTGTGTGTGTGTAGACATATATAAACATGGTATCAAATCATCCACCATCTTTAATGAGAAATGTGCCAAAAATAATAAGTTGAAGAATTACAGACAATGAAAAAAAATCATTTAATGCAGTAAAAGAAGAAAATGAAATAGCATTAAATAATCGTGGATTCAAAACAAAATTAGAATCGACAGCAAAACCAGAAAAGTAAAAACAGAAATAGAAAAATAATATGGCTTAATCTGACATACAAGAATGTTGATACAAACATAGGAAAAAATTTTAAACTTACAGACAAACATTTCCATAAATTGCATAAAAATCAAAACAGCATAAACATTAGTTACAGTTTGGTTGTTAACACTGAATGAATAATAAAACACCATAACAAAAAAATACTGAAAACTGACGATACAAAAACATTAACAAAAAATATAATTGTAGAATCAAAAAGCATAGAATGATTCTTTCAGTTTTGTATCCTCCTCTTGATTGTGTTTAGCACAAGATTTCTGTATTTACACTATGTACATACGGACTATTATCTTCATCTTTGTTGTTGTTATCCAAACATTTTGGCTGTTGATCCCTCCACACTTTATCAAGTATATGCCGATCCAGGTAGCCTACAGGGAACTCCAATCAAAAACAATTATTTCATCTATAGGGACAGACTACTTTTCTTTCATTGCCTATGTCTAGGGATATCTCATCATTTAATTCTAATTTTTAGTGCAGCACAGTTAATATTTAATCTCTTTCTACTGAGACCAAGTACACACTGCCCGGCATAGGGATTGAACTCACAGTTACTATATGACTAAATTCAAATTTAAAACCAATGTTTTAATCCACTTGACTTGTCCTATAAGGTACTGTTTCAGCTCTTTTAACTTTTTGCTATCCTCATGTTTCTTTTATAGCCAGTGACCTTTTAGGATTGTCCATTTGAATTCTTTTGTTTTATTCGTGGTGAGAATGCATGACCAAAAGAATCCTAATACTAAAATAGAATTTCTAAAAAAAGTCAGACAGAAATTCTTTAAATGTATAAATCTCACCTTTTTAATTTCATTTTCCTTGGGAAAGAATTCAGCAAAGACATGAAACTAATTAAGGCTGATTGTTAACCAATTATTAAAAACATTGATAATCTAATCTTTTACTTGAAAACTATCATGAAGAAACCTAATCACAAATTGATTATTTAAATAGTTAATTAACCCTGATTAAAAAGAAGGATGCTTTTAAAATCCGAACATAATTGCTTAAAAATAATTTGTTTATTGCCAATTAGAATCCTTTCACTTGCTAAGTAAATTAACTGCCTTTTCACCTTCATTTCTTAAGATTTGTGACTGAAAAGGTATTTGCCATTTTCATTCTACTCTTTAATTACTATTATTATTATTATTATTATTATTATTATTATTATTATAATTATTATTATTCTTTTGAGATCCTCTGCGACTCTTAGACGTTGCATCCAGGTTATTATGCTGACATCATAGCACCTACTTTCAGTTTAGAGAAAATGCATTCCTCAAAACATGAGCTGTTCCAAGCAGTGCTGCCACCCGTACATTCAGAATGATATGAAGTATCTGCAAAGTGCATAGCAAATAAAAAAGATTCATGGAAATTGTTCTGAGTGCACAAACCACAACAGGGACAAATTCACCTGCCATTTGATACAATATGCTGATTTATCCTGCCATATTTTGATACTTCCTTATTTTCCCCTCTTCAGTTAATTATTATTATTATTATTATTATTATTATTATTAATTTAACACCATTAGTTGATTTCCCTTTTGTGAAAAAATGTTTTCATCTTTTCAATACTGAAACTGATCCAAAAGTTTCATGCCAAAGACATTTGACTATTTCAGATCTCTCCTATATTACATATTACTTCTTTCTTATATAGGAATTAAATTCTGTCTATATTTTTCAACCCAAATAAAATAATAATAAAAACCCCATCACAAGGATTGCTTGATAAACAATAATTATAAATGAAAATACCCCCAAAATACTTGTGGACATAGTTGTAGAACTACCACATGTTATTTTTTAACAATTTACAAAATAATAACAAATCTCTTCACACCTGCAAATTCAAGAAGATTTTCTCAAGCCAGTTTGAAATTATTTTCTAATCAATGAAAAACTTGTTTTCAAAAAGTTCACCCCTCTATTTGAAATTAGATTTTGAAACCCCTTATGAATATAAAAATAGAAGCATACTGCTTCTTGAGGCTCATAAAAATTTCAGAGGCCAGTTTGATCTACATGTGCATACACACATGCACACAGTAGAAGAAAGAACAGCTAGAAGCTACCAACTAATGCTATGTTCATGCACATATTAGAAAGGAATAACCAGCAGCTGCTGACAAATCATTTGTCTACGAACTCACAAACACATTAGGTTGACCATCATGAAGTAAATCTGTTCACACATTTCACAATGCTCTATGAACATTTAATTAGTTGATAAAACAAACTTTACTGGAAGGAAAATTGAATATTTTATTGTGATTGTATATTTCTGAGAAGAATATATAAATGTCATTTCAACTGACCTTTTGCATCTAGTTTTCCTTCAGCAAATAACCTTTTATGTTTCATTTAAAAGATGTGTTGTGGTTGTGGTTGTTGTTGTTGTGAAATTTTTTAAGGATTGCAACACTCATTTGGCAACACAAGACTGGGTAGATGGTTACCAACATTTATTAGTTTTTAGCTAGCATTTATTTTGGCTTAATTTTTGTTTTTTTAATTCAATATCCAGACCATTATGAAAGCCTATTAGATGTAATACATACATACATAGCCATGATTTTTGTTGAGGAAAGACTACTTTTATCAAGGCACCATTTCTAGAAAGTTTTCCATTCATGGCTTCAAACTATATGCTCGCCTCATCCATCCAGAGTTGAATAAGATTTATAGCCAAATGAGGCCATTTTGGATTTTTTGGCTGTGTAATTTATATGTTCTCTTATAATAAATACATTGAGCTCTCTTTGTGGATCAATTTTAATATTTGATATTATTAGCATCTACCTGATCTATTACCTGTACTATATATATATACTGGTAGTTTATATTGTGTGGGTAAACAATGGCTTACAAGACACCTGAAAGGTTCACATAAAACTTCCCTAAATACATTTAATGTTACTGTGTTATGAAATTAGACCATGACAGATTCACTAGTTTACAGTGTCTTGGCAGATAGCTTACCAGATAGCTGGATTTTCCACATGAGTCTTCCCTAAATACATTTAATAAAAGAGTTTTATGGATGTAAACTAGGATAAATACTAGTTAACATTGACTTACCAAATGCCTGAAAGTTTCATATAAGATTTCCCCATTTACATTTAATATTACATTATTATAGAGTTAGTTTCGAACAAATATGGCTCACCTATGTTGTTTAGGTAAACATTAACCCGGCAGTTTCCTTACCTTTGTCTATGAAATCTGCGGTATATTTTCTGTGCCATTTTTTTGAGAGGGGTATGGAAAAGTAGATTTTATATTTGATCAAATATTGTTATGTATTTTTATTTTTTCACCCCAAGGAAGGCAACAATGCCACTAAGACGCAGAGTGTTACAAGGAGTGAAAGAGAATGAGATGACGATGGTGAGGAGATGGAATATCGAGATTAACTTTGTATTTTCATTTTTCAAGATTGTATATAGCAGGGAAGCAATCAATCAATGGAGAATTACTCAGGTGGGAAGTGAGATAAAAGAATCTATGAGAATAGAATATATGGTTGCATCTTGATAGTTCAACAGTAAAATGGTGAGAGCTAGTTGCCAATCTAGTAGCACACATAAATACATGCAGTTGAAGTACTAAAAAATAGCTCATCAAAAAAATTGCAATGAATATATTTGTAGAAATGACAAAAAGAAGTGACGTCCTGTTGGTGGGAAAGTAATTGAAGTTAAGTTGGAAGGTCACGACTGATTACATTACAGATCCTTCTTTGAATTTTGTCAAGAATCTCGAGATAAGTAGTTGGTACACCAGACCAAATATAGCAGCAATTTTAAATGCATGGATGAAGGGTATATTTATAAACTCTCAGCCATATCCGTCTGGTCAACCAGAAAAAGCATTCAATTAGAATGGAGCAAAAACAGCATCATGTTTAGATGTAAAAGCGTCTATCTTCTTCAATTACTTTAAAGTACATCCATTAAAAACATTTTGAGTTAAAGCAGGTACTAATATGACAGAAGTAGTCTGTATTTATTCAAGTGAAGTTAGCCAAGGACATGAAGGAGTAAAACAGTCAACATGAAGACCCAATTCAGACCACAATTATTTTGTAGTTTTTGGAATTCAATTTGTCAGTGTGCTACCAGGGATGTAAAAGAGGATACATTTACAAAACAATTGTTCAATTTGATAAACATTGGTTGAAAGTTCAACAAAAAACAAGAAAGAAACCAGTAAAAATCGCCATTTACTCGAGTTTTCACTATATGGGTTGACTCAATTATCAAGTTAAATGACTGTTAAACAATCAACTTATTGTTGGTTACAATTGACTAAAGTTTGTATCAGATTGCTTGAAAATTAAGGGAGTTTTTAGTTTAAAATTTGTGTTAAAATCGATTTGTGTTGAAATTGATTTTTTGTCTTAACAATTTTTCGCTAAACGCAGTGGTGTAGAAATAAAAATGATGTATCGTTGAGCTCGTCATGATGTAAGTAACCTACATACCAAGTTTGAACGAAAGCGAAAGAAAAAAGTTGAATATATCGATTTTTGATCGGCTTTATCGATTATTGATTTCTTTAAAATTATCGATTTTTTATGCTAAGAACCTATTTCTTACATTATACAATGTATGTGTCAAGTTTGGTCAAAATCAGTTGGATGGATCTCGAGTGAAATGGTATCACACAGACAGACAGACACACACACAGGCATCCTGCGTTTATATATATATATATATATATATATATATATATATATATATATATTAGGTTGGTGCAAAAATAATTTCGTTTTCTCACATGTTAGAAAACGAAATTATTTTTGCACCAACCTAATATATATATATATATATATATATATATATATATATATATATATATATATATATATAGATGTGCAAGTGAAGAATTGTCTAGCACAATACAGAGAACCTACTTTCCTATCAGAAGACCTATCAACTGATTCAATATAATCACTCCACTTTATGTCAGTAGAAAACGCGTGGAAGGTGCTGCATGTTACTCTCCTAGAGTTTAGCATCAGCCATGTTGCTTGCAGACAGAAAAGTTTCTCGGCGGTAATTAAATGAAAGCAGTTTTGTTTTGGAGGTATTCAATTTACAAGCCATTCTTTGCCCTATTTAATCACTGATTAGAGGTCCTTTTCGGGAGCAGTTGTCAGTTCTACTTTGTTAGTTCTGTCAGACTTTCTACTAAGACAGGGGTAATTAGTTATTTCATCTGCATAGAGACCTAGTTGGGAATTGATGAAATTAAGAAGGACATTGATGAAAATCAGAAACAGCGAATGATAGAGCTCTATGGGACCCATATGTTAATATGAAATCGATTAGAATGGTATCCATTCGTCGCACCATTTATTACATGATTTGTCAGGATAGATTGGATTAAGCCAAATATTTATTCAGGGTCACACTAGCTCTTGAGCTTGTGGAAAATGTCAGCATACCAAACTCTGATATTTAGCACCACAGGCTGAACTTCACCATTCTTATCTCAAGTCAAATTCAGTGATGGCTATTAACATATCTATGGTAGATCTGAAGAAACAAAAGCCATATTGGTAATAAGTAAGTTGCTTAAACAGTTGATTAGAGTCTTTAATACTTTACCAAAAAATGTAAGAGGTTAAGTGCATGATAATTCGAAATGATTACACATGGTTCCTCAGAGTTCTTAAAGGCAGGAACAACAGGGAAACACTTCCAGGAAGTTGGAAAGCAAGATGCAGCAAGGCATTTATCGTAAAGTGTTGTAGAGTAGCTAGCACCCTTTCAGCACTCTACCAGATGGCCTGGCTGATAGCCTTAAATAGTCTACGATTAAGGACTTCAACAGTTGATTAATAAGTTGATACTAACCTGATTAATATTAGAACTGATCTTACTTCATTTGGCTATACAGCATTTGAGCCTCCTCTATTCCTTGTAAGTTGTCTTGTTAATTGTTTTATAACTTATTGTTCTGTGTTTTTCTGTATGTATCCGTTAGTACCGGATGCTGGTCATTCTTCTCTGTGAATCATTCACCTCGACGATACAACATAAAGTTTTGGAGATAATAGGAGCCATTTCAGGAGCATATTTCTTTAGGATGATTGCAGGGATATCATCGAACATGCAAGACTTGTGGAGATCTAGTTTGAAAATAATAGCAGAAACCATGGACGGAGTTGTGTGCATATCAATCAGTAGAGACTTTTTTTACAGGGGAAATGAAGCAGACAAGAATTTCTTGGTAAAGCACTCTATCTGCAGGATATGACAATTCAAATTGATTGAAGAGAGGAAAAACTAAGGATTCGCTCTTGTTCACTACAGCCGCCAGTAATCATTAGAACGAAATTTGTGATAGGCTGTACTGTGTATCATTCTATCAGTGAATAGTGACTTTGGCTTACATTCATTACAAGTGGTGACAAAGAGATGCCTGTTGCAATCAAACTTGTCACTCTCGTATAGTTGGAAGAAGTGGTTCCCGTGGGCTATAGTGGCTGAATAGGTAGTAGATAATCAAAAAGATTGGCGTTTCACTTGGTATTTCTGTGCTGGCATGAAAGCTTTGACCCAGGAAGACATTAATTGCACATTTCTCAACAGGGTGATTAAAATATCAGTCCAAAAGGCATCGCGAAGAAACCCATGAATTCCAACCAGTGTGTTGGTATGAAAAAAAGGTGTTCTGTTAATAGGGGGTTCCTGACTGACGAGAGAGTGGAAAAAGATATCTATAGACACTACCGTATGGTCAGAGTTGCTAAGATGACAGAGTTGCAGAGCACGACATGAGCCTAGGGAGGAGGTAAAGAAGAGCTTAAGTAGAAAAACATGTCCAGCATAGTAGGGAAACGTATCGAGAATTCTATTATTTGAGTGAGAGATTGAGCAAATGTGATGTTTAAAATCTGGATCCCTGTGAGGTCAGTGGCAGTAGAGTGATGAAGCCACTAGACATGATTGGCATTGAAATTGCTGGACACAAAGATATTTGCAGATGAGTGTAGAGAAAAAAGGCCTTATCTATACTAACAGAAATTCTATCTAGCAAGCAACAATTATGAGAGGAAGGTGAATAATAATGAAAGAAGAGATAACTGATTGAGTTTTCTCGCGAAAGTTGGAAGCACATGTAAGAGAAATCCGGAGACTCAAGAGACAGTTCCCTTACCAGTGGGAGATATTCGTGAACATAAACACCTTGGATATATGTGTAAACTCTAGAGTCCTTACGAAAGAGAGGAAAATAATCAGGAAGAGAGAATTAAGTAGAAGAGAATAAAGGCTTCAGATTAGTTTCACAGAGAGCTAGAATGAAGAATGATCAAAGAGAAATGATTCTACACTGCAGAAATTGTTATAAATGTTGGAGAACGATTGAGAATCTTAAGTGCTTTTTGAAAACTGGTTTAGTTTTATTTTGTTTATTTCTTTCAGTCATAATGTTTTCTAAAGGTGGTAAAAGGCTCAGAATAGAAGGCCACATGCCAGTCGGTCAATTATGTGCCATACGTGATATACGCTTAGGCGATCATGCATCTTTCGATACATGACTGACGAGGCAGATTTTTTCCTGCAGTAGGTTGCCATTTCTTTCTGCGTTAGACCAGTTGCCATCCAGCGCAATATAACCCGGTCTGCCCTGCTATTTACTTACAGCTGGGGGGGGGAGAAGAAGAGGATTCACACCTTTCCCAGGGGTATTAGCACGTAAGTGAATGTAATGGATTTGACTGGTATTCAAAATCGGCTCTCCGATTCCTCAATCGGTGAAAGCAGTGTGGCCTCAAAGTTGCCCACCGGACGTGCTTTACGTTCGAATAATTTTTGCTGTTTCACTTTTTCTGGTATAATCAATTCCAGTCACACTGTCACGGTAAGGCAGCTTCCCCTCGGATAAGAGATATGCATTCAAATTTTGTTGGGAATATTATTTATCGTTTCTGACCTGTTCTTCATTAAATTGTTGATCTGGGAATTGGGATAAAAACAACAGAAATTAGGAAGAAAGAAATACTAATAAATAAATGAATCAGATTTTTCAATGTTTCATGTGAAAAAATATTCCATTTTTCTTTTCCAACATCTGAATCAAGATAAGAAGGGTAACGCACACTTCTCAAGGACACGTAGCCCTGTGGATAAAGGTGTTGGTGAGATCCCGTGACTAGACCCAAAGAGTTGTGAGTTCAATACTAGCAGTGGTGAACCAAAAAACCTGGAGAGTTGAGTCAAAGGGAAATAACTGAGGCATCGGGAAGAGGCATGGTACGGGGAACTAGAACAATCTACTACGGTGGAAGAAATAAAGGGTTCGAATCGAAATTCCAATCACCTGAAGAAGGCTGGGGCGTACAAAACGTTATGAATATGGCAATGAAGATAAGGATAACAGTTCGAATAATGTAAATAATTTAAATACAAACTTATCAATATTTTCACCCCTACAGGGCTCAAGAGCCACTCATTATAGGGCACTACTGTTAAAATGATTATGATGAACAACGTAGTAAGAAATGAAGATTTTAACAATAAAGATGAAAGATAAATATTGACTCTTGAAGTGGTCAAGATTGAAGGGAGTTTCTTCCACAAATTAGCAAGCCATGGGAAAAACTAACTGGAAATTATCCTTAGAATTAAAAATATGAAGGAAATGAGAATGCTTTGACAGTGGAAGGATCATGTCGTGACCTATCTGTAAAGGTTTGAGCTGCTGAAAAAAGAATGGGGTGCTCATCTGAACATTTTTCATGGAAATATTGATAGAGTAGTGTTAGGTTTGTGATACTGTCCCCGTTGGGAAAGAGGCTACAGAATAAAACTTCTCCCCCACAAGATCATGTAAACTAGGGGTTGGCAGCCTACGGCACGCGTGTCACACATGTGTCACGCCAAACAGTTTCCAATGGCACGCAGCCGCAAATGACATCACGAAGTCCGAACTAATAACTACTACAACACAAAGAAGATATTTATCTGTTTCAATTTCATTATATACTAAAGTATATCTACTATGCATTACTATATAAAATATTAGGTTGTTGCAAAAATAATGACGTAATAATGTCGTTTTTTGACGTATTTTCTAACGTCAAAAAACGTCATTATTTTTGCACCAACCTAATATATTGAAGAACAGGTATATTGACCTTGACTTGGATAAAAATATGTGTGCTGTTGGCACACTGAATGATTTTACAAGCTTAATTCGGCACATAATTAGCAAAAGTTTGTCGACTCCTGATGTAAATGATTTTGATTTCTATCAAGGCTGGGAAGTGAGGATTGAGCATCTCTAGGCCAGATATAATAACAATACTTCATTTGTGGCCAAATCTGTCTCTACCTGTTGACAGATCCCAATGTGAGATTAATACTGCTGTAAGTAGCACTCAACAAGAGCATGTTAAAATATTGACGCAGGTTGTTATCATCATCAATGTATATCTAATGATTAATGTGGGCAACAGAAATGTGGTTCTACAGAAGGATACTGAGAATTGCATGTATGGAGTGAGTAAGCAACGTGGAAATCTTAAGGAAAATGACAAAAAACACTTTTCACTCCAAGCAAAACAAGACGTCACTTGCATGCAGGCGGTTACTGAGAGTGAAAGAAGATAAGAAGAAACATTATTCACCCTTTGAGCCTTGCGTTCTTGAACAATTTTAAACCTTCTGCGTGAGCTCCCGAGTCAAAATTCTCAAATAATTGGTATGTAATGTTTTACGGTAGATATAAAAATAGTTACAAGTGTTTACCCACCGTTCAACTGGTGGCTGGGCATTAAGTCATTTTTACTCTACCACCGCCAAAGCCGTGATCAGGGCACAAAGAGCCGAGGAAATAAAACAATAAAAGAACAGAAATTAAGAAGACAGAAGATAACAATAAACACTTCATTTAACATCAAACTTGACTAGAAAACAAGAACAAGTAGGAAGTGAGTTCCACAAGCGAGAAGTGCGAGAAAAGAATCTTAGCATAGACCTTACGGTTACATCCGAGCCGTTTTGACTGTAAAATGATAAGACCTTGCTGCCAATCCGGTATTGCATTTAAATTCCCAGAGTTTAGGTACCATGATAATCAGAACAATCTGAATCAAAAAGAGACAGTTGAAATTTCTTGGATGTATAATGAGGAAGGAGAGCTTGGTAAACATAACCCTCACAAGGCCTATTAGTAGCAATTCGTTTCCTGACCCCTCACTTAGCCGAAATACGACTCAGTCCAGACAGGTAGTAAAATAATAAAAAAATGCCGGGGAGGGGGGGAGACATAGAAATACAAAGATAGCGCGTCTGTTATTAAATTTATTGTACGTTTGATTTAACAGCTAATACTGAGGGCTATTTCACAATACATATATATATATATATAAGCATTATATATATATATATATATATATATATATATATATATATATATATATATATATATATATATATAAATGTATGTATAAGCAATTTTAAAACATTCTCAATATTTATTTACAAAGCAAAAATAACAGTTAACTGGCCGAAATACTGCGGGATTAATATAATCAGATACACACATATATACACGAACGCACACACACCACGCACACATATATATAACGACATACGTATTTAGACATAATAATAATTACAAAATCACCACCATAAAACGTGAGACATCTCCAACTTACTAGAAAACTGAAATCACCCTCTTTTAATGGAGGAAAATGGATTAAACTAAAGAAAAATGCTAAAAATAAAAGGGAACGACAAGCTTCCATATTGTAACTAAATTAAAAATGAAAGTACTAAGGAAAAATCAAGCACCACCCAAGATTATTATAAAAAAAATACATAAAATAGGGTACTGTTGTAGCATACCTACCGAAGATAATGGGTATGTCCCCATTCACATAAATACAGTAGTAAATACTGTATGTTGGTTTGCAGTCGGAGATTCGTCTCCAGCTCTGCTAGTCAAACTCTCTGTCTCCGGCCAGAAAGGATCACCAGACGAGGCTATGTCGAAGGGTAGAGTCTCGTTTCGGGAAGCAGCTACCGACTTCGTTTTATACGGGGTTTATGGGGAATTTTTGGCTGAGCCTACGGGCTCGGATACCCCACATTGAATTCGGCCTTGTTCCACATCTGACCGCGTGCGGTGGTTGGTAGATATCCTTCAGTTGGAAATTCATTGTGGAATTTACTTGACTCTCTTCTGGCAGTTGACTACTTCTACGCGCCGCTGGCGAATCTTATATGTGTTGTTCTTGTCCTAAGTATTATCGTTCATTATCAACCTTCTTGTGATTATTCTATTCAATAATCTTCCCTGGTTACAACGGGCACAATATCACTACAGTCACCACAATACCGCAAATTCTCTCTGAAGTCCTGACCAATTCCCTTGTAGCTATAGAAAGGGCGATTATCTCCCTTTGTTTTAGATGAATTAATGAGGTTCATATGCAGCCTGTGAGTGACGCCACTTCATAGAGTGACGAAGGCCAGTTTTAGCTAGAAGTCCTAGAGTCAAGACATGCGCTAGTTGCTATATTGGCGGCGAAGAAGACAGATGTGAAATGTCCATAGCGGTAGGGCATACAGAAGAAGAACACATGATCTCACCATGTACATAGAAGACACAACCGACCTGCGCGTTCTTCCCGTTGGAAAATTATTACAAGTAAGACCCTGTCTCTCTTTTCTACCCTTTTTCACATTGCTTGTTGTATACAAATGTTATAGTTTCTCTGAGTGGGGTAAATTTGTTATAGGTATGTATATATCTGTATAAAACTTTTTTTGAGACCGATTCATGTCATTCCCTTCTTTCAAATAAGTTGTTACTATATTATGGATATAATAATGTCTGTGAAGGGGAAATGCTCACAATGAATATTGCTTTCTTGCATAGCACCCCAATTACCATTATATGATTAACTGCTTAAAAAAGCTAAACCGAAAAGTATATTTATAATGCTATAAATTATCTACAAAAACAAATAAGTCAGTGGTAGTATTAAAACCTCTCACGATCCTACTTGTAGCAGAAATTTCAATTAAATAGACGAAAATAATGTGAAATAAAATTTAAATGATTGACTCACTCATTTAAACACATCCAAAATTACGAAAGGCGACCTGCACCAACAAGAGAGCTGACATGTCTCTCACTTAACGGAGGAGGGGCTAAGGAATTAAGCTAAAGAAAAAGGTCAGAAATAAAAGAGCCAGTGAGCTTCCATGATCTAAGTAATAAAAATCAGAAGCGAAACAGAACTAACTGAAAATCAAGCACCATCCAAGCCTTTTAAAATTTTAAAACGTCAATTTTATATACCGGTAGCCACAGCTAAAGATTAATCATAATTCGTTGATAACTAAACATCGCCATTCTTATACTAATTAACACAAGAACTGCTATGCAAATTTTGCAGTAACAAGCAGCTATACCCAGCTGATCGATCAGAAAAAGCGTTCAATTAGAATGGAGCAAAAACAGCATCATGTTTAGATGTAACAGAGTCTATCTTCAATTACTTTAAAGTACTTTCATTATAAAGCATTTTGAATTAATGCAGTTACTGATATAACAGAAGTAGTCTGTATTTATTCAATCGAAGTTAGCCGAGGACATGAAGGGGTAAAACAGGCAACATGAAGACCCACTTCAAACCACGATTATTTCGGAGTTTTTTTTTTCAGTGTACTACCAGGGATGTAAAAGAGGATACATTTATAAAGCAATTGTTAAGTTTGATGAAAATTGGTTGAAAGATCAATGAAAAATAAGAAAGAAACCAGTAAAAAATCGCGATTTTTCACTCTATGGGTGGACTCAGTTATCAAGTTAAATGACTGCTAAACAATCAACTTATCGTCGGCTACAATTGAGTGAAGTTTGTCTTAGATTGCTTGAAAATTGAGGGAGTTTTAGTTTAAAATTTATGGAGAAATCGATTTTTGCAGTGGCGTAGAAATAAAAATGAGGTATCGTTGAACACGTTATGATGTAAGTAACCTTTATACCGAGTTTGAACAAGATCAGAGGAGAAAAGTTGAATGTATCGATTTTTGATCGTTTTTTTTTTATCGATTTTTTACGCTAAGAACCTATATGACAAGTTTGGTCAAAATCAGTTTGATGGATCTCGAGGCAAAAGGTATCATACAGGCAGACAGACATCCTCTGTTTTATATATATATATGGCATCTCTGTTGAAGGATTTCCTTTTCCAAACAACCAATTATTCAAGAGAAGATAACTCTTATCGACACCAGGCACATTTTAGTCAAGGTCTGTTTGGTTCTCTTCTACCCATAATGATGCTACTTTTTGTTTGGTAACAAGTTCTCACAAATTTAGTGCTTGTGACTGATACTCTGTCTTCTTGACCAGTGATTTTTCAGCTCTGGCATACTTTCAGATTTGGCCTTCTTTTACCCAATTCCAGAAACAGATAGACCAAATGTCTAGACAGACACATGGGCTTTATTGATTCTTTGGCACGGAGTAAAATATAACAATAAAATAAATCAGTAATTGCTGTTTGTTGTTGGAGAAAAAAAAAGGTTTGCCGCTGCGATTACAGTGACGGAAAATTGCTTACGTTAGAAAAATGGGGCAGGGTCACTTGCAATGCTGCAGAAAAGTCTTTACATTCGTGTGTTTGCATCGATAGAAATTGGTCGTTTTAAATATGGCGAGAGGGAGTGGGCGTGAAAGAGCGAGAAGAGAAGGAAAAGAAGGGAAAGAACGAGAGGGACAGAGGAGAAAGAGAGAAGAGTGAAAAAGAGATAAAATGGATAAGAAAAGAAAGAAGAAAATCATGAAATAAAGAGAGAGAAGGGGGGAATATTGTGAGAAAGAAGTGGTGTTGGAATGACGATTAAATGAGGGGAACAATCATTCAGATCACATCAGAGAGAAGCAATAAAAGCATTGAATTCATTTTAGCTTTACTCAGCAGCAGCAGCAACAACAACAACAACAACAACAACAACAACAACAACAACAACGACGATAATAATAGTACTACTACTAATAATCCTTACCTTGCCCAACTCTAGATAGGTCATGCCACCTGTCTGTCCAAATGCACCTCCACATATTGAGATCTTCTGTTAGTATAAGAAGCGACATTGTAACCAGTACCGGCTTGCTGGGGCCTGTTGCATGGCTTACAGAACCTGGTATTCCCCAGTAGTCACCCATCTGAACAATGACCATGTTCATCATTGCTTAACTTCAGCAATCGAACGGGAACTGGTGTTTCAATGCCTCGAAAGCCAAACTGGGTTCCATTCCATTATCGCCTATCAGACCCTGTATCACCAGTCGCAATAAATGGATGTTCCGGTTTGGTTTATCAATTTTATTCTTCAAATTATTACAATTGGTTCACAAAAGAAAAAAAAAGTAAATTCCTTATGCTACAACCTAATATATTATAAGAGGTGATAAAAAATGAGTTCCATACAACAATGTTCAATTCAAAATGCAGATGATTGGAAAGGTTAAATTTCCAAAACCACTTCAGAAGCTGAACTCCATAGAAGAAAGATAATAACAATAATTTGCAGGACCCGCATAAATTACACGGATTTACTAATAAATTTGTTAATACTGTACTCTGTACTTTTCAAGCTATGACCGTTCCTAGATCATCATCATTATCATCATCATCATCATCATCATCATCTATGTACCACGCTACTTTAGGGCAGAGGGGAGCATGGCTCTCCTCAACTTCACAGTTGTTATTCTTTTGGTAACCCCCCTCCACCGTTCCACCATCCATTCACACAAGCTCACCAGGTAGGTGTCTCGTTGCCTTTCCCTATCTCTCTTGCCTTCAAAATGCCTCGTGAAGGTTAAATTTTTCAACTGTCTTTTCCTGATTCTGAGTAGAAGTGTTCTTTCTGTTGCCATTTTCTTTAAAACTTCTTTGTTGCTTACTCCCTCCGTCCATTGAACATTCACGGAATGTTCAGTATCCTTATTGGAATCTCAGCATATCGTTAGGTTACTCAACATGATTTAACCCCTCACTGCAAACAACTGCCTTGATCTAAGATGGCCCCTTCTCCAATATCTCTCTGTGTTGCACTCTTTTTGTCATCCGTCATCCCTTTGCCTCTCTCTATTTTTGTTTCCCTCTCAGTATCTGTGATACCAAATGTCATACACACAATCTATAAGTAGAAGTATGTTAATATATAGAAAATTAATAATAATAATAATAATAATAATAATAATAATAATAATAATATCTGTCCGCCCATCATTCTGGTTTAGTTGAATATGCTACCGAATTCAATAAATGCCAGGAAAGCAATCGTTTTCATGTGACTTTATATAACGATCAATGATCCAGTGTGTGTTTTACAGCTCAGCCACGATGGACGTCACTGCAAAGCAAGGTTCTATTTTCCATTTTTATGGAAAGCACACCCTCTTCACTCAGATTATTTTCTAGATTGCTTCAGTTTTCTGTTCAGTTTCGTTTCCAAAACGTAACAAAGCAATTTCTAAAGAATTCTATTTACATTATGCGTACTATTATCCTCATCTTTGTTGGCATATTTATCACAACCTTTCGGCCGTTTCGCTTCTTCTGTTCCCGCTGGGGTTAGATTTCTTGGAGAGACAGTTTCTTGTCTCCTGTCTGAATAGCGTATTCGAGCATACTATTTGCCTCCATTAACTCCCTTTTATCTGCAAGTGGTTCGTACTTGCTCTGGCGAGCATGATGTCTCAGTAGTACGGTCCCGGTTTGCGAAAGTCCCACTGGGATAGAAGTATCCGTTGATCTTCGCCGTGGGAAGAAGAAGAACCCTTCATGCGGAGTAGCATTCGATGCCGGGCACAACAACGTTCTAATAGCATATAGAGCCTCAGGGTTGATTGGTTGTTTGGGGTTTTATGGCATATCAACCACTATGGGTTATTTAATGCCGAATCCAGTTTGCACATATATATTAAATATATATACTTTATAAACATAATTTGAGGATAACGTCCTTAAACCACAGCTTGTTTATTCTAGTAAATGGTTTCAAATGTTTCTATCTGGCATGAGTTAGTTATTTATATTAAATAAACTAATTCATTTGCATAGCCAATTGATGTACTTTTTCACTACTTTGCAGTGAAAAAGGCCCAATGTAGTATTAATAAATATGGTATTGTTTGGAATTAATGGAGGTTGTTTCTTTATGAAAGTTTCTTGTAGGCAAACTATTTTGGGGTTATGGTTGGTCAGAAGTTGTTGAAGTTCCTCATAATTAGCCCGGATTCCTCTGCAATTCCACTGTAGGATTGCATTAATTTGTAATTTCAATGTTTGATGTGTAATTTATCTGAATTGGAGTTATTGCTCTTTTTTGACTTGTTTTTAGTGCTCGGCGCATCGATTTCCATCCTTTCCAAAAAACTAAACCTGTTTTCCGTGTCAATCTTTGAAGTTGATTGTTTTGTAGGTTGACTTGTTAGATTTGAAGACTTTAGACGTTCCCGTGAGGAAGTTGGGGTATGGTCTCTCTTGGGTTCTTCTTTGTCCTTGTTTGATTCGGGTTTTGTATATTATTTTCCCATTGTTATCGATTTTAGAAGTTGAAAGACAGATTGATGATCGTTGCAGGTTTTGTCTTTTGGTAAGAGTGGTCTGTGTCTGTGATGTTTTTTTTTGGTTATTTCTTTTTATTTCTTTATTCTGTCATGGGTTTTATTAATCTGAGCTGGAACTTCCATTTGGAATGTTTGTTGAGTACTGTAGGCGTGTTCCTTCTTTAGCTCTGACTGGAATTTTGTCTACTCGCTTGGATCTAAATTTATGAGTTTTTCGATTAGGTTTCTATATTTGTTATCTTCATTGGATGTTTCAGCTCTCCGTGTAACAGAGGCATAGCTAGTCTCACCCATATAGACCTCTACAATTTTTCTGGCCTCCAAAAAGGACACATTTCTCTTATGTTTTACCTCAATGATTTCTTTTTCTTTCCTGTAGACGTCACAAGATCTTGCGTATGCCAGATGATCCTGTTGACAATTTGGACATTTTAGTGGTTCCAAGAATTCCTCCTCTTTATGATTTGGTTCTTTTTTTCTGCATTTGGCACGTGTATGTCGTCCTCTGCAAGCGTCTCTGTGGTGTCCAAATTTCTGACATTTGAAGCACCTCAAGGGAGCTGGGACGTACTGTTTGACTCTCTCCAGAGAATAGCCTATTTTGACCGCTTTAGGGCTTTGGTGCTGGTTAAAAGTCAATATGTAGGTGTTAGTTTTGACTTTTTCATCACCCTTTCTTATAGTCACTCTTCTTATATTTGTCACTCCCTGTTTTCCCAGGGCATCTTTTATCTCGTCTTCTGAGGCTAAAGCCAACTCCCGACTTCTGATGACACCTTTGGAAGTGTTAAGTCTCTCATGTGGATAAGTTTTATATTTGAAGTTATGAAATCTTTTCATTTGTAGGAGGTTTTCTGCTTGTTTCCTGTTATCCACCTCAACAAGCAAATTTCCATTTCTTAATATTTTTAACATTTTTTGGTGTTGCTCGTGCAGAGATAATTTTTTCAATTAAAAATGGAGAGAATTTAACGAGACATACCTCTTCCAGGGATTCAATGATAATGAATCTGGAGAAGTCTGCTGTTTCACACACAGAGTCTGATTCGGATAAATTTCTTTTAGTTGTTTTTTATTTAAGGATGCCATGTTTGGGTTTTTATTTTCACTGGCCCTGTACTCCACCACTCACCACGAAGTCCAACTTGAGAAGGGAATGAACCAAGGGGTAACCCATTCGCCTTGGTTGAGAGGGATATACGACCAGTATACTCATATTAAGAGCAAGTCTTGAGCCTCTGCAAAATTTTGGTTATAAAGCCCTTCAATTTAACAGTGGCGAAAAAGTCTTTTGCTCTCAAGACAGTTGACCCTCAGCCCCCCCGCCTTCTGGCACATATAAGATAAAGGGTTGTGAAATGTTCTACTAATATAGATTCAATAATAATATTGGGAGAAAAAGAAATATATATGAGCTAGGGCATGTCGGGACCGGCCGATTGATCGGATCGGGGCTCTCCGACCGCCCGTCTAGCCCAGGTAGGGGCCAAAGTGGTGTGTTGTAAGAACATGACCTCTTTGCACCCAGGTCATGACCTTCTCAACCACCAGGATTCCGCCCCCAGGCATTACGGATCGCCACCCACGGCCAATAGGTGGCCCCCTTGGGGGACTTTTACCCCCTGCAGAGGTGCAGTCGGTGTATTCTGAAGCCCCGCCGACAGAGCTAGAGCCTCAGGGAGGAGACTTTCCCAGAGATCTATGGAAAACTCATGGTTAGCAGTATCCAACTGTATTGACTTCCATATTATATTGTTGTACCTATAACATTGGCCATTACCCTAAATGTTGTAAGGTTTTGTGCTATTTATGGGCACTCCTTGTTCTCGCAAGAATTGCTTGACGCGATCTGTCATAAAGGCGGTCCCCGGTCAGAGTGGATGTAAGCCGGTATTCGAAAGACCTCAAACAGAGAGCAGAGGGCTTGAATCACAGTCGTCACTGTCATATATGCGCAGGGAATGGCGAACGGAAAACGAGAGTACTCATCGATAATTTTCAGTAGGTTACTTATTTCTCGTTTTCGACGGAAGTGGTCCCTTAAAATCCAGGGCGTCTTTCAAAAGGTTGAGTAGCTTTTATAAACGTTCCGTTTCTAAGCTTATAAATGAAAATAGTATCTGTCTATATTTCTGAGATGAGGTATTATGTACACTATTTACATTATTCGGACTATTGTCCCCATCTTTGTTGTCATATTTATCGCAACGTTTCGGCCATTCAGTATCTGTCTATATTTCTGAGATGAGGTATTATGTACACTATTTACATTATTCGGATTATTGTCCTCATCTTTGTCGCTATATTTATTACAACGTTTCGGCTCTTCAGTATCTGTCTATATTTCTGAGATGAGGTATAATATACACTATTTACATTATTCGGATTATTGTCCTCATCTTTGTCGCCATATTTATTACAACGTTTCGGCCGGTAAAACATGCAATGATAACAGCAAAATTTGCAATATGAAAACTGATAAAAGGTGGTTGCTGAAGACATTAGGTTTATAATACCCAGAAATTCATACACATATGTCCTCAAGGAGTCATGGCACAGTGGATAAAGACGTTAGTTAGATCCAGTGACAGGGCACAAAATGAGATCATTGTGAGTTCAATACCCGGTTAAAGCGGGTGGGGGAACTAGAGAATTAAGCAGCAGATTTAATTAAGCAGGAGATAACTGACATCCGTTAGACATGGCACGTGGAACTAGAACATCCTATATCAGTGAACGAAATAAAGTGTTCGACATTCCAACTAGCTGAAGAAGGCCGGAGCGTACAACGACCGAAACGTTGTAATAAATATGGCGACAAAGATGAGGACAAATGTCCGAATAATGTAAATAGTGTTAACGAAAATACTTCATTCAGCATCTTTTCAAATGTTAACAGGAATAAAAGATTTATTTTCTTTTCAGCTGAAAATAGGTAAAGTGTAATTATTAATATCACAGTAAGAAAAGAAATCTTGTGTTATACTTTCGACTAGATTACGTGTTTCGACTTGTTGCGGATTTGATTCAACACACAACAAAGAAAAAGGCGAGAAAATTGTTTAAATATAAAAATATAAAATATTTTACTTTCTGTTATTACAACTAAATTTTTCAAAGAGTGTATTAGTGTTTTTATTGTCCTTGTTTGTAATTTCTTGTTAAGATGAAAAGAAATATAATTTCTTCGCGTGTATGTGTGATACAAAAAGTGGCAAAAGTGAAAGTGAAGAGTAAAGTATAAGTGCCATGTAGCTTGGTGAGGAAGTGTGTAAGTGTCATGTAGCTTGGTGAGGAAGCGTGTAAATATCACGTAGCTTGGTTAGGAATGAGTAAGGGAACCTCTTTGCAGCTGCCGTCATAAACTCATGTCGCATGTGTCTGTCTTTATATTCTTACTGGATTTGTCTGTTTAGAAACTTTACTTAAACACTATTGAAAGGAATCACGAAATATGTTTTATTATTATTATTATTATTGTGACCCGTTGGTTGGAAAATGTTAAATATTTATTTTCTAAGGATTCATTTATTAGCCGGAAGGATGCGCAGATCCTTCGACTCAGAAACCATTTTTTTGTCATTTGATGTTTATTCCCGTCTGAGCTCCATAGACGTGGGTAAAAGTCTCCCGTCATCTAAAATATATGTTTATCATTATTCTTCAACTGAATTGAGCTGATAACCTCACACTTGTTGGTTTTGATACTCCGTTTTGTTCCTCTTTTTCCTAAAATAAACTCTTCCCATTCTTTTGCAAGTGCTGTCAATTAATATTCTCTCCTTTGCTGATTTTATCACACTATTTTGGCCGACTCATTCTTCAGCCTTCCTCATTTTCTAAAATGAGTAATTATTATTCTATAAGTTGCTTATATTATTATTATTTAAACCTTTATTTCCTTTAGAAGCCGTAGAGTTTGGCCAGTACCTAGATAGATGACCGCTTGGGAATACCACGTGCTGTAAATTTGGATGTGTAGGTAGTGTAATGAATAACGGCAGGGAATTGTTAATCGGAGAACCGAGTTCCAATTTCATTTGGGGTTGTTGCATTCACTTACGCGCAAATAACCTTGAGAAAGGTATGAATTTGCCTGTTCTCCCCATATATGAATTAATTAGTAAGACTAATAGTCTTACTATCTAAAAATATTTTCTGGCTTTAAATAACTTGCAATGGGTTGATAAGCCGTAGAAAATGAATCAATCGCTAAATAAAACCTTTATCCTCCCGATTCCTTAGATGGTATCTTAGGTCTTCTCGAAGTGTATATTATGTGTGCGGTCTGATGATTATAAGTACATAAAATGGAATTGCTGAGCTGAGTTCAAATTCGGGCCGTGACACTTACACTCTTGCGAAAACATAATACCATCTCTTTTTTCACCCTCAGCTACGAACAAATAGCAACGCAGACTAGATTCTTTAGCCTCGATGACAACCAATACAGGACCCCCCACCAAAAAAAAAAAATAAAACAAAAAAAGAACAAACTCGGAATTCGAAACTGGTATCTACTCCACATCTAATGGCAGAATATAGTGTCAATACTGATTGTAAAAATAGAATAAAATTATTAAAAGTAACAATAATGATTATTAAGCCCTTTCTGAGACAGAGTTATGTCCCTTTTGTTCTATATTAATGTTGTTGCTATACAGGTTGATTGAAAAGTAACTCCCTATTTTATGTATGAATGGCCAGCCAGAAGTCCTAAGCGACTTTTTTCTTTGGGGTTGGATACAGGAGTAAGTCTGTTATATCAAACCAAAACTTAGGAAGAACTTGAAGAGCGAATACAAAAAGTTATGTCTTCCATACCATAAGAGTTCCTGGGGAAATCATTGACACAATTCCTGGGCGGCACGAGAAACTGGTAGCAAAATCTGATACCCATATCGAATTTTAGATAAAACCTCGTGCTAAACGCTTTTCTCTCATAACCAATTCTTGTAAAACTTGTAAAACTTATAGTTAATAAATAAATTATAAGTATTTTAAAATAGAGAGTTACTTTTCAAACATCCTGCACATCTTGAGAGTTGGAATAAGTTATTTTAAACGAGACACGCGATATTCTGTTAATGTTGTTAAATGAATAGCGAAGGACACTTTATTGAACCCAATGAATTAAATAATTTAAAACAACAAGCATTTCAGGATAAATGAATTGGTTCAAATTTGTCTTATAGCTTCGATGTTGAAAGCACGGTGGCAGAATGGGTAGCGGCTTCGATTGACGAAATAGAGAAACGAGTTCGGATTCCGGTCAGGTTAGTTACATTCGCTTTTAATACTATTGAGAAACGCATGGATATGAATTCATATCTTCTACCCAAGCAAACTGGATTGCCTTGGTTGGCAACCAGTCTTGGAGGAAGACAGCTCTGAATTCTAAGAGTTCTTTGAATTTTCTTAAGAAATGTTCACGGATTATAAATGCTGGTTGGGAGATCTGCTAGATCTCTGAGAATCGTTTCTGCGTATAGGTTAACATAGATAGCGAGAAGAACTTTGTTTTACACGGCTTTCTGTTTGTGTGCAGTTACTGAACACTCCTATCCGCATGCTTGTTGTTTATTTCCAGAAATTTTTACGGATTATGCGAATATCTTTCTCATACAAATCAAGTTCCTCACGTTTTCCCAATCACTACTACAATGTTGACCTCTTCATGTTTATGGTTAACCGTTATCTTTCTTGCATAGCTCCATAAACTTCACTTGCCTTTTCTTACACCCACACAACACCACACAATAACACAATACCTTGAGTGGCTCCTGTGCCTTGTAATTACTGAACATTAGTATATAAAACATAATAATTCAGAATTTAAAGTAATTCCGATATATTTTTTTTAATACGTGATCCTTATCCGTGGAACGAACAAATAATTTCATGAAACTGATGGAAAACTGATCTTGGAGTGATATATATGTTTGAAGCAGAATTTTCCGCCAGAAACATTTTGATAAAGATATTGAGACAGCACACTTTAAATTGGCACAAGGTGACGTTAAAGCGGTGCCCAATGAGGATCGAAATCATTGCTTTAAGGTAGACGTTCAAAAAGTGGAACTTAAAAGAAGCTAAAAGATAATGGTTTTTGGATCGTTCTTCATTGGGAATGCCTGATACTTTCTGGATCAATGATTGGTTTGAACTCTTCATGATTAAATACCGATTTTTGTAAATTCGTCTGAATAAAAAGTCGCGTCTTCGGAATCAGTTGCGTCAAAGTTTATAAAATATCCAATATTCGCATACACTTGAGTATAGTATTAGGTTTTTAAGAATGTAGATACACAAAACAACCCTAAAAATGAATTGTTCACCAGGAAAGTTCTGTTTTTTATTTTTTATTTTCTCTCGTTGCGAACGCATTTAGCGGAAGTTGTCAATCAGACTTTGACACCCGCCTTGTGTGTGTAAGTCTCGTTTTCATTTCCTCGTCTCACCGACATCCGGATGAATATCGTGTGTTTGTTTAATTGTCTGTTTGTGTGTGTGCGCGAGTGCGTGCGGACGGAAGTAAAAATCTTTCAGCTGGTTTTATTCTTTAACGGACATTCGTTCAATTAGTGTTCAATAGTTTCTTGCTTGACGTAATAGCTGCGACAGAGTAGCTGTTGAAATCATAGAACAGAATTTAATACATCTTCCTGCTTGCCATCCCGAGGCCAATGTATTGATGATAAGGCTGACTATGCGGAAGACATTGAGATAAGAATGATCTTGAACCAAAAAATTAACATCCTCTAACAAGTGTTTCAAAAAGTAGGACTCAAGTTAAACCTTTCTAAAACGTAAACTATTTTTTAAGTAATTCAACCCAAGCAAGGCAGGAGTGCCACTAGTACTCAAGGGGCTATGAAGATTAAGTAAGGAAAAAAGTTTGGGTATAGGGGGTTGAGGAAAGGATAAAAAAAAACTGGGATCAAGACAACAGAAGATGCTGATTGACATTACATTTAAATTTTTTGAAGATTATAGTTATCATAGAAGCAAGTAAGAGGAAGGGAGTTCCACTGCCGGGAAGTGTGAGAGAAGAATTTGTTGGAGTAGAAGAGACGGTTGCATTTAACTGCTTCGACACTAAAAGGATGGGACTGAAATGCCAATCTTGTAGCACGCTTAAATTCATGCAGTCGGGGCACCAGGGAAAATAGCTAGTCGGAACAGATATCATGAAAATATTTCTAGAAAAGACAGAAGGAAGCCATATGACGTCGGTGAGAAAGTGACTGGAGTCGAGACTCCAAGTGAGGACAGATCACATTGCATATACGTCTTTGGATTTTGTCAAGAACCTCGAGATGAACAGCGGGGTACAAGACCAGATATGGCAACAGTATACCATGCATGGACGAATGGGAGATTTGTAGATATGAAGGATGAACTCTGACGAGGAAAATCTTCTGGCGCGACACAGAGAACCAACATTCCTGGCGGTAGATACAGCAATTGATTCAGTGTAGTTTCTCCACCTCAGGCCACTGGAGAACATGACACCAAGAAGTCGCAGTATGGCGCTCTCGTGGAGTTGAGCATCAACCATGTTGATAGGAAGCAGGGACGTTTGTCACTGTTAAGTAAATATGATCCTGAATTAGAATAAAAGCAAGGGTAACATCTACATCTATGTCAATCGGTGTATGGATCAGTTATAACAAATTTAGTATAGGAGATAAGGAAATTGAATAGACTGCACTAGGAGTAATTTCCCGCAATACCGGATGTTGCTCCTGAATCAAAACATTTTATATTAAGACCTTTAGTCATATTCTTAAATATACTAGTCCGATCAAGACTTTCATATGTATCGCATGCATTTTTTTTAATAAATTCAGCGTAATCAATGTGATAATTTCACTTAGATGCAAGGGGCTACTGGGAGTGAAATTAGAATGAAATAACTTTAGAAGTTACTGGAAACCCAATCCTGAAAAAAGGGAACAGTGAAAAAACCTCTACCCTTGTTCAAAAGAGTGGGGAGAAGTGCGAATCGGACCATAGGGTTCTATCTATTCCTAATATGCATGGCGTCGAGCATGTTCATAAATGTCAAAGCTGTCGGTTGTGTACAACCGATTTCTCAGATCAAAAGATATAATGGCTTCAAGCGAATGAAGTTTTCATGTTTTAGCGATGACCAAACTTTTTCGAAACTCGAGTACTGGCGCTACAGAATCACAAAGAACTGTACTAAATAACATAAATTACATCACTTGAAGACTTTCAAAAGCAGCAACAACTAAAATGTATATCACATATAACTCGAAATGAATATAATGATATAATCATCTAGTTGACGTTCCACACCACTTTAAACAAAAGTTAAAGAAAGAAGGCCCCATCAATACTGGTAATGAGATACTTTTTTTTACCGAAAAAATGTTTCAGTACAAAGGTTTTATACATTTCAACCGATAGTAGCACTGGCTGCTCGGTGACTGAATGCCGAATATTTCCTTATAAGGAAACGGCTAATAATATTATCCGTTTCCATTACGATAACCGCGGAATGATTACTGGACCAGAAAGGTGGGGCATACTATCACCGAATTGGCAAAAAGGGAATATTAAAATTAAATCCCATCCCAACATTGGTGCTGCTCACCCCAAGAATATACTTAATTCCCCTTCGTTGGTCGCACATTGGCATTAGTTAATACGGTTCACCTGGTACCGAGAATATTGCCATTAGAACGTAGAAGATTGGTGCCATGTTGTCTGGTTAGATAAGTCAGGTTCTCTGTTCTCTGTCAGATGGAATTTCTTTATAGATAAGGCCGCATGAGACTCAGGATCCAGTCTTTGCGGAGGATGATCTGATGGTTTGTTTGATTACGGTGAACAAGTCCCCTACCGTTCACGGCGACCGCGAAGCTAGTTCGAGGAACACTTGGCTGACGTCCAGATGCTCTGTTGTGAATATACGCTCGCCAGATTTAAATATGTATTTGTAGATATCAGTAAAATTTATGCAACAATCCTGAAATAATGCCAGTATAGATGTACCCATACAAGCACAATAGCATAACATCACTTCCGTTATGCAGGGAAAGAGAGGACCTACACAATATTATGTAACTGTCTCTAATTGTTAAACAGGTAATACTTTATATATATATATATATATATATATATATGATAGAAATTATTAGGAGGATTAGAGATAATTATAATTAAGTAATTCATCGAGTCCAGAAGAAACCTCAACAGAATGCAGAAAAAACTGAACGGACGTTTCGTCCTATATTTGGGACTCATCAGCAGTGCACATCCACTACTGAGAATAGAAACCCGAAGAGACAAACGTTATCATGTAATCTATTTAATCTTGCTGGGTGAAAAAACATGGATACCACAATTTTCAAATAAATTGGCATCCGAGGAAAAATGAAGGAAAAACAAAGGCATCAGAAACCACTGAACAGTTTAATGGATGTCAGTTGAGGATACATGGCACAGTGGATAAATGCGTTGGTTAGATCCAGTGACAGGACCCAAACAGTGTGAGTTCAATACCCGGTTAAGGCAGTGGAGAACTTGGGGTGGGGAATTAACAGGATATAACTGATAACTTAAACATGGCACGTGGAACTAGAACAGTCTATCCCAGTGAGCGAAATAAAAGGTTCAGTTCGACATTCCAACCACCTGAAGAAGGCCGGAGCGTAAAACGGCCGAAACGTTGTAATAAATATGGCGACAAAGATGAGGACAATAGTTCGAATAATGTAAATAGCGTGTAATAAGTTAAAATGAAGAGTGCTCAATACATTAAGTAGAAAAAAAGTAAAATAAATCCTAATGAACCAGGTAGTACCTACCTAGGTTTCACCACAAGGGAATATATATATATATATATATATATATATATATATATATATATATATATATATATATATATATGTGTGTGTGTGTGTGTATGTGTGTGTGTGTGTTTAAAAATTCAGATTTAAATAAAATGAATCTATAAAAAGATAATATGAATAATGTCGAAAGGTAAGCGTTTATTTTCTAATCCTTTTTTCTCCCTGATGGACTTTATACAGGTAAAAGTAAGGATTTGATTTATTTTATCCAATCTCAACAATCTAAAACCACATCCCAAACTACTATGGAAAAGAATCAGAACCAAGAATGTCCATAGCAATAATAATTATATCACAGCTATATATAAAATAAGCTATAAAATGAAATAATTCTGAAGCAGATGTATATAAAATAAACTGTCACAACTGTTCCTTATAATATATTGGCGAAACTTGCAGAAATTAAAAAAGAAACGTATCTATAAACATAAAAAAAATCTTATACATAACAATTTATCAAACGGAAATAGGTTCAACCACAACTTCGATCTAAATAATGCCGCAGTTATTAAAAGTGAAAATAGCTTGAAACTGCTGTTATTGATTTTGCCTAAATGTAAATCTGCGCCCGGGATTTTTTCAAATATCTCCTTTTCTAAAAGAAATCCTACTTTCGCATGTCAACATACATGACCATAAGAAAATAAAAAATGAAAAGTGAACATTCTATTATTTAAAAAACATTCACTCATTTTGGCTCATAACGCATTAAATTACATCACTTAGCATCCTCGATAGTTTACCAGGACTTTCGCAGTTAGCCTGAAGGATATTTATGAGCCGTAAGCTAGCCGTGGGAAACTTAATAACAAAGGGGATGAAAACAAAAGCTAAAAGAAAAAGAATAATAATAAAAAAAAATCGCCCAGATAATATACCCCAAAAACATACAAAAAAAAAAAAAAATTAAAACTTCCAGCGTCTTTCGTTCGTGCGCATGTGTAGTAGCACCAACATATATAAACTTATTCTGAAATACGGCACACAGAAACGTTTTTCAGTTTGTCATACATCCACTCCAAATTTTTCTATCTATCTATCTATCTATCTATCTATCTATCTATCTATAAAAATGGACATTGACGTCAACACTCAGAACCGACAGACTTTTTCATGCTAAACGCAATTGTCAGATCACATGTATTGTGTTTTTTCTGGACTATTTATATATACGGGTCAGTGATACATTGTGGGTAGCCTTTTACATTGTGAGTCGCCTATTCCAACAGTTATTTTGTGGAAGGGTTTTGTTAATTTGTTTATTATTTATTTATTTTGATTAATTTATTTTAATTTTTTTTGTTTATTTATTTCATTTTATTTATTTTTAATTTTTCTTTTTAGTTTTCGATTTTTAAGTAACGTAGTAAAAATTTGTATTCGTTTGAATTTTGAGATGAGATCTGAACATTTATTTAGTAGTTTGTTTTGGTTTGGGAAGGTAATTATAGCTATTTTTACCTCCAAGCAAATTTTGCAGTTTTTCGATTGATTATTGTAGGATGAGGTTCTTTTCCTTATTTTCCATGGTATTTTTGGCGTGATTTACTTTTTGTTTTTAATTTCTCAAATATACTTAGAAAGTATTGTGTGCGTATTTACTATTTGTGAAATATATTTTGCGTGCGTAGTTTCTTTGCTTCCAGGGTTCTACAGTTACTACTATGTATATTTTTCTGCGTTATGTGATGATTTTACTTTGTCTTCGTATATTACATTGTTTTGTAAGCAATTGCTGTTTAAGGGTCATTAATTCTTTATTCTGCAGTTACAAGTGGGTTTAATTTGTTCGGGTGTTTTGTTGATAGTTTTCCTGTTGTGCTTTTTTATTATTTGTGCCATGTTTTCGGTGCAATTAGCTGATTTTTACTGTGTTTTTGTTGAATATTTTGTGAAGAGAGCTTGATTCGGGGAATAGGTTTAAATTGTCGCTGACTCCATACCGCTCATGACTAAAATGCCTCACCCAGAACATTTTACAGCTGTTTTCTATTTCATAATATTAATTAATAAAAATAATATTTTTCTTAAAACAAAGTTATTTTGTCTTTCAAACGTGTTTCATGTAAATCTTCAACTTAAAAAAACTTATTAATATTTTTTTAAAAGTACTTTAGACTGAGATACTTTGTCTTTTCCAATAAATGCGTTTCATGTGAAACTTCTACAGTACTTTAAAATATTAATTAAAAAGCATTTTTTGTCTATTTTAAATATTAATTATTTTGGGTTAATATACTTTGTGGCCCAATAAAATTGTGAATTTTTGAATGTGGTCCATACACTGAAAAGTTTGCCCACCCCTACTCTACGCTAACAGCACTTTATCTATGGGAGATTCAAAAGGCAAAGTGAATGGTGTCTTAGATAAAATAATCACAAAATGCAAGATGAAAAGACTAAATACTAACTGTAATGAGGCAGAATGTCTAATATTCAGAAAAAGGACAAAGTAAGGTGCGGATTTCTTATCGATGCATAAAACTCAGGTAGATGTGAAAATTTAACAATCTGTGTAGTATGGCGACAGACGATGGAAATCCAGTGGCATATCTTCTTCTTCTTCTTCTTTATGCCGTATCCTTTCATGAAGTGGATGACCATAGCTCTCCACCACTTCCTATCCTTTATAGCTCTTAGTAACCCATCCTTCTTAATCCCTGTTCTGTCTTTCATTAACACAACTTTGTTAAGTAAGTCACTCGCTGTTTCTCTCTCTCTCTCTCTCTCTCTATTTTGCCTTCAATATGACTTTTGAGTACCCAATTCTCCGATATCTATTTCCTAATGATGTGTCCTAGAAATTTCAACTATCTTTTTCTGTCTCTAAGTATAAGCCTTCCTTTACTTCTCGTCTTAAAACTTCCTCTTACTCAATGATGGCACATATGAATAAGTATTAAGACATGGGAAATTTTCATTGGGGAAAAGGAAAGAGTGTTAATTAGACACGATATAGCAATATCGTATCTAATCTCCTTTTTCGTAGAGAATGTTAAGAATTTTCTCTCAGACGAAAAAGAAACTTGATTTAGTTTGTGTTGTGGCCATGTTAGGACCAGAAATAAAGACACAAGAGAGGAATTGAGATAAACAAATATATTAACAGAAACAGTAATACAAACATATACAAACGAGAGTGTTACAACAGGAATGTTCGGTCCGACTGTCAAAGCTGAGTGCTGGAAACTTCCCTCTCTAAAAGGCAGTACCTGCTCCTATTTATAGCTGGGAGAATCCATGCGTGCGTGGATAAATTACCATAACAGTTTAGTGGTGGGGACAAGCTCTCACTGTCTATAAAATGCTTCCGTGACATGCGTCTCAAATAGACTCTGACAAAAATGTCCAGTTCCAAGCCGGAGAATGAGCGGAAGCGGAAACCTGGTGCCTCATTAGCAGCTGATTCAGGTAGATGGCGGTCGTTAGCCAAGGAATGCTGTCTATCTAGGGAAAGGAAAACTCTGATTTTAAATCTCCGCCGCCTTGCTTTTATATTCAAAACACGGCTATGGGAGTAAATCCAGGCAGAAAACCCAGAGTGGAGCCCCAAGGCGGTTGGCTGTAAACACTGACAACTTTCTGGCAACTCTAGCAGCCGAGCCTTCCTCAAATGTAATGCCCCGTATTCTGTCAGGTCTTGTCGATACGGCCGAGAGGGATAGCATGTAGTCTTGGCAGCGACACGGCCTCTATATACCATCACAAGTCTGAGAGAAGGAAAACTTTGAATTCAAACCACCTTCTGCCTTGTAGGTCTTGTCTCATTAACTTCTAAGAAGAGGGACATAGTAACCTCAATATATTCTGTCACCATGAACAGCAATTGTGAGATGTAGGGGAGTGGTGATTACAGCGGCGCAAAATGTGCTACCTGAATAAACGATGTGATAGTTTAGCTTCATAGGAAACTGTATTATTTAAAGCCGAACTATAAACATTTTAAACGCATTTTATGCCTTCAAATACGGATATTTTTTACACTCTTTACATTTTAGATGTTGCATCATCTTTGTCGCCATATTTATTATAACGTTTCGGCCGTTGTACACTCTGGCCTTCTTCGGGTGGTAGGAATGTCTAACTGTACCCTTTATTTCTTTCACTGGGGTAGGTTGTTCTAGTTCCACGTACCATGTTTAATGGATGTCATTTATCTCCTGTTAATTCCCCTCTCCAAGTTGTCCACTGCCTTAACCGGGGATTGAACTCACACTCTTTAGGTCCTGTCACTGGATCTAACTAACGCCTTTATCCACTGTGACATGTGTCCTTGTGAAAAGACAAATACAGATATTTTTGTATATAATTTTACACTTTTCGTATGTTTTATAGATATAGAGTTTGTAGATGATCTATTTTAGATTTTATATGTTTTGGTATACACCTATTTCTTTAAGGTAAGATGATGATGGCTTCAGTAATTTCAAAGTTTTCTTTTCTCATGTGGACTTCATTAAGAAGAGACTTGAAACGCCAGAAACGTCCTTCTACCGACGAATGCTGATTAGGCAAGCGACGGGGAAGATGGAAGGCAAATAGGAACTACAAGGAAACTTGTGCTTGTAATCAGAAATAAACGTATGGTCCTCAAGCAGTGTCTATGGAAAACGTCTATAAGCCTGCAAGTATTGCTAGGTTTCTTTCAGGTGTTACGTGCACAAAGATCGTTGTTGGTTGCTTCTCGTCATATGAGCGTCAAGAGAGGCCTCATCACTTCACTGTCCGTTTCTACTGGTACAATTTATCCCATTTTATCCTAATTAAGATAGCATGTTTATTTCGAAGGCAAGGTTGCTGGCATTGCGTTTCAAACTTACTTAATTCTCAACACACGCACTTAGGATTGGATCTCGCAATTTTCGGTGGTATGACCAGATATTTCCACTTCCAAATTTTGCAAGCGTCTTTGAGACCTAGTTTGAAATTGGTGCTTGAAAATTACCAGAATTTCAATAGCTCTGTCTATTTTAACTTTTGAATCAAAAGGTACATCTGGATAGTATTGATAATGGCATCCATATATAATTGTCCTATAAATAATATTGTGGAATCAGAGATAAATCTGATCTATCATTTTGACTACTTCACAAATGAAGTGTACCAGTTCTTATGCATTGCATCTGAATTCGAAAATGACCTTCAAATTAGATGGTGATTTTTAAGCGTAGCTTTGATGTGGCACAAGGCCGAATGTATGGGGCATCCAGTGATGATCAAACCCACTATTCAGTCGTAAGTGATCAAGCGAGAGACGTTTGCTTATCCATTACACCACGTTGAATTGCCTCAGTTCAGTACTGTTATGGTCATTTCCTAAGACTAGCTTAGTTGTGGCACAAGGCCAAATGTATGGGGCTCCCAGTCAGGATCGAACTCACTATTCAGTCATAATTGATCTAGCAAGATAAGCTTGATTTATCACTACTTCAGGTCGAAGTGCTCTACCTTCAAATTAGATGATTGGCTATAGATTTAGAGATATTTTGTCCATTGTGTCATACATATGTGTAAACTTGATGTCTCCAAGATTTTCAAAATCACCTTTGACGTTCTGTTCTGTTATGTGTAGGCAACCACAAACATCACGATGGCAATATATGTGTTTATTGAATAAAATACATCCGGAAAAATCTCTTCAGATGTATAGACATACGCAGTTATTAAGTAATCGCGCGTCGCTACTTACTTTGTCTTTTGTACACTGCAAAAAGGTCATTGCTGGACATAGTCTAACACTAACCAGCCAGCAATGATGAACTCCACATGTTCTGATACCTTTTCTCTATTACTAAAATGTCTTGATCAAATAATCTTTTGGTAAATGTCTATGAACGAACATATTTTTATATATTCTTATATCTGACAATGTAATCAGAAAGCCTTCTATATAAAATAAACTTTAGCAAAATGTTCTTTAAAACCGAAAAAAAAGAAAAGAAAAAGATTTGATGCACCCTAATATATTAACAATGTTTTTAATATTGTCGAATCATAAATAGTATAGAGATATGTATATTAGGGCAATTCGATTTTGGAACCGTAATTTTGCACTCAGTTTGGAATTTGAGGATTTACATGATAAATAAAGACAAAATATTTTCCCAAATCCTTATCGTTTTTTTTTTTTTTTTTTTTAAAGCTAGTTTAAATATTAAGTTTAGGTTAAAATTGTAGCGTTGGGATTTTATTCCGGTGATCAGTGAAAGTTTTATAGCACAGTTTTATAACATTTATAATTTACTGAAGCTTTACAAATTGTATATGTATAAGAAGCAAGGCACAAGGACATTATTGCTAAACAATCGTTTCCATCAAATATGTCCTTCATTTACTTTAAAGGGAGATTATACTGAACAATGTATCTATATTATCTTCTAATATGTTATACAGTGTAGTAATTTTAAAACATTTTTTTTAATAAATTGTGCCCAACATTATTATGGTGTTATATACACTTTTATCTATTATACAGTAAAAAAATATCTATAATACTATTATATTATTTATCTATCATACAATAAAAAATTGCATATTTTGCTTGTCGGGATTCATAATTAGAATTTTTGGTTTTTCCATTCGATGTATTTAATACAACTTTATTTGGATTTATTCTTGAAATAGTAAATTTTTGGAGTCAGTTTGCAAACGGAAATTAGGTATTTCTGTAAATGTTTCAGAAGGTCTTTAAAGCTAAATCCTCAAAAGTTGGTAAGAGCTATGAATCGAACTTTTGTGTCAATAGTTTATCACATTAAATCCCAGTTTTCATACAGTGTGCAATATTAATTTTTATTTTAAAAAAAGTGAAAAATCACCTTGTGTTTGTGCACATGAAATAAGATTTTGAGGAAAGATCTGTAAAAGACGGAAACTCTCTAATATATAATAATGATAATGTTAATAATACTATGACGATTAGATGTTTGTTTGTTTGTTTGGGTTTTATGGCATATCAACCACTGTGGGTTATTTAATGCCAAATCCAGTTTATATGAATTTTAAATGCATATTTTGTATGGAATAAAAAACGTATAGCTGGCAACATAATCTTTTACAAAAAAACGTATAGCTGGCAACATTATCCTTTACAAAAAACGTATAGCTGGAAACATTATCCTTTACAAAAAACGTATAGCTGGAAACATTATCTTTTACACAAAACGCATAGCTGGAAACATTATCTTTTACACAAAACGCATAGCTGGCAACATTATTTCTTACAAAAAACTAATAGCTGGCAACATTATTTGTTTCAAAAACTTATAGCTGGCAACATTATTGTTTTAAAAACTTATAGCTGGCAACATTATTTTTTCAAAAAACGCATATCTGGCAACATTGTTTCAAAACGTATAGCTGGCAACATTATTTCTAACAAAAAAACGTATAGCTGACAATATTATTTTTAACAAAAAACGTATAGCTGTCAACATTATTGTTTCAAAAACGTATAGCTGGCAACATTATTGTTTCAAACACGTATAGATGGCAACATTATTGCGTTTCAAAAACGCATAGCTGGCAACATTATTGTTTCAAAAACGTATAGCTGGCAACATTATTTTTCCGAAAACATTATCTGAGTCCTTGCTGCTGGATGTAGTTTATCGCCGTACCCAGGACGCGGATGTAGTTTACCGTTATACCCAGGGCGCGGATGTAGTTTATCGTCATAACGATTAGATGTGTACATGGATTGATTGATTAGTTTTTTACGGCTTATCAACATTTTGTGGGTTATTTAAAACCTAAGCATATTTTGATCTTTAAGAATAATTTTTATTTTTTTGGAAGTAACAATCGAATCTACAATCTACAATCGAAAAACGAATCTACATTTGAAACACATTAATAGATATACGAACAGTGATGTAAATTTTAGGGGACTTGAACCGATCGACCAGAGTCTGTACGTCTACTAAATTACAAATCGTTTCTGGTGAGTCGTCGGCCATTTTAAATAGATCTGAAACACTCCAGTAGGAAATATGAAACTAGCTATTTCAAAAATCTGTTATTCTTGTCTTGAGACAGCTATTCTGGCCCTTAAGTTCCTCGAACATTTGGACACATCATATACACTGATATAAACCTTATTTATGTATATATTCAAACACGTAGACGTTGAAAAATAATGGCTTATATATATTTTTTGAAGATTTTAGCCATGTCATGATGCAAAAATGGAGGTTTTCGTCAACCCCTCCAATTGGAAAGAAATTTTTCTGAACCTATTTTACTTCTATGCAAATTTTGTAGTCAATGAATGATCCTTTTCTTAAAAAAATATTTTAAAAAAATCTCTGTACGTCGTAAACGCGATAATGAATTTGATTTTAACGATGCTTAAAGTTTTGGTGTAGAAAGCTAAAAACTATTCCTCTATTATTTTACGGGGCGTTCGTTTATATTCAACTGTATTTGTAGCTTGCTTTTTATATACAGTAATATCTATCTATCTATCTATCTATATATATATATATATATATATATATATATATATTTTACTGCATCTAAAATACTTTTGTAATATATTAGTAATTTGCTTTAAACACTAAAATATTTCGTGAATATATACGTCTGAAATGTAATAGCGATTTCACAAGCGTGGCTCAGATGTGGCACAAGGCCGAAAGTATGGGACACTCAGTGAGGATCGAATTCACTACTCAGTCGTAATTGTTCTAGCGAGACAAGCTTGCTAACCATTACACCAACTCGCGGTGCCCTGTCTGATATGTAATATGCTACTTTACGCCTTTGAATACGGAATCACCATCACCATCACCATCATCATCACCATCATCATCATTATCATTATCAGCAGCAGCAGCAGCATCGTTGTGCAGAAGCTGCTCATGTTTTTTGACTTCATGTCGCCATCTATCCATGACAGTTGATAGTTCGTCCATCCTGAGTTGATCAATTCAAGACAGTCGTTCGTCCATACTGTATCCAGCACATCAAGTGTGTTGGTCAAATGTATGACTTCGCAAAGTCATTCTTCGGTAGTTCGTCCATATTATATTCAGCATCACAGTTGAATTGGACAATATATGACTTCATGACGCCGTCTGTCCTGGTTGTTGCAGTTGGTAGTTCGGCTATACAGCACTCAGCATCTTGAACGAATTGGTACTGCAGAACGCGCTCCTGGATGAACCACGTGATGAGCGTCTCGATATTAAGCAAGTTAGAAAAATTCATAACAATCTTACGACAGAAATACTACAGTCGGGGCCGTAATACACTTTAGGAACCATGTGATTCATAAAATTATGGCACTTCCAACATTGTGGCCGATTCAACAGTGATCGTAAATAGAGATGGTAATTTTCTAAGCGTAGCCTAGATGTGGCACAAGTCTGAAGGTATGGGACACCCAGTGAGGATCGCGACTCACTACTCAGTCGTAATAGTTCTAGCGAGACAAGGCTGCTAATCATTACACCACGTCGAGGTGTCCTCGTAAATTGAGATGTAATCCTCCGTTGAATTAGCACGACTTTTTTTTCTTTTTGTGTGCCATGTCCTTTCAGGACGTAAGCGATCATGGTTCTCCACCTCCCTTTATCCCTTGCAGCTTTCAACAAGTTCCTTCCCTCTGCTACCTCACCCAGACCACGTTCTGTCATCCACTTGCTTAAGCCCGATATGTATGTCATGCATTGTTTTCCCTTGTCTCTCTTTCCCTCTATTCGACTTGTGAGTATCAGATTCTCCATGCCCTCCTTCCTCATTATGTGTCCCAGAAACTTCAGCTGCCTCTTCCTGATGTTAAGTATAAGCCTCTTTTGCATCCTCTCTAAGACCCCATCGTTGCTCACATGCTCGGTCCATGATATTCTTAGCATCCTTCTGTAGAACCACATCTCCGTCGCCTCGAGTCTCTCCCACAATGCTGGATAATCGCATATTGTTTTAGTAAGAGCAATGGGACTTATACTAAGTTAAAACTTAATTTAAAAAAAAATGAATAAAAAAATGTCGGCGACTAAACCGACTATCTCACTCTAAGTTCTTCAGCGTGAGGCAGCTCGCTAGCAATTCAGTAGGACGAAAGAAGACTTGACAAGGGGCGAAGGAACTCTCTGAGTCAACGGCCAGCTAATTAGAGGTGGTGTCTCCATAAACCACCGTCGAGAAGGCAACGGGAAACCACACCACTATAAATCCCAAGACAAGCTTCTTGTGCTTCTCGTTTAAATTGACCCCTACCCTCCAACCTGCTTAGCTTAGTTAAATCTGCTAAAAATAATACTCCCTCCGGTAGACGCTCTCTGTGTTCATGGGATACTCATGTCCTTACCCTGCATCAAGCCGAGAATCATTAGCGGGAAAATATGGCATATTCAAGTCTAATTGCAAAAAAAGTTCAGCCGATTTGACTATTATACAAAATTTAGCACCAATCATTAGTAATAAAGCGTTTGCGAAATACAGTTAAATCTTTAAATCTAATTATCTGTTTAAATATATTAAAGTTCGAGGCGAATGACTACGTTTGATAACAGGTTAATTAAGTAACCTTTTAAGTGGTCCCTGTCCAAATTCTAGTCGTGTCAACCAGTACACATCGTTAGACAAACACAGACATTTACGAATTTGCATATTCCAAATTGCATAGGTAAATTCGAGCACGTACAAACGCAAATATACAGAGAAGCACAAACCTACATACGAACGGACATAGACATACACATAATGTATGTATATATATATATATATATATATATACATATATATATATATATATATATATATATATATATATATATATGTGTGTGTGTGCGTGTGTGTGTGTATTAATTATATAAAATTTCAAATTGCATTATCGGAATTTTCGTATCGTATTGTGCGAACTTTCGTTTGAGAGAAATCCAATAAAAACGAAAATCAAATATGATTTGAAAGTTTTCATACTAAATCTACTGGGAAATAAATTTAATTCAATATTCAAATCGAAATGTTTGGCATTTCGGAACAATAAACAAATAAATCAATCAAGCATATGACAGGCGGTTTAACTGAGAAGCAAATTAAGCACTTCTTCGCATTCCGTAGAAAAAAAAAAGAAAAGAATGGAAATGCAAACAGAACTTGTCGGATTTGTTGTTTTTTCCATAATTGCGTTCCATGGTCCGAAAATTCCTTTGCGAAAATCGAAGATTTTCTTCATTATATACATGTATACTTTGAACTGGCGCTACAGATTCACAAAGAACTGTACCAAAAAACAGAAACTACATCACTTGAGGACATTCAACAATAGCAACAACTAAAACAGATATCACATTTAAGTCAAAGAGAAAATAATCACATAAACAAGATGTTAACATTCCACATTACTTCAAATAAAAGGTTAGGTAGGAAACCCCCATCAGTACTGGAAAGAGCGATAACAGCTACTGGACTTGAGAAACCTGTTTTCCTGAAAAAATTGTTTTAAGAGAAATATTTTATAAATTTTAAATGAAAGTAATACTGGCTTATCGGTCATTGACTGTCACATTTTTCCTTTTTAAGTAAAACAACTATTAGGTTGGTGAAAAAATAATCACGTAATAATGTCGTTTTTTGACGTTAAAAATACGTCAAAAATCGACATTATTAAGTCATTATTTTTGCACCAACCTAATAATATTACGATTATCCTTAGATATGATTGTGCGTGAAAATCCTAGTAGACCAACATATTTTGGATTATCATGCTGCTCTCAAATTCGCATAAAAGACCTTTCGCATAAAAAGAAACTTTGTCGTTGCCCATATATTCGGTACATAGTATCCTCAGCATCTTTCTGTAGTCTCTTCTTTATCTTGATTGCCCAGCATTCGCTGCAATACAGGAGGACAGATATTGCATAACAGTTCAGTCCTTTTTTTTCTTTGTTTCTAGAAAGTTTTTCTATTTGTTAATACTTTGCCAAGCATTTGGAAGGCATCTTTGGCCACCCCAACGCGTTTTTCGGATCTGAACGTTTGTTTGATTTTGGTATCTCCGATTTCTAATATGCATATTGAGCTCATCCTTTTGCTAACAGCCATAATTCTGTTTTCTTACAGTTGATGCTTACCTCTTTTCTTCAAGCTTTTCTTCACTATCTTCTCTAGGAACTTTTTATAATCTAGTATAGACATTATGTCATCTGAATATCGTACGTCTTACTAATTTTTGCCATAACTAACGTATCTCTCAAGCTTTTGTCCGTAAACTTGATCCTTACTAGATGTGATATTAATGAGACTATTTCGCATACTAAAGTTAGTAAGTACCGGCGTGAGGGTCTTGATGCAGTTAGTTAATCTTTCAAGCTATTGCTTCTGACAAATACGTGTGCAATGAAGTTAAGCAATGCCGAGATTGTTCAGTAGCTAGATTGGTGACCGTTTCGGAATATCAAGTGCTGAAAACTTGGAGGTACCGGTGGAGTAATGGATAACTGTCTCTGAATTGGAAATCGGACAGCTGAGTTCCAATTCCAGCCAAGTTCGTTATATTCACTTACGCGCAAATACTCTTAGGAAAAGTAGGAATTTACGTCTTCTCTCCTCATCTATGGGTTAATTATCACAAAGGCCTTCGTAGCGTGTGTACTGCGCTTGTGAGAACACATTTTTTTTTCTTTAAGGAATCAGTTGACAGGAATTCCCCCCAACGAGCCTATTATTTCCGATTCCAACCATAAGTGGAATTCTTGATGTCTTCTTGTGCCACATTTTTTTTTTAGATTTCCACTTCAAGGTTCGTGTATTTTAGTAGTTTTTTTTCTGCAGATCTTCAAAACTACATTATAGTCGATTGGAAATGACATGTCAATAAGAAAGTACGTTCTGTTTTGTGGTGTTTGATCAATATGTCTGGGCTGTTAGTTATTAATGATGAAATTGTTATAGGACCGATGTTTGTGACCAGGTCTGGGTGGTGTTTATACCATTTTCGTGTCGTTTCCATCTCATAAAAGTTTCAGATCTTCCAGTTCAGATATTAGTCAACCCTGCCAAGCCGAGTTTTATATTCGATGGATGCTCATACCATGTAACCTGATACAAGATGGCCTATTGTTTCTGGATATTCATCATAGAATCTGCATTTAGAGTCAACAGGATTTCTCATTATGTTTACTTAATATTTTTTTTAGCTAGCATTGGTCCTGTGCAAAAATAATAAAACATTCGGTTTCAGTTTTTGTACCTGTACTAGACGGCCACTGATGGGTATGAAGTTCTCTACATCAGCTTGTTTGGTATGAGTAAAGTGTTGACCATGAAATTTCTGCATTTGGTTCATTGCATTTGCCTTCTCTTTTAGTTTCTTTGTCGCTGCAGCAGCTGAATTCTGGCTTACTTCTATTTGAAATTCCTTTTTGAACTTGTTGGTTTGGCTTTCTGAAAAAAAATTATTTCAATCATGTTATTTGACACATATCATCATCCGGTGTGGTCGTTTTGTAAGAAAGTTGAACTAATCCTATGCATCCTTCTCATTTGGACACATAAGATCGGCCTTAGGACGATGCATGTGGTGGCAAGTGAGAAGCTTTCTCGTTTTGACAGTCATTCGCTTAATGTCAGCTATCGTACAATTAAAGATGTTGAATCTGAACTGCACTACAGGGACAGCCAAAATGTTTATGGCTGATATTCTGATTTCTGACTTCAACTCGGTATTTAATGCCAGACGCACACTTCTTGTTCTTCTTGTTCTTCTTGTTTATGTTCTTGCTCTTGCTCTTGTTCTTCTTATTCTTGTTCTTGTTCTTCTTGTTTTTCTTGTTCTTCTTGTTCTTCTTGTTTATGTTCTTGCTCTTGTTCTTGTTTTTCTTGTTCTTGTCCTTGCTCTTCTTGTTCTTGTTCTTCTTGTTTTTCTTGTTCTTGTTCTTCTTCTTCTTGTACTTCTTGTTCTTGTTCTTCTTGTTCTTGCTCTTGTTCCTGTTCTTCTTCTTCTTCTTGTACTTCTTCTTATACTTCTTTTTGTTTTTGTACTTCTTGTTCTTCTTGTTCTTGCTCTTGTTCTTCTTGTTCTTGCTCTTGTTCTTGCTCTTGTTCTTGCTCTTGTTCCTGTTCTTCTTGTTCTTGCTCTTGTTCTTCATGTTCTTGTCCTTGTTCTTCTTGATCTTGTACTTCTTGTTTTCCTTGTTCTTCTTGTTCTTGTTCTTGTTCTTGCTCTTGTTCTTGTTCTTCTTGTTCTTGTTCCAATTCCCTATTCTTTGTAACAAAATCTAAATCTTTTGAGTGTTTTTCTGCCATTCTTCCTTTCTTGAAGGTTACTTTTGCACATTTATCTAATTCGAAATACATACAAATGTCATCACTGAAACATTTTACAGTATTGAATGTAAAACTTCAAATCATTATCTCTTTTGGTAAAGAGTTCGAGATTATCCATGTAGAATATGTAACGAAACATATTATTTGCTTACTTTGTATTCATAGTTTTTACTGTTATTTCACGCAAAAAGGGTATTAAAAACAGACAGAAAAGAAAGGGTGACAGCAAGTCTCCTTGAAATACATCCTCATCGGATATTTAAGCGATTGAAAGTTGAAGTGCTTTTGGTGTGATTTAGTTATAATGTGATATAATTTGACAGTCCCATTCTATATTTAATGAAATTTACTATCACAGAGGAGGCCTTGTACATTTTGTACAAAGGCTTAAGGATAGAAGAGTGTCGTACGCTATCAAAGGCTTTACGGTAATCTATGTAAGATACGCTGAGATTTCTTTTTTCTTGCCATTTTCTAGTATAATTTTGTTTATCAATGGTTGATGTTTGCAACGATAGGAAACTCTTCAGCATCCCTTCTGTTCCAAGGAAATAATGTTGTTTTCATTGAGAAAAGAGTAAGTACAGTTTTTCAGGACAGATCAATTTGTAGCAGACAGATAGATTATTTTCCTATAATTTTTTGAACAATGTTCCACCCGTTTTTGTTAGAATATATGTAATACATTCAATGATCCATTCTGGAATTTCATTGGGGTTATTAATTAGCATTGATTAATTATGTGCAAGAGATGTAAGGATTGATGGCAGATGATAGAACCAAGAGTTGGGTATCTTCTCATTTATTATTGATTGGTATAAAAAAAATTCCTAATGGAAGTAGTATGAGTCTCGGTGCCTGAAGAAAAAACGGAAAACTCCAGCATCATACTGAGGCAGATGTTAGCCCCTACGAGTACTCTTCTCGAGTATAGGCATTAAATAAGGAGCTCTAAATCAAACTTCTTCCCCGGCTTAGGAACGCATTAAGAAGAATAATCCCAACATTGTGGTCAACTATTGACTGTCATTTTCATCTTGGGTAAGACGATAAACTACAACAGCGCCCTGGGTTAGATGATAAACTACATCCGACAACCACTTCTTAAATGCTGGTGTTCCTCGGTTCTGCCCTGACTCGGTGTGGTAGCACCTGTCAGGGCCCAAGCTATGGGCAAATAGTTACCCTCCACAAAAAGGGGTATAAACACTATGAAAGTATAAAAATAGGTTTTAATACCAGCAATACTTTTTGGAAAAATTATTACTAACAGTACATATTTGAAAGAGAAAAATATTATCAGCAATATATTTTTGAAAAAAAAAATATTATCAGCAATAAAATATCTTTTCGGCATTAAATAACCCATTGAGGTTGAAATGCCGTAAAACAAAACAAAACAAATAAACAAACATGACATTTCTTCATTATTACGTTCTATTGGCATGCCATCACATCACCAAATTTGTCAGCATCCTTAAAATTCAAATTTGGCTCACTGCTGTTTCGATACTTTTTCCATAATTAATATTAATTAAGACGGAAGTGGATTTTAGTTCAAGTAAAACACAACACGGTAGCTAATGATGATTCCAAAATGGAAATGTTCAGACTATTTTGAAAAGTAGAATGGGTCCTAGAAGTTAGTGATTTTTTAAAATGGAGTATATTTGCAGAGGGCTAAGGTGTTATTGCCCTGAGTATGCTATTTATAGATAACTTCATATTTTTCCCCACTTCAGAACTTTATGACATGCTACTTCCACGGAATCGATTCAGCCTCATTTCCTTCGTGTTCCAGATGTTATAACTTATTGAAAGTTATTGAATAGAATAATCAAATGAAGGTTAGTAATGGACAATAGTACTTAGGACAAGAATAACACATTCGCCAGCGGCGCGTAGAAGAAGCAATCAACTGCCAGAAGTGAGTCAAGTGAATTCCACAATGAATCTCCAACTGCAGAATATCTACCAACCGCCCCATGTGGGGTATCCGAGCCCGTAGGCTCGGCCCAAAATTCCCCGTAGACCCCGTATAAAATGGGGTCGGGTGGCTGTGTCCCGAGACTAGACTCTCCCCTTCAACATAGCCTCGTCTGGGGATTCTCTCTGCACGGAGGCAGAGAGTTTGACTAGTATAGCTGAAGACGAATCTCCAACTGCAGACGAACGTACAGTATTTACTACTGTATTTATGTGAATTGGGATACGCCCATTATCGTCCGTAGGTATGCTACAACAAAATGTAAAAAGAAAAGTTCACTCAAACAGTTTTTTTCTTCAAAAAACTGTCGCTTTTCGGAATAGATTCCTGCTTGAGTGCTTCCTTAAGCACTACAATCTTAACCTCTTCAAGTCAAGGGCCAATTGGTTTATATACTCCCTATTTGCATAATATTAACTTCCTGTCACCTTCCCTTTAATTCATATCATACACCGTTCATCATTAGCCTTTTAAAATAATCCTCTACCTTGAGTTTTTCTCGAGCCCTGGATAAGGCAAATTCTAGTATTAAAAAAATATTCCGACAGACTTCTCACAAGTATAATTTACGGCTGTAAGTTGCATTTTATCTGGCGCAATTCTAAAATTAGTTGCTACCAACATTGTCTTGCGAGAGGTCTTAGTTACGATGATTGGTATCCTTAATTACGGAACACTAATCAGAATATAAAAATCACATATCACGGTTCAGAATATGTGGTAGGTGATATTCGTTGATGATAAAGCCGTGTTTTCGAACAATATCCGTTGTCAGTAACAGGCATCAGTCAGGTATATTCAATCAAACTGCTCCGATATCAGTTTCAAGTGTTCATCTGAAAATCAGAGTAAATTATCATCAATCGACCAAAAGACTCACGAACCTATCTTTTCGCCTTCAACCAATGTGTCTGCTTTCATGGAAGTCTGCAATTGGATTCTTTCTTTCTACAAAGGAAGGGTATCTTCAACTTGACCAATTACGACCCAATCATCGAAAAATTGTAATATTGCTAAACTGGCCAAAATAGATTTTACTAGACACAATTTCGATCACATTTTCTCTATCTTTATTCTACGTTTCTTAATGACTAGTGATTCGTTTCCAGCCCGGAGGGGAGCAACTAAAATCAGCGACTTTTTATCTTTTGTGTTAAAGGAAATTTGTCTTCCGAATGTGGAATGAGAAACTCAGAAACACATTTTCGTAATTCGATCATATGAATATTTCTCAGACAAGCTACAGTCATGTCTAAAAATAAAAGCCGTTGCCTTGAACGACTCGGTCCGGGAATCTCTTCACCATATTTTTCATCACATATTTCTGTTTCTGTAACTCTCTATTAAATAACTCAGAAACAGGATGGAGAGTAATAAATTAATTATTTAAATGTCTTATTTAAATAATTGGCATTCGGACAAATGTCGTAACCCATGTTATTATTATCACAACGTTTTGGACGTTGTAACCTCCGACCTCATTTTGTTTATCAAGCAAGGTGATAAAGCCAATAAAACTCAAGGAGTTACTGAAAGTGAAAGAAACCGAGAAAACGTTATGAAGGAGAGAGGACAACAAAATAAAATGATTCATGGGAACAGTAGATGACAATTGATGTAAAAATATAAATTATGATCTGTATGAAGCTACCTGTCTTTATGCAGTGTTTATTTCTATGCCACAGTAAAAAACAGGGCGTCTACTCAAACACGTTTACCCACAAAATAACGTTAATTTTAATAAGAAATAATGTCGCATAAAAATTCACAAATATATACAGTGAAGCCTCAGTTCACGAATTTAATTCGTTTCTGAAGCCTGTTGTTAACCTGAAATGTTCGTCAACCGAAATTATTTTTCTAATAGGAATCAGTGTAAAATGGATTAATCCGTTCCTGGTCCCAAGATGATTGCTTATTTAAACTTTAACAACAGTACTTTGTGAACAAGTTTATACACAAAACTAATAAAAATCATATAATACATAAAACTGAAGAAAATCATTAAATCTAAGAAAAAATACAAAACCCAATACTAATCAGATGAAATATAGACGAACACTTCAATTTTACCGTACCTGCAGGTAGGAGAGTTGATGGCATAAGTGGAAGGGGAAGGAATGAGATTTCATCATTTGAAAAAGTGAAAGAAAGACATGGTCATCGCATTTTTTTTATAAGAATAATATGCAGTGGCCCAAGAAAAGTTTTTAGCCAGGAGAAATAAACTGCATCCAATTTCAAAATTTAATTACGTAATCCCTATTTAACATTACGTTAATTACGTAATCCCTATTCAACATAAATAAACAGTATTTGGAACTAGTATAGAGTAGGTCTTCCATTTGCTAGTTTCAGTGATTGTATTCGATTTTTCAGGGATTTCATCAAGTTATCAACAATCGTCTGAGCCATATTTTACCATTCCTTTAGCAATGTTTCTTTAAGGATTGCCACTGATGTGATTTTGTATCCTCGGTCTCGTAGTCTTCGGTCAAGGTGCTCCCAAAAGTGCTCTATTGGTTTCATGTCAGGATTTTGAGCTACCCATGGCAGTAACTTGATTCCTTGCGATTCCTTCCTGGCCTTTGTGTAACACCATATCCTCACCCCACTGGACCCACACACTCGACAAGACAAGCCGTTGGTCTGGTATGGTCCAGTATTACAGGTTAGACACAAGTCTCCGGTTCCCAATGTCACTTCGAAGCCACCATCCGGTCACGTTGTGATTGTTTTGTAGAAATCCGGAAGCTCTCCGTTGGTCCACCTGCGAGTTCATCGGGTGAGAATCGGGTTAACAGAAAAATGAATATAACCAAGTCGATTTGATTATGAAAGTACAGAAGTTTTTTGTTATATATAAAAGCAAACACACACACACACACACACACACACACACACACACACACACACACACACGCACGCGCGCGCGCGCACGCGCGTGCACACAAATAATTCTTATTACACAAGGTCGAATGTTTTTTGTACGTGAAGAATAACCAAAGACAAATACTTCTAACTATTTCGGTAAAGGAGAGGTGTTGGCTTCGTTTTAAACCTTTTTGGTCTGTTCTTAGCGCAACTACTACAACCTTCGATTTTCCCGGCAGGGTTAGGGTTAGTAGTAATAGTAGTATTAGTAGTATCAGGAGTAGCGCTACTTAGATATTAGCGGCGGTATTTCGCTTCTTCGCCCTCAACTTCAGCAACACACAGCGTACGCTTCGTTTTCAATCTCTGTCGTCTCTCCACTCAGTTCGACTGCATTCGAAGACAGACGAACCCAAAACTCTGCCTCTTCCGCTTGACTCGCCTTTTTATTAAGATCGGGCCTCATGTGTCCCAGACTGGTGACGTGTCTGTTTTTCTAGTGAGAACGTACTGGCGTACTACCAAAATACAACTTCATTCCTCCGAGAATAAACAATTTATTTTTTTATCGATTGGTTTCCAAGGTTCACAACAAGACGCTATTGTTTATCACCTCGCTATTAATTATTCTGCCGCTCTTTCTAAACTAAAGACATTCTTGTTTTAAAAATAAATTCTAGATCAAAGCATTCTTAATTTTTATTTTCTATTCTAACAGTGTCAAAATCCATTTCTTTTTTTAAATCTGATATCCGTTGTACACTTACAAAAAGATTGTATTTCGTTTTCTAAATTAACTAATTTTTTCCTTTAATTTTTTCCTTCGAGTTTTGATTTTAAAGGAAAAGAAATTACAGCCTGATGATGAGGACATGGACTCCTTGAAAGTACTTGCTGCTCTAAAAAATACATCAGATCCATCTCACAACAATTTTATACATAAGGATCGCATCATTTAGTGGATTGTTAGTAGTATAATGCTTATATTAAGTCTGTTAGCGAAAAGATTTCGCCATTAATTGCATTAATATTGCTAATTGGTTCAATGTATGGCTATTTCTTTATGATATAAAATATATGATGCCTAATATAATATAATAGAATATAATAGAATATATATATATATATATATATATATATATATATATATATATATATGAAGAAATATAGTCTTAAGGTGTACTATATTTATGGGATAGAGTGCTCAATATCAGAGATAGAGCGTGTGTAAATATAAAATTTCATGCTAGACACAATCGTCAGGCCTGACGATTGTGTCTAACAGCCTGTCGTCTCTAAGTGTTGACTTCAATGTTCACTTATATATATATATATATATATATATATATATATATATAGATAGATAGATAGATAGATAGATATACAATCTATTTAGGCAACAATCTCTTTTTTTATACATGTTTAGTTAAAGATGACTGACAAGATACTGTGATTAAGCTTTTTATTTTTTTTTTTTCGTGTTCGTGCAAGTGTTTTCTTTTCTGGACAAAAAGTGTGTAAAAACTGTCGATAAACGCTTCATCATTATTATTATTATTTTATTACTAGTTTTATTCCATCTTATTATTGTTGCCTTTTATCCCAACACTCTGGCTCAATACACTCTTCATTATTATTATCATTTTATTAGTAGTTTTATTCTATGTTATTAGTATCTTCATTAATATTATTATTTGCCTATTACACTATTCAAATTAATGGGCTGTTTACTCCTAAAATAATAATAAGAAAGATTAAGTGATTTGTTTTATAATTAGCATTACTGAAAGCAATCACATCCGGGTCACCAATGCAAATGTTTTCTTGAGGTGTTTTTTTAAAATATTAGTGAGAATATAATAAATGATATATTATAATAGTTTTGTTTGATCATAAACTTCTAAGTCGAAACATATTCTTCAACTGAAAGAGCAAACAGCAAGATATTAGAAATAATAAAGTAGCCCATGTTTTCGTGGACGTCACTTAATCATTTCAATCACGGAAGCTTCACTGATTGTGTTGAGAGCAGTATTTTCCCATCTTTGGTTTGCTATATAGTCAATAATTAAAAAATAATAAATATGAAACAGGTTTGAATTTTCAAAATCTTTGGACGCACAGCACGCCGGGACTGAATATAAAATTTTGAAGAAGAATAATCCGGAAGTATTTTTGAAGATATTTGAATAAAAGTTAGCATAAAACCAACAATATACGAACTTTGCCATACAGTACTTTCAGCATGTTGTCATTAGAGCGACAAGTGAAAAGTATTTGTTGCCTGCCCGAAGTATATACTACTAAGCCATGCCTGCAAGTATTTCTTGTCTAATTAATAGTGAAGCCGCTTGCAATTTGGGTCACTCACTGGCGCATATGGGGTCAATGACCCTGCCCGCATCACTGATATCTTTGGCTGCAGCATGAATTAGATTCGTGATGGGGTGGGTTACCGCTTTACCCACTGATAAATCACTTTTGCTACGAGTCGAAATGCCACCACCTCTTACACGGCCCTGGGACCTTGACATAACTCATGTCACCCAAATACTTCTAATGAGTGATACCCTAAGATTTCGTCCATGATAAATTTAAAAAAAAAAAATCAAAAAAAAAAATCGCCGACACATTTTTTTCTATTCTCTTCATGTTTTTCTATTTTTTCTTCTTTCCTTATTCCTCCATTTAATCTTTTTCCTATCTTTCTAAATTCTTGCCTGAGTCCATCCTTCAAATCTATAGATCAACCATTCCCCCTTGTATGAAATATTGCTGTCATATATGATCTGGAGTCCCAGCTGTTCGTCTTAGGGTCCAGAGACGGATATGCAGTGTGATTGGCCCTGATCTAGCATCTCGTTTACAGTCGCTCTCTCATAGACATGCTGTCGCCTTCCTCTGTCTTTTCTACAAATACTTTCACGGTAACTGTTCTGACGAACTATTTTCTCTGGTTCCCAAACTGCATGAATTTAAACGTGCTTCTATGTCGGCATTTCATCCCGACCCTTTCACTGTCGAAATGATTAAATGTAGCCGTCTCTTCTACTCCAATAGCTTCATGTCTCGCACTTCCAGTTTGTGGAAATCCCTTTCAAATGCAATGTCAATCAACATCTCTAGATGCCTTGATCTATTCCCCGTCCATCTCTTCATCCTTTCCTCTTTCACACCTTTACTCTAGCTTCCACTTTCTGTAACCCCTTACGTGTTAATGGCACTCCCGCCTTGCTTGGGGTGAAAAGTTAAAAAAATTACTTGCACACACACACACACACACACACACACACACACACACACACAAGAACGCACACACACATGGGCTCACAGAGAGACACACACGCACACACAAGAACACACACACACACATAGATATATATTCCCTGTTTATGCCAGCAGAGAACGTCAGCATTCGATGGCGAAACGAGACGTTCTCCTGTAGGTTAGCATCAACCATGGGTGTGAAAAAGAAGAAGAAGAAGAAGAAGAAGAAGAAAGCGGAAGGGAAAGAAGCAAGGATATTATAAATGTATTATAATTGTGTATATTTAGGCAGCAATTTTTAAGTAATGCACGTTTCATTAAATATAGACAAGTTTTGTCTATTTATTTTAAGTAAGTTCCTTTCATATTGCCTGATAAGCTTAATAACATTATCATTGAAAGACGAAAGGAAATCACCATATTGATACATGTTTAAATCCAATCTAAGCTTTCGGCTTACACAAGCCATTATCAAAGATAACAATTACATTTCAATATATCAAACAACACACGGACGAAACAATAGTCATAGTCTGTTTTTGTTGCATCAATGTATTATATATATATATATATATATATATATATATATATATATATATATTCAAAATTGTCTTATAAGACAATTTTTAAATTTTTTACTTGGAAATATTTCGCCGATTATCTAACGTCATCGGGATAAAATCTACATTTGCGAGACACAATGTGATTTCTAATAATCACTTAAACTGTATTGTTTTAGAAATTGGAATTTAACTAATTTCAGTTGAGTTTCAATTAATTTTTTTTACAAAGCAGGAGTTCGTGGGAAGAAACTGCTCGAGGGGAACTTACCACTCACCAGTGGAATACGAAGGGAATTAGGGTTGTTTGCATGGCGTGTCATCGCCGTGAAGGTTAGAACTGGTGGAAACACGGAATGTATTTCGTTTGAATACTTTACATCTAAATAGCGAAAGAACAACCAGAGACTTATGATATTTTATATTTTTGGACTCTATCGAAACTGAAAAATCAAGACTAGGGCAGTTCCTGTCCATATATGGCAAAAGCACTCCATTTCCGGCCTGATCTGATTCTTGTAAAGGTAGAGGATAACAGGAGAAATGAAATAAACTGTCCATTTTCCCAGCATCTTTAGCTATGGATCGTATGTACGTGTGCTGCTTGAGGTCTGTGTTGAGTTTAAGTCACAATAGACGCTCATGGCACGGGGCTTCCCTGAGAGAGCATCCGTTCATTCTGATTGGAGATTTTTCTGGGTTCGATCGGCGGTGATGGGATGTATCTAGTTACTAGAGGCATTGAATGACCTAGGTCAACTGTTAATCTCTGGTCGTCATGAGTTTTGCTCTATTGTGTATAATGTTAATTTCGATTCATTTCTTGATAAGTTTTAAGGCCGGTGATTGGATCGGCTACCGAAACACTTAAAAACTGAAACTGCCTGATGTGTATGATCATACTGAAAAAAATCCCTTCGATAATAATTTCTATAATTTTAAAAAGATCTTATTGTTGTTTATTTACTAACGATCGTAAAATGACGTAAACTGAATAGTTACGATTATAGGCATCAGAAAACGATATTTAAAAACGAAGATATCAAAAATATTGGTTGGCAAGGCTTTATATAAATAATAATAATAATAATAATAATAATAATAATAATAATAATCTCTCTATATAAAACAGAGGATGTCTGTCTGTCTGTCTGTCTGTGTGATACCTTTTCACTCGGGATCCATCTAACCGATTTTGACCAAACTTGGCATATACATTGTACTATGTAAGAGATAGGTTCTTAGCGTAAAAAATAGATAATTTCTAAAAAAAAAAAAAATCAATAATAGATAAAGCCGATCAAAAATCGATAAATTCAACATTTTCCTCCGATTTCGTTCAAACTCAGCGTGTGGGTTACTTACATCATGACGAGCTCAACGATACCTCTTTTTTTTTTCTTTCTATGCCACTGCGTTTAGCGAAAAACGAAAAAATCAAGACAAATTTTAAACTAAAACTCCCTCAATTTTTAAGCAATCTGATACAAACTTCAGTCAATTGTAGCCAACAATAAGTTGATTGTTTAACAGTCATTTAACTTGATAATTGAGTCCACCCATATAGTTAAAATCTGCGTAAATAGCGAAAAATGGCGGTTTTTAATGGTTTCTTTCTTAGTTTTCATTGATCATTCAACCGATTTTCATCATACTTAACAATTGTTTTATAAGTGTATCCTCTTTTACATCCCTAGTAGCACACTGACAAAATGAATTTCAAAAACTCCAAAATAAATGTGGTCTGAAGTGGGTCTTCATGTTGTCTGTTTTACTCCTTCATGTCTTCGGCTAACTTCGATTGAATAAATACAGACTACTTCTCTAATTGCTTTAATGCAAAATGTCTTTTATAGAAAGTACTTTAAAGTAATTGAAGAAGATAGGCTCTGTTGCATCTAAACATGATGCTGTTGTTGCTTCATTCTAACTGAACTCTTTTTCTGATCGACCAGCTTTGTATGGTTGCTGCTACTACTACTACTACTACTACTACTACTACTACTACTACTACTAGTAATAATAATAATAATAATAATATTTGGATCAGCCGAAAGAAACATAATTCCAGTTCAGATTCGGTCAAACTGGAAGAAGAAAGAATGAAGGTTAAACCTCTACAAAAATGGAAAAATATAACCAACAATGATGTTAGGCAAGGTCAAACGAAATCCCCAAAATGGAAATCACCTGGAAATGACAAGGTACTCGATTTTCGGCTCTATCAAAAACCCTGCACAAAATTTATCAATGCGAATTAATAATCCCAATGAAGTCCCGGGATTGATCACTCAAGGCATGACGTATCTCCTAGCAAAAACGAGTGAAACAGATGATCCGAAAAAATTATAGGCCAATAACATGACTGTCCACCTCATATAAATTGATCACGTCTATCCTGACGAACTGTACTAATTTTTTTCTCAACGACCCGGAAAGAAATGAGTATACACCAGAAATCAACGGAAATATTAGGTTGGTGCAAAAACAATGTCGTTTTTGACGTTCAACTTTATGTGAGAAATAAATAATAAAAATAATAATAATAATAATAATAATGATAATCCTGCCTACTAATTGATATGGCTTGCTCAGCGGACATAGCAACAAAAGGAATTTGAACAACTATCGAAGTATAAAGACCTGGAAATCAAAACAGAAAAAGTGTGTGAATTGAAAACAAGAATAATACCAGTCATAGTAGGTGCGCTTGGAATGATAAAAAAAGGAACAAAACAACACATTGAAAAATCCCTGGAAATCGCAGCTTAAAAAAAAAGAAAAACTTTGTCCATGTAACACTAGTAATGTTATGGAAGTTGGAAGTTGGAAACAAATCATGAAATGTAGCCATAACAACACACCACTACCTGCCTTAGGTCGTCCCACAGAGTTGGTAGGTAGTGTGACTATAGCAGAAATCGAATATATAATAATAATAATAATAATAATAATAATAATAATAATAATAATAATAACAGCCACTGAGTATAAAACCCGGCATGACAGAGTGGGCCAATATCTGCACTGGAAAATCTGCAACTTCTACGGGAAGGAAACTGAAAGAAACTGGTATGCACACCACTCAGACGCGGTTACGGAGATAGGACCTGTTACAATTCTATGGGACTACACAATACACACTGACAGAACAATCAAGGCCAACCGCCCAGATATTGTTATGAAAGATCACAAACAAAAAAAAAAGTACCTCCTTATTGATATGGCAGTCCCTGCAGACTGCAATGTATCTTTGAAGATATTCAAAAAGCTGTCAAAATACAAGGAACTTGAAATAGAAATCTCAAAAATGCCTGTTGTTGTTGGAGCCCTAGGATTGTTTGGAAAAGATTTCAGTAGACTAATTGAATGGATTCCTGGAAGCCCATGCCTTAAAGAAATACAAAAAATGTTTCTCACGAGTACAGCCCACACCTTACAATGGGCTTTATATATGTAAAATAATTTATTTTCCAGTGGAAAATGTCATGATGCAGCACGGCATCCGGAAAGAAATGAGTACACATTAGAAATCAAAGGAAATAAAATAAAATAAAATAAAATAATAATAATAATAATAATAATAATAATAATAATAATAATAAAAGGATTTGCTAAAAAAGCTTGTGGACATTTTGTTAATATTTTAATACTTCCAGTGTCAAACGATGTTAACACTTTTCTTTCTATACTTGTTAAACTCAAAACGAAATTAATAGTGTAATGTTCCCCTACTTGAAATTTGTACTCTGTCTTCATTTTCTTCTCCGCACACTGTATTATTTATACATACTTTCCAGCAATTGGGCGGATTTCCCATTGTTCTATTCTACACTAAAGAAATAAATAAAAAATAAATATTCGCACCGAAAGTGTTGACTTTTAAGTATGGCTTGTAGTTTCAATAGCAAACAGGACGTGTATCCATTTATATCAGCTGATTCGTTGGCAGCAATTGGTAGAAGCCGTGCGAAATTCTATACGAGGTGTCGAGTAGAAAACGGCGAATTTGTTACTATTTTTATCTTTGGTGATTTTATCTGTTTCAACAAATGAAATTGATCACCTATCAACTACGTCTCTCGACTATTTCTGTCTTGCTTAAAATTATATATAATCAGAGAATTTATAGCGAATGACATCTGCGCAATTTTCTATTTTGGCGATAAAGGAATTTTCTGTTCCAAGAAAGTTAAAAAGAAGAAACAGACCGCCGGTAAAATACGTTTGACTCCTTCTATATGCAGTGTCTCATTTTTAGATGATCATGTACTCCACAGCTTCCCATCTTATATTATTCTTAGTAATACTTTCTCTTTTACGAAACTCATTTCCCTTTTGGTACTTGTTCCTCTGTACTTTTTCACAGAGTGGCGTAAATTCTCTAAGAATTGCTTCCTTCTTATAACACTCCCCTCTAAAAGAAGAAGAAATTTGGCTGTCATTTTCTGATTGTTACTAGCAATCTCTTCATCTCTTCTCTTTAAAATTTTCTCTTTTCTCACAGTGCTTTGTCCTTGATATTACTACTATTATTAGGTTGGTGCAGAAATAATGTCGTTTTCTCACATAAAGTTGAACGTCAAAAAACGACATTATTTTTGCACCAACCTAATAATTATTAGAACGACATCTCTGTTGATTCAAATGTTACTCATTTCAACAAAAAATGTCCAACCGTCATTGCCACCTAGACATTTCTTTTTAATTTTATTTTTTCGATCCATCAGTTTTGAATTGCATTATTTACACTATTCTCATCTTCATTTCCACATTCACTACGTTTCGGCCTTTTCTTCAGTGGACTAGAATTTCGAACCAAACACATTATTTCGTTCACCGGGTTCGATTGTTCTAGTTCCACGTTCCATGCCCTCAAGGACACATGGATAAAGACGTTGGTTAGATCCAGTGATTAGACCCAAAGAGTTGTGAGTTCAATACCAGGCTACATCAGTGGTGAACCAAAACTTGAAGAGTTGAGTTAAAGGGAAATAAGTGAGACATCCGGAAGAGGCATGGCACGTGAAACTAGAACACTCTGCCCCGGTGGACGAAATAAAGGGTTCGGTTCGAAATTTTAATCACCTGAAGAAGGCCGGAGCGTACAGCGGCCGAAACGTTGTGAATGTGGCAACGAAGTCCGAATCATGTAAATAATGCAAGTAATCACAATACCTCATCTTAGAGATATAGACAGCCATCATTTTTTTAAAAGTATTTTTCTCTATTCCTTCGAATTTCTATGTCTCTATTTCTATCGTCTGTTATTACATTAACTAGATCGTTAATTTCTGTATTTGTTTAATTTTGACGTCATCGATATTTAATTCATATTTTGCGCTGTCTTTTATCCAATCTTTCTAAATGGTTTGTCAATTTTTTGTTTTCATCGACAACATTTTTAATAGTTCTTTATGTTTTCCCTCTGTCATCAAACAGTGTATTCCGCGGAGTGTATGTTGTTTAAATTATGCCTGTTGACTTTCCGTGAGAATCATCTCACGATACAAGTTAGAAAAAATACAACTTTGGTGGACTCTTTTTTTTCCTTTTTTGATATACTTATTTATTTCTTTGTTTATATACAATTCGTATGTTTCATTACAGGTTATGGATTATTAGTGTCTTCTATCCATGTATATCAAGTATTTTTAACCATTTAGCAGGTGAATCTTTGAATCGAATTTTCAACCAGATCAGTTCTTTCCCTCTAAACTTTAAGCGTGGAGGCTTTTTAAAATCGATATTTGTAATTTTGTAATTTTTTTTTTGTATTTAGATTCTTTTAATCGACTTGTCACCCTTAATTCTCATACAATTAGTTTATCTCTTTTAATTTGTCTCCCTTCAATTTTCTTTCCCTTAATTTCCATATAATTTTTTTGTATTTTCTTTTTTAATTTTCTTTATATCGATTTATATCAAATAATTTTTTATAATGTTTTTTGTATTTTAATTTTTTTAAATCGATTTCTTTCCCTTAATTTTCAGCCAGATCAATTCTTTTCCTCTCTTCCTTCAAAGTGTAGAGTATTTTTTTCTTTTTATAAATTAAGAAGTAATATAGGAATCCTGAAAATATTTTTTACTGAATTTTTATTGCTTAAAATTTCAGTACCTGGATTAAAACAAAATAACATGTACGTCAAACGATGAGAAAAACAAACGTGAAAAAGCAAGTAAAAAAAGGTAAGTTTATTTTATTATATTTGTGTAAATTTCTCTTTTGGAAATCATCTCTTTTTGATGTCTTCAATGTATTTCTAAAGTAAAAATGAGTTACTTTTATTTTGGATATTTGAACTCCTTCTTGGTTCAGTCCACAAACAAATGTTATTTTATAAGCGACTTAAGTTCTGAAAAGTTTTTAAAAAATAAGAAGAAAATAAACTTGAAATAGCAACGAAAGTCGGGATAACCATTTAAGTTGCTAATTTCCCTTGTAGATGTCATAATTCGCGCTCAACCTTCCCGCTTTTGATGCATTTGTTAAGTGGCTGGTTGGATGGTCCATTTAAAAGAATCGTAAATTGTAATGCTGTGTCATTAATGGCATCTGTAAGATGATTGGCAACAGCCGTCTCTTCTCTTATTAGGGTTCCACATTAGTCATTGATGGTATATTTAAGGCAAGTTAGAAGCGGCAGTGTTACTTATTAACGCGCATCTCTCTGAGAAATATTTGTTTAATTCCATGTAAAAATGTCACAGTTCTTGGCAGGGCCATTTATAGCAACTCTCAGGTAGGATGAAGGGAGCTGACGATGTCTTTTCTTTCTCCAGTAATTTTTGCTAAATCCAATGTTTCCAAGAGATTGTTGCGTTCTGTACACACAAACATGCGATGTGTGGGGCAAAATGAATTTAATCTATGTCTTTTCTGCATGACGCATAATGGTTGATTGTTTGGACCCTTGTTTCTTAATGGAAATACGATTTCCAAGGGTTGGTATTTTAGTGATTTTATTAATACAAGCGGGAATTTGCGGCACTACTTTCTTTCTTTCTTTCTTTCTTTCTTTCTTTCTTTCTTTCTTACATACGCTTTCTTTTTTGGCGGTAAGATCTCATTATGTAGTCGAAATGGTTAGATGTAACAATAAGATATTTTCCTAAAAGTTGTAGTTCTCAGTTGTAGAACTTTCTTCTGTCTTCTTGATTTCCAGTCAAGTTTGATCTTCAAAAATTTCAATGCAATGTCAATCATTATCTTCTGTCTTTTAAATTCTGTTCTTTTATTGTTCTCGCTCTTTAATAATGTTTCTCTTATATTCTTTCACACTCACTAACTCCCTGCGTGTTAGTGGCTTCCTTGGGGTGAAAAGATTAAAAAAAAAAAAAAAAAGAAAAAAAAAAAAGAAGAAAACTAACCACTCTTCTGATATAACCTTTTCTTGTATTTTTACCTTCAAATAAACGTAACGGTCTATTATTTATCTGAGATAATATCAAGACATGTTATAAGCAGGTACTCACCACAAAAATTGATGTTATACTTTTATTTCTAGTAACATACACTTTCAACGTACTCCAGGGCGTGGCTAGCCGGAAGTAAACAAAAGGATAAGGGATTTACTCAGAATTCTAACATTATTTGTAACTCTACAAATGTTATTATTCAACTCCGAAGATCAGTTGCAAAAACTCTTCGAAATCATATTTTCGGCATATCTTTTCTATCTTTTCTGTACATACTTGTTTTTCTTAATGACAACTTACGCTTTGCTTTTAGATGAAAAAAAAAAAAAAAAAAACTCTTTTTTTTTCACGTATTGTCGGATTTAAAAAGAATTCTTGGTAGGCATTGAACAATGATTAAGTACGTTTTTCGGCGTTATGCTGTAATCTTTCGTCCCTTAACTACTTGCCATTTCGGTCTAAACCTAAAACTGCATAGGTGTAAACTCCATGGAATATATTTCAGGTTCCACGCATATCTTTGGAATAACGGAACACTAAGTATATCGCGTGCTGCCACACGATAACATTATTTTGTTCCAAACATGGCTGATTGTCTATCTATAGGGAAAAGAATTTGAATTGTGTGAGGGATTTTGCGAGATATAATCATAATTTCGGATTTCTGTTGTCTATTCCGATAAGTTCAAAGCTCAAAAGAAAAAGTTCACATCACTTTCAATCCAAAGCAAAAATAAATAAAAACCAATCCTTTTTCAGTTCTTTTTCCAAGTCTTTAATTTCCAGAAATTTTTAGAAGGGAATAAGAGGAAGTTCAGGACCCACGTTTTCTTCAAACTTCCGTTTTCATCGTCCTCTCTCGTTACGCTGCAAAAATAATCCACTCCAAGGATTGCCTTGGTTAAAGCAGATTCAAATCCGATTCATTTATTCAAAGTCAGCGATTTAATCTTTTCTGTCGGATTGGTGAATCTTCGTATCTTTGCGTTGTGTCGCTTGCTGTCTATGACTTCTTGCGTTCTATCAGCAATTCTTCAGGTTCAACGCTGTATCACAGACTGAATGAACGGCGGACAAGTTACTTTACGTTTCTTTTTATTCACGTGTGGTGATCTAGTGGTAGAATAGCTTCGTTTTATTTTCTTGGAGAAAGTGATATGATGATGAAGATAAAGAGGACGGATATTCAACAGTTCGTCTATCACTATGTGTCGCAATCTCCTGGAGACAGGCAAACGAAGGATCTCTGGGAGCGGAGAAGCTCTTTGCATTCTTCTATCGTTGTCACAGTACTTACTGTCTTTGTGCGTTTTTCGATTTTAAAATTAATCAAAGATAATCCATTACTATCATGGTTTAACTAACACAGTGTTCAAACCAACCGTAGTCGATTCGGGTCATCAGGATTATGACCAGTACCACAAGGACGCATGACACATGACCCAGTGGATAAAAGCGCTGGTTGATTTATCCAAAAATACCTTGACCCAAAGAGTTGTGAGTTCAATACCTGGAGAGGGGACAAAAACTTGGGTAGTTGAGTTATCAAAGGGAATTGACTAAAACTAATATATCCAAAGGCATGGTACATGGAATTAGAATAACATACCACCGTGTGCTAAATAAAGATTTCGGTTCGAAAGTCCAACAAATATCACCTGAAGAAGGCCGGAGCGTACAATGGCCAAAATGTTGTGAATATCGCAATAAAGATGAGGACAACCGTCCGAACAATGTAAACAGAGTCAATAGTTACAATACCTCATCTCAGAAATACAGATGGAAAGATGAGATATAAGTGAAATTAACTAAAACTGAGATTAGGCGTGGCACCTGAAATTAAAAACAGTCTGCCCCCATCCCGTGGATTAAATAGAGCGTTCGAGTTGAATTTCGACAAATATTATTGAAACGTCGTGAATGTAGCAATAAAGATATAGAAAAAATCTGAATAATGTATATAGTGTAAATAGTTACAATACCTCATCTCAGAAATATAGGCAGATCCTGAAGAAGGCCGGAGCGTACAATGGCCGAAATGTCGTGAATATCGCAATAAAGATGAGGCCAACAGTCCGAACAATGTAAACAGAGTAAATAGTTACAATAGCTATCTCAGAAATATAGACAGATCCTGAAGAAGGCCGGGGAGTACAAATGTAAACAGTGTAAATAGTAAGATCGGGGTTGCCATTTTTGTCCCGCCTACGCTTTCTACCAAGTATCCCACGGCAGCTGATTCGTTTATTCGATTTTATCGGGGTGAATCATTTCATTCGATTACTTTCTGAATTTGAGCTTACTTCTGTCAAAATATGAAGCTTTCCTTTTTTTCTTTGCACAGTAAAACACGCTTCATATCTTAATTCTTGTGTTTCTTCTGATCTTGATTCAAATCATTCGTTTTAAAAACTATTTAGTTACGTCAAGTTACATACATTAAGCAAATTCCAGTTTTCCATTGCATTTATTTTTGTTTATTTCTCCATCACAGCAGAACACCACGGATAAAAATACCCACTATCTTGAAAATCGTTCTTTTTTTTTTTATAATTATTTTTATATTTTTTTGTGAATGTCTTCTGACATCTCCCAATATTGTCCGCACAGTCCACCTTTTAGATTTTAATTAAAGCTGAATTCATTTGGCACACGTTTCACATGTCCGGGTAGCTTATTTCAATAATGTAGGCTTAAGGCCACATGACGTTGAAACACTGGTTCTTGTACGATCACCGAAGTTAAGCAACGTCAAGTCTGGACAGTACCTAGGTGCTGTAGGCTTGGGTGGTGTAATAAATAACGGCATTCACTTAATCGCAAATACCCTTTGAAAAGGTAGGAATCCATCTCTTCTCCCCGCAGCTATAGGTTAATTAGGAGGATCTTTAAAGCATTATTAACTTAAAAAAATTCTGAGAATATAAAAATAATTTATTGTTTTAAAATAAGCGGAAAAAGATTGATAAACCGTAAAAAAAAAAAAAAAAAACGAAAACAAAACAAAAAACAAACGAATCAATCCAATAATTCAATACCGTTTCCGTAAAGAAAAATAGTAGGTTTATTGAGGCGCGTATGATTAATTATTATTACTCTTTTACTTATTCGAGAAAGCTTTTATCCATAATTGGTAACTTGATTAAGATTTTAAACCCTATATTAAGGGGCATACGAACGACTATATTGTGTTGAAACACCGGTTCCAGTACGTTCCCTGTAGTTAAGCAACGTTGAGCCTGGTCAGTATCTAGATGGATGATCACTTGGGAATACCAGGTGCGTAAACTTGGATATGCGGGTGGTGTAATGGATAATAGCTGAGTTTCAATTCCAGTTGGGTTCGTTATATTCACTTACCCGCAAATAAACTTGCAAAAATTATGAATTCGCGTCTTCTCCACTTAGCTATGCGTCAGTTAGTAAGACTTGTATGACTAACTCATTATCATCTACCAAAAATTCTTACAATCTAAAGAATATTTTCTGGTTTAAATAACCTACAAAGGGTTGATAAGCCGTAGAAAATGAATAAATCGATCAAATGTTTCATTAAGGTCATCAGGCATTTAAAAATGGAAACACGGGGGAGGGGTGTTCATACTTGAGACGTCGAAAAACGAACTGTACAATTTCTGGCACCATCGCTCCTGGATCCTCCATGTTAATTGTATCTTGGGATGTGGTGTGTAAATAATACATATATATATGGATATAAGTTGCTTATGAAGTCATACTGTGGACAGTATAAAACTGTGCCTGGTGTGAAATATGCGAAAATGCAATTACTGAATCCTCTTAGCTCTACGCATTTGCATAAAATGCTAATCAGACTTTGTGTGTTGGATATTTAATTGTGTGCATACGGGTATGATTTTAAGATTATCATATTGCCTTTTCTTTGTATCTTGAAAAATTTATATGATACTGAGAGGCGGACGAATTAGCTACAAAATTATGAAAGCCAACCGCCATAGAAAATCTATCACATCAACGTTCCTTGAAAATTCCTTATTCAATTATAGCATTTGATCTAAACAAGTGACAAATCAATTACTTTTTCTGGTATTTGAAAAATGGGGAAATTTTACAGTGTATATTTAAAGTTGAATAAAGCAAAGTAATTAATATATTTTCATGATACAATGATAAAAATATCCATTTTTTTAATAGTGGAAAATTCAGAGAACAATGTCCTCACCTTTGATTTAAAAAAAAATCGACTTTATTCTTAGCTGCATTTTATCACAGTATCCAAGGTTAATAATTTTCACCATTGCTTCTATTGCTAGTTCGACCAATTTGCAAATGACATTACGAAATTAGCTGCTGTCAGAGCTCGTTACTGATGACATTGGTTATTTGCGACTGGCAAATAACCACTGTTGTAATAAAAATGTAACGATGATTATGTGAAGTAAAATAGTAGGACAAAAGTGTCTTAATAGTCGTGCTATGGGTCAGGGATTATATGCATATTTATTCTCTTGAAAATATATTTCAATTGAGCACTGTTGAATGACAAGCTGATACTATAAACAACATCCACCTGTGCTAATTCAAAGGTCTTCAGTAAAATGAATCGAGCCCTATGGCTGATTGGCCTTTTTTTACATTCGTAAAAACAATACGCTAAATTTTAGCTGTTTCTTCTGTCAAATGAAGATAGCTTAGTGGTAGAAATTCTGACTGACACCAAATCGGTTGAGTTTCAATCCTAGCTTGAGACATTCGGATGTCTAGTCGCACTGAGGAGCTGTGATACAGCGAAACAGTTCTGTATGCGAATGACACACACACGCACACACATATATGTGTGTGCATGTTCTGGAGTAAATAGTACACCCTCTGTAGCAATATGAGTTAGATTTAAGATAACTCGATACGGAACACTTACTTTCGTTCGTAAAAGGGAGTCGACTTCAAAGTTTAGGAGTAGCAGACTAAGAGGGGGTGGCAGAAGAAAGATGAAGTATTTTTTGGGACGAAGATGACAGGACAAAGAGCTTGTTGTCTACAAAGCCGACCATACCGCGCAAAGGCAGAGCAGAAACACTGACGCGGACCTCACAGAAACATCGACAGGCGCTGACTGCACCACTCACTTTCGCCTCAACTTGCCTTCGCTCTCTTAAAGTCTAAAAATAAAATTTGTTTTACTGCTAGACAATTGCTGTGCACGTAAATCGTGGGTTAAATATCTGGTCGAAGGGTAATGTTCATGCCACAAGCGTTTGACTGAAAGATACTGCACCCTGTCAACGAACTTGGTGTTTGCTCTGAGCTGCAATGCAACACCCTGGCGACTATAGGAACAAGTCCATAACTATAAGGAAAGAGCCCTAAGTTACAGGTAAGTAAAAAAAAAGCCTTCTGGAGTCAGTCTTCAGACTAAGTAATACAGGCGACACGACAAGATGTCGAATGGTTACTTATATTATAATCGCTACGAAGTGCATTATAATAGTAGCAGTGAGGGATTCGAAACCCAGTCGATTTATAACCGGTGTGACGAGGATTCGGAAACTCTTACGACTTATAACACTAACGAATATTCAGAAACGCATACGAGTTTTAACTGGAGTTACAAGGATTTTGCAAACTTATACTGAATGAACAATTGCAGGAAAACTATACTTGTTGCTTGTTATTTTTGTTGAAGAAAAAATTTTCTCTTGGGTGTAGGAAAAAAAAACATATTCTTGCGAATATGGAGCAAACTTTGGTTTCGATAGTTAAAATTCAACAACAACAGAATCAGCAGCAGCAACAACAAAATCAACAGTTGATGGAACTAGAAAAAGAGCAAAAGAAGTTTCTGGATATAATTCTGAAGAAGACAAAAACAAAAAAACATTTCAACGTCAGATTTTATGTCAGATGCTGTCCAAAACACAATGTCAGAATTTGTATACAATCCTGATGAGGGACTGGCTTTTTCTGCTTATTTTTCACTCAGAAATGCAGCGGTTGGGAAGACGAGAGAAAACAAGAGTTACTAGTTTCATGAGAAAAGCGGGACTCACTAGTTTTTTTGTTTTTTTTTTTAGAAATAAAAGAAAAAGCGGAAAAAGCCGACTTTATTGCGAAAATAAAAAAATCAATAAAAGTAACAAAGAACTAAGTCCAGATTGAAACGTTTTACTCGCTATCCAAACGGTATATAGTAATTGTTCGGGCAAAGAGTTGCAATACCTAGTGAAATAGTAGAATGAAATCTTTGAAGAGAAGTTTCGTATACTGGACCAGAATTGACCAAGATACTGAAAAAAATAGTGAAAGCTTGCAGAGGTTGTGCTCTGGCAGCAAAACTCCCTGTCACAAAGATAAAACCTTGGACAAAGACAGAAACGCCATGATTAAGACTGCATATAAATTTTTTGCAGGGGTCACATAATCTTGCGGTAGTTGAGAGTTTTTATTAAACGACCGGAAATTTATAAGTGCAAAAATTCAACATCTTCAGTGACAGTAAATTTTGTGCATGAACTGTTTGCGAGATATAGCATACCAGATACCATAGTCTCTGATAACAGGACTTTCCTTACCTTTCCCTAATTAATATGCACAGCGTTTGACCGCTTGGGAATTCCAGATGCTGTAACCTTGAAAGTGCGCATAGTGTATGGGATGAGAACTTGGTATTGGAAATTAGAAAAGTAAAGTTTCAATTCCATTCGAGTTCTTAATATTCGCTTACACGTAAATAACCTTGGGAAATGTATAAATCCACCTCTTCTTCCCTAGCTGTGGGTTAATTAGTAGGACTTGTATCCCTAAATCATCTATTATCTCCCTCAAATTCTTACAAACTGAATGTATTTACTGGCTTTAAATTACCTGCAAAAGGTTGATAGGCCGTAAAATTCAAATCAATGGACAGTGGACAGTTTTTGTGATAGATGCCGGCAAGAGAAGATGCCCTTCGGATAGGTGAAAAAAAACACGATTTATATATATGCTAGATTTGGGAGTTAGGATAGACTTTGTAATATTCGCTAACTTTTCTTTTTCGGGGTTTGAGAGAAGGCATGTAACACATTTATAAATTTTGCTAGCATGTTGACTTCATATAAAATAAAAATTTAATTTGCGTTCTTCCGACTTTTCCTTAACCTTTCTTTATTTTTTTCTTTTTAAATGTTTGTGTAAATATGTATACCTATGGCAGGTACTATTAACCTTCGCATATATATATAATGATTTAAAATTGTAAATTTTGGACTTCCCAAATGAATATATCTGTAGCGATTTAAGTCGCTGCTCTCGAAGTTCGAATTCAAATAGGAACCCCCACCCACCAAAAAAAACGTAGATGTTGAATCCCGTTTCTTGTTTTATTTTTAGATAAATGGCGCTTCATAGTCTTCTTTTTTTTTGTCTTTGTCGAACTCCATATCAGATCTTAGTTTTGGACCTGAAAATCTAAGTGATTTGTTCGGTGCAATGAGAATAGAGTGGATTTTTTTTTCCGGCTGACTTCATCACAGTACACTTAAAAGTGAAAAGAATTCCGGCGGCTGCTAATGCATCATGGGAAATATGGCATAGTGTTCACTGTTCGCTCTTCGTATTATGATTGAAAAGAGGTAAGTGCATTAATGTTCTAAACCAGAATGCTTGCTTTGCATCCATTTAACCGTCTTTAAGGTTTTTTCCGCTCAAGAAAAGAAATAATAAAAAACAAATTTCCAGATATTTGAGTCGTTTCATTGGTTATTTGTATGTCTCTCCTTCTTTTTGCTAGATGTACATTTATTTGTGAGCGTAAAAATATTTTTTCGTGCCATGCATGTACTGCGCATGCGTGTTTGTCTTTGTGAAATTACGTAACAAGCATCCTATATATGTGCCTAGGTTTGGCCGCGTTATTGCTGTCTAAGGATTATCAAGTAGTTTTTCAGACCAATATTTGTTTGATTGAGTGTTTTTACGGATTATCACCCGTTTATGGGCTATTTAAAGCCTAACAATATTTTAGATTGTAATCATTTTTTAAAATCGGTATTACTCCATGCAAGTCAGTAAAGCCACTAAGACATAAGAGATACAAGGTGTGGAAGAATAAGGAACAGAAACAATTATGAGCGGGAAGAGGAAAGATTAATCAGGAGGACAGTAGATAGCGATTGACATTGCATTTAAAATTTTTGCAGATTAAAGTTAGATGGAAAACATGGAGACAGAAGGGATCTCCACAAGCGAGAAGTGTGAGAAAAGAAACTGTTAGTATAGCCTTTAAGGTTGTATCTAACCAACAAAAATGTAAATTAATGAGATATCATCGCCAGTCTAGTACTGCGCTTAAATTCAAGATGTCTAGGTACCATATCGAAGAGCTCATTCAAAAAATTATGAGGCATAAGTATTTTAACTTTTCAGGAATATTGCCTTAACAAATTTTTAAAAATAACAAGTGTCTTCATATACAAGTTCTACTATTTAACCCATGGTTGAAGCAGAGAGTTGGATTCGTATCTTTTGCAAGGGTATTCGTACGTACGTGAATGTACTGAGTTGCATCATATATGGCTTATTTTTTTATTGGTAAGATTAATTTGGATTTAATATAATTTTGTATTAATCTCCTTCTAATGTCAGTGACATTTTGTACGGAAGTATTGGTTGGTATTTTGACATTTTGCATTGATTGGTTATTGTTATTAACACCTTATATAAAGAATCTTTAGTCAATAGTTGTATATTAATTTACCAAGTAATTCTATATGTTGAAACTATTTAATGGTTTCTTAAAGAAGCTACTTATTTAAACTATAAAAATGTTTTTTGGGAATTGTACTCTATTCGTTCTCATCTTATTTGAATATATATATATATATATATATATATATATATATATATATATATATATATATATATAATCCCCAAAACAGACTCGTTGTATTTGACAAAAATATGTCTCCTAAATAAAAAAGAAACGGATAAATACATTTTTATCATTTATTAAAAAAAAAAAAATAATTAAAAACGTAATTTTTTGGGTGAAATAGATATTTTTATATTTTTTAAAAACGAATTTTTTTCATTAAAGTATCAACATTTTAAAAGTATCATATGTTTAATTGTTTAACAAAGATTTACTTAAATTGAAAAGAGAAAAAATATGCAGATATCAATTATGCAAGCACATTCAAGGAACGACATTTATAAATGAATAAGTTCAGATCGATACGATGAACAGGACCCCACTTCTAAATCGATAAAAAATAAATATTTTCCTTATTTTGGCAAATTTTGCGGTTTGGGGAAGGTCTAGAGAATAGTAATTTTATAAAATTATACACCGGAAAATGTTTCCATATTTTTTAGGGGTTGTCCAGTTTATTGCCTAAATCAGTTCCCACTTGGTCAAGTTATGAACAATTTCGGCTTTTTGGCAATAAGGAAGTGTTCAAAAATTTAGGGTGTCGGGTCGTCAACCGCGTGACAAAACATTTGAGACCCGCTTACTAGGCCGGCCCCTCTCTTAAAAGCCGTTCATTAGAAAATATAATGAAATGGGAAGCATGATTTTTCAACAGACGAATATATTCGATCCATCACTAACAATGCTGGCCAATTCTTTGTACCGCACTAGAAGGTGCCTGACTCTTCCTGATATTTATAAGAGCCAGATCAGACCAAAAATGAAGTACTGCTGGTAGATAGACAGATAGACTAAAAGAACAGGAACAGAATGAGATAGATAGATAGATAGATAGATAGATAGATAGACAGACAGACAGACATGAACAGAATGAGATAGATATCTGGTCTGGAGATAGATCAGTCATCTCTTTCAAGCCTTTTTCAAATGTATCTAGGTACCTTGTGGGTGATGAATTACTTTCAACTCTATTTTACAAAGAACCGGAGTAAATAGACTAGTAAATAGAATTTGGGTCTTGGAATCCACCACAAAACATAATAGACGACCTTTGTCATTTCAAAAGGCATAAAATCGGATATGGAAACTCGAGGCAGAATGTTTTCTCATCTAAATCATCGGTGTTCATCTGACCCTACTATATACAGTGCAGGCGACAAAATAAAAAACAAACAAATAACACGCACAGATGAAATTAAAGATATAAAATGGCGACAGTTTATCCATCGCACCCTGTTATATATATATATATATATATATATATATATATATATATATATATATATATATATATCCAAGTATAGGATTGGTGTATACAGAATAAATTCCAAAAAACAACAAAAACTATTCTTAAAAGAGTTCTCAATATAGAGTAGAGCGAATATAATTATTTATTCGAAAATTACAACATAAATATGTTATAAAATCACTACAAAAATAGCCATTTTGTTTCAACACTTCTGGTGTCTTATCAAGTGCAATACCATCACTTGATAAGAAATGTTGAAACAAAATGGCTATTTATGTAGTGATTTTATAACATATTTATGTTATAATTTTCGAATAAATAATTATATATATATATATATATATATATATATATATATATATATATATATATATGTTTAGCTATTTAGCTATCTCAGTTCGTTCAGATCTCTATCTATCTATAGATAGATATATAGATAGATAGTTAGAGAGAGGGAGAGAGAGAGAGATTTGAACAGACTGAGATAGATAAATAGATATATGAACAAACTGAAATGGAGTTATAAACAGACTGAAATAGATAAATATATAAACAGATTGCTATATATAGATAAACAGATAGATATACGAACAGATTGCTATATATCGATAAACAGATAGATATATGAACAAACTGATATAGACAGACTGACATACAAACACACACATATATATAGATGAACAAACTGAAACAAAGTGAAATAGATAAATAGATATGAAAAGACTATGATAATAGATATATGAACAAATTGGGAAAGATTGATATTAGGTTGGTGCAAAAATAATGACGTAAAAATGTCGTTTTTTGACGTTAAAAATACGTCAAAAAACGACATTATTAAGTTACATTATTATCTAATAGATAATGAACGGACTGAGATAGACAGACAGCCCGTTCATTATATATATATATATATATATATATATATTAAGTCATTTTTATGTTTAACGTTCTTTTTATAGATAAACTTATAAACTTCAATCTTCCATGAATCTGAAGTTTATAAACTTCAATCTTCCATGAATCTGAAGTTTATAAGCAGTAAATTCGACCTTGCCAACCAAACGATCCTTTGTGGCCGAGTGGTTAGGCACGTCAGGATAAAATGACGGTTCCGCATAGGATGCAGGTTCGAATCCTGTCAAAGGACGAATATTTTCTATGAAAATTTCTCGGACATTCAGGCCGGTAAATGTTATTTAATACTGTTTATTATAAACAGAGCATTTACTTAAATACTTGTATCTATAATAAGAACGTTAAACATAAAAATGTCTTTAATAAATAAATTGTCGGACTTTGTCCATTTCTTAATATATATATATATATATATAGACAGATATGAATAGAATGAGATAGATAGATAGACAGACAGGCATGACCAGAATGAGATATTAGGTTGGTGCAAAAATAATGTCGTTTTCTCACATAGTAACATATGTGAGAAAACGACATTATTTTTGCACCAACCTAATAGATAGATATATAGATAGACAGACAGACATGACCAGAATGAGATAGATAGATTAAAAGAACATGAACAGAATGAGATAGATAGATAGATAGACAGACAGACATGAACAGAATGAGATAGATAGATAGACAGACCTGAACAGAATGAGATAGAGAGATTAAAAGAACATGAACAGAATGAGATAGATAGATAGATAGATAGATAGACAGACAGTCAGACAGACTTGACTTTCTTTACTCCTTTACTCCATTCATCTGTTAAATTAGGTGAAGCTTTACTTAATATATTCCCTTAGTTCCTGACCCGTGACATTTATCTGAAGTAGGTAGCAGATACTACAGCAGTGGTTAACAGCCTTTTTATAACTGTTTGCCCCTTTGCTTCAAGTCCGTACCCCAAATATGCCTCTCACAGAAGCAGTCTTATATTTCTTCGTTAAGTCATTTTCATTTTTTTCTTTGCTTGTACAGAAGCTGGACGTCTACACTGAAAAACATTTTACTCAAAATGATGTTTGGAAAACATAAAGTACATCTTGACTTTGTTATAAAGTGAAGGGTAGCGGCCGAAAATGTATTTTGTAACCAAAATATCATTTTGATAGGATTTTTTTTTATACTTCGATCTCTGCTCAGTGTCTTCCTCCAGCGTTACTCTTTCCTCATTGCTGATATCTGGCATTGGATGGATCACCTAGTTGGTTATAGTAAAGAAAAAAACATCCCGAAATGTCTCAACTATATTATCCACGTGTGGATAATATGCTTGAAAGTCATCATCTGTGTATACGCTTCTTTTCTCTTTCAGAGACTTGGGAGCTGAACAGTATACGAGAGGTAATGCTACACTTAAACTGTAACTTGCAAAAGGAACGTGGAAAGGGCTGATTTGACTCTGATAAGGTTAACCTTAACCATCAGTATTGACGGATACATATATATATATATATATATATATATATATATATATATATATATATATTAGAAATTGTAAGCTTTTAAACCAATTTGTCTATTTTCACAATTATTCTGGCAAATTTGACTATATTCTCGACATGGAAAAAAAAACTCTTATTAAGTTACCAATATCCAGAAAGAGGCTTATGCAGGAGCGTCTCTTTTTTAATTTTGGATTTGATGTAACTATGGTTACAACACATTTCGCTTTCATTGCTTGCCTTGATAAAGATTTTTTTCCATTTGTCATTTTTAAAGCAATTTGTCATATCTTTATTCTGGGAAATTTAACTATATATATATATATATATATATATATATATATATATATATACACTTCCAAAGATTTTCTAAAAAAAGAGCATACTATGATGAAAAAATCCCCAAAATTGATAAAAAAATTCTATGGTCAAAATATTTAAATTATTATTAAGAGAAAAAACAAAGTATTTTTTATTACTTTATTAATTTTTTTAATCATTTCTGAGCCATGATTGCCTAAGTCCTGAAGGGACAAAGCACATAAAGAAGAAGAAGAAGAAGAAGAAGAAGAAGAAGAAGAAGAAGAAGAAGAAGAAGCTTAGCCATAATTTCCTTGCAGCTGTAAACTAACTTCATAGAAATTTGTGAATAAATCTGACAAAAAAAATCAATGCTAGTCTTGATATTTTTTCATATCTCAGGGATCTGAATTGGAGACTTAGAATAATTCAACAACTTTGTTTAAAAGGAAATAAAAACGTTGAAGATATTTTTGCAACTTCTTGCAAAAAAAAAAAAAAAAAAAAATTGTTTTCTCAGTCGAGAACTGGGAGTATTTGACATGATTTTATTTCCTGCTGTGATAAAAGTGAATTGGTGAAGTCACCCACTTAATGATTTTGCAACCAGATGTTGCTTGTGGATTACACCAAACATGTCCCCCACCCAAGAAACTGATAAAGTCACGATAACGATCTATTATCGATGGTACGCCACCTGTTACGCAAGGAAAAACATTGGCAAGTGAGATGTGTTTCTATTTGAAAAGAATTCTCAACAAGTCGACATACTGGTTGACTTTCTAGGATGAGAAATCATTATTATTTACACTATTTACATTCAAACTATTGTCTTCATCTCTGTTTTCATTATGACCACGTTTCAGCCTCTCGGCCTTCATCAGGTGAGATCGATCCGGCTAACCAACAGGGAACTCTGAACTGAACCATTTATTTAGTTAACGGGTGTTCTTTTTTCTCGTTTCACTGCCAATGTCTCGGGTTATCTTGCCTAGTTGTTATTTCTAGTACTGCTTAGTTATTGTTCGCTCTGTTTCTAAATCTACACTGCCCTGAATTCAAGTAGAAACTGCCAGCCCAGGGTTTACTCGGGGTCAAAATATTTACGAAACAATGCTTTAATCCATTTATCTATTGTCCCGTGGGACAATTCTTTGTGGAACCTTAAGCCTAACCTGCCCGATGATAAGTGCTACTACGGCTGTTTTATCATGCTTGATTGCACTCACAGAAGCTTTTATATTTTTGTTAAAGCTGCTGCTGCTCTTTAAGACTTGCTATCAATTGTTTGTATTTATTAGCATCTTGCATATCACATTTATTTTTATACTAGGTCTACTAAGGATATCTTCATGGTCTAACATATAACAACAACAGGGGCACCTCGGCGTGGGATAATTGTTAGCAAGCTTGTCTTGCTAGATCAGTTACGACAGAAAAGTGAGTTCAATCCTCACTATATCCCCCTTAATTTCGGCCTTGTGCCGCATTTAAGCTACGCTTAGAAAATCAATATAACGACAACAGATATAAGGACACTATTTTGAATAGAAATGGTGTAAATAATGATTCCGTTGTTGTGTCTGTTTCTAGTTGCCCTGCAACTATCAGCTCTTAAATCGAACTTTCTTCTTTAACGAACAAAAGCAAGAAGCAAAGATTCATTGTCTAGTAGAATGGACTCATCTAATTGTAAGCTAACTTATATTGCCCAATGTGTCTTAAATATTTTTAGCAATTTCATATATTCTTCTTTGAACAGAATTAGCATTGAGCGGAAGAGTTTGAAAAAAATTGTGCAGGTGACATGTGTCAAACTGTGTACAGGATCTCTTTTAATACTGCCAGGATAAGATCTTTTCCATTTGACCTTACCTGCTATCCAATACCTTTAAATTTAAATAATGTAATTTCCCTCTGCCATGTGTCCTTGAGGATATCTGTGTATGAATTTCTGGGTATTATAAACCTAATGTCTTCAGCAAACATTTTACCAGTGCTCATATTGCAACTTTTTTGTTGTTGGAAAATTCGTAAACTTAAGGAATCAGCACATATGCTAGGCCACAAAAATCTCCTGAGCCGACCAAGCATAGAACTGAATACAATATGGGAACCTGTAATAAGGAGTGCCAGAGAAAAGCGATAATAACAACAAAAAGTTGCAATGTGAGCTCTGGCAAAAACATGTAATGATAACAGCAAAAAAAATTGCAATATGAGCACTGGTAAAAATGGTTGCTGAAGACATTAGGTTTATAATAGCCAGAAATTCATACACAGATATCCTCAAGGACACATGGCAGAGGGAAATTACATTCAGAAATTCAGAGGGAATTAACTTTATAATACCCAGAACTCCCAGAGGGAAATTAACAGGAGATAACTGATAACTGACATCCATTAAACATGGCACGTGAGCGAAATAAAGGGTTAAGTTCGACATTCCAACTACCTGAAGAAGGTAGAAAATTTGTCATAAATATGGCAACAAAGATGAGGACAATAGTCCGAATAATGTAAATAATGTACATAATACCTCATTTCAGTAATATAGACAGATACTGAAGGCACAGGTAAGTTACAATAATGGGAAAGTGATGCCATGTCAAAGACAATAATATAGCAGATTCTTCTTTAGGCTTTGTCTAGAATCAGAAGATAAATAGCAGAAGCACAAGACCATATTTCTTTTTGTGGTGTTTATTTAAATGAACCTGTATAACTAATTTCCCAAATTCAGTTAATATTCTTACTCTTCTATATTTCCTCTGTTTACATTTGCAACACCAGATTCTTTAAATATTTTCTTACTGATCAATTCACTTTTTGGCCTATTATTCTACGAATCTTTCTCAAATCTCCTTTTTGTGAAAGACATCTGAAAGACATTTCTCTTTTTCTTATCTTGCCAGTTTTGTCAATTCCTTTCTTGATTATTCTCTGATCTGTATTCAATTTTTCTTTGACAAGTTCTAGCGTTTTCTTCCAATCACTCAATATTTTTGCCCCATATCTTCTTTCACTTTTCAGCTTATATCTTTCTTATGGCTCATGGCAATCTTTAAATGTTTGAAGCTAAAACATAAATATTAATATCTATAAGATTATATATATATATATATATATATATATATATATATATATATATATATATATATATATATTGTAAGCCAGAGATTTGGAATGACCCTCTGGATTTCGAAGAATCGCCTTAAAATTGAATGTCGTGTGTCTTTTTTAAAGTTAATTTACAAACTCACCCCAGGTTAAACGGACTTTCTCTTCCCGAGGCGTTTTATTATAGACTCATTAATATGGCAGTCCCTGCTGTTTAATTATTAATTGATTAGTTCTTATATTTTTTTTAAACCTTTTAAAAAATTTAAATTTTAAAAAACGGCAGGAACTTAGCTGGCAACCCAATAATTTCTTTTTACCAAAAATGATCAGTGGAAGATGTCATGAAGCCATTTCTGACCTTAGGTGTCTAGCTGGGAACCGGAAGGAAATGTGTATACAACAGAAATCAAAGGAGAGTATGCTTAAAATTTTACTATCGAAATTAAAACATGACATAAAGTATCTGTAAAATTTTAGTTTATTTTGGTTAATCTACTTTGATGGCTAACGGTAATCATCGGGCTTCGAAATTAAATTTTTTAGTAAACCTCTACCCGTAAAATTTGACACCAACTATTAATGGGTGAATAGTATTAGCATCCTAGCTTACTAGGAGTTAATTAAACCAAAGAAGCTATGGAACTTAATATTAAATATAAAACTTTCGCTTACAATATATATATATATATATGTGTGTGTGTGATAAAAATGAGAAGGATTGTAGAACCCACTACCGAGAATTGAAACCAGGATAGTTACGTTATCAGGCAAACGTCATACCAAGTGTTCCAACAGGAAATATGAAAAGTTAGAAGATGTAAGCCATTGAATGACCCATGTCCTTTGTACTTACATGAGAAACAAGATATTAATAGGTTTATATAAAAAATAAAAGTTTACTAAATCAGTGAAATTAATTAGCTATTTTTGCCGTTATTGTCATAAATTTTACTTAAATAATATTTAAATATAATTAAAAAAAATTGTTACCTAATAATATACATACTTATAGTTGATGCGAAAATAATTCTACATACTGTAAGGGATTCTAATACATTTAATTGTTCTTAAAAGAAATATAGTATATTAATAAGTAAAAGTGAAAATATTTTTCAAATCGTAGTTAAATAAAACGCATTCTAATCTAAACACCCCCCCCCCAAAAGATCTTTAAATATACAAATAGAAAAAAATGCCGTAAGAATTTTTGCCGTTAACAATAAAATTTAAAAAAATCCAGACGACATGCATTTAACGGATGTCAGATTTCATTGAAAGATACATCCCTACCCCTACTAAAACGTAACTAATAACTGATACATCAAAATACAGCAAGATATGAACACGCAAACACCCCTTGTCTGGTTGAATTGGATTTCTCTGTATCCTTGGAAACGTGAATTATGATTTTTGCTGTGTCTTTAAAACCCAGTAAATTTAAAAGTTACTCCAAAATTCGCTTGAGGATGAAATGGAACTAATGTCTTTAAATTAATTACAAAATTAAATTCGGAGCTTTCAGCTTTCATTTTTGAAACATGGCTAGAACTGTATATATATATATATATATATATATATATATATATATATATATATATAATAAAAAGGCTTAAACACTAATATTACATGGTCATAATTTATTCCACTGCAATCGTAAAATACAATCCAATTCATCAGACCCACAAATTCAAAAAGAAAACGGAAAAGAACAAGCCCGGAAATAAAAATAGAATTTAGAGAGAGTGTAAGTATGAGAGTGTAGGACGAATGTTAGTGCTAAAGAGAGGGGTAACATACGAGAGAATTTGTGAGATTAAAACTTAACAGAGAGTTTTTTTTTAAAAACTAGAGGTGAGTGGCAGAGGGAAATATGAATGTTGTCGGATGTGTAATACATTAAAGATACATTTTGTGGTGACATACACACTACATAGACGATCTAATGTTAAAGATCAGAAGAAGAGGGAGGGAGAGGAAAGGAAAGAAGAAGGGGTGGGGGAGAGAGATGGGGCGGGGGAAACTAAAACAGAGGGGCATTTACTGAAAGGGATGCTGTGTAATTGAGAAAATTTGACAAAAATAATATCGACTACAGGTTACAAATCAAATATAAACATATAAAGAATAAATATAACGATTATCTAATCTGGAAAGGACCAATACTTTTATGTTCAAAACACATGCGAATACACACATACACAATAACATATACACGTATATACATATACATAGGCGTGTACCTACATACACACATACATATACCCATGTACACATATACACATATATCCACACAAATACACACATACACATACATACACACACATATACACATATACATATATCTGATTCAATATCTTAGCTCTATCTCTGATACTAAACTCTTTCTAATAATTACCGCGCATATAATATACAAATAATTACACTTACATATATACACATACACATACACACACATACATACACGCACATATATATATATATATATACACATATAAACACACACATACACACATATATATGCATATACCTACACACACACATACATATATATATATATATACATACATACACACATATATATAAATATATATATATCTATATCTATATATATATATCTATCTATCTATCTATCTATATATACATATATATATATATATATATATATATATATATATATATATATATATATATACATATATCCACCTATACCCATATACACACATTTTTCCACATACATATACATAAATACATACACATGCATACATATACACATATATACATACACACGCACACGCATATATATATATATACATACAAAAATACACACACACATACCTACATATACACACATATATCCATACGCATCCAGTCCTTACATATTTACCCACATGTATACATACGAACATACGCATACGTGCACTTAAACATATATGTCTAAAACCCTACATTTCTATATAATTACATACACCCATTTAAACAAATAAATAATGTATCCCTGTATCTATCCGTCTAGCTATACATACATACATATATACGTACATATACACCCATATACATATATATATATATGTGGGTACATACATACCAAAACATACACCCATATATATATATACACATCTCTACATATACATCCATCTACATATACCTACATCCATATACGTATACACGAACATACATATACACACATACGCATGCATATACATATACATCCATATACATATACATACATACATATACCTATACACACACACTTAAATATATACCCACATACACACGCAGCTAAGTACATACATATATACATGTATATACACATATACATGCATACACACACATACACATCTACCTACAAACATACATACATACATATACATACATATATATACATATAAATTAGAATTTAAAATATAAATAAGTAAAATTTCAACAATTTGGAATGACTATTATATTTATTTTGTTTATCTCTATAAAGATAACAATCAAGATGAACTACTGAATCTTCGTAATGAAATATTTTCGAAATGTAGACATAAGAAACGTTTCAAAACATAAACACCGTTTTGTAACATTTTGTCACTTATGTCAGTTCCATCTTGGTTCAAAACACCGGGCATGACATTTTAATGGAATGACTATTATGTTTATTTTGTTTATCTCTATATAGATCATTGTGTATGTTTATGTGATGCGCTATGTATTTAATTTTTTTTTACCCCAAAATTGTTGAAATTTTACTTATTTACATTTATATTATTTTTGTCAAATTTTCTCCATTACACAGCGTCCCTTTCAGTATATGTCCTCCAATTTTAATTTCATCGCCTCTTCTTTCTCCCCCACCACTTCTTTCCCTTTCTCTCCCTCCTTCTTATTCTGATCTTTAACATTAGATCGTCTATGGTGTGTGTATGTCACCACGAAATGTATCTTTAATGTATTAGATATGCGACAACATTCATATTTCCCCCTTCCACTCACCTCTAGTTTTTTAAAAAACCCTCTCTGTTAAGTTTTAATCTCTCAAATTCTCTCGTATGTTACCCCTCTCTTTAACACTAAAATTCGTCCCATACTCTCATACTTACACTCTCGCTAAATTCTATTTTTATTTCCGGAGTTGCTATTTTCCGTTTTCTTTTTGAATTTGTAGGTCTGATGAATTGGATTGGATTTTACGATTCCAATGGAATAAATTATGACCATGGAATATTAGTGTTTAAGCCTTTTTATTATACCCTTACTCTGTCCTGAACATTGATTTTTACCTGGATTCTATCCTCTCGGAATTTTTTATTCAAAATATATACATGTGTGTATATGCACCTGTGGATTTTGCATATATATGTGTATCTTTACCACTAATATATATATATATATATATATATATATATATATATATATATATATATATATATATATACATATATATATATATAATGTATATTTGGATCAGCAACTTTTCTTTCAAACATCTTTCATTAAATATGGCTTAGAAGGAAGATTTAATTCTTAATTAAGTTTTTCCAGCATACTTATGAATAAATACAAAAGGTAAACTTATATTAGCCGACGCGTTTCGTCCTTCGAAGAACATTATTAAGGCATTTTATTTTGTAACAAGTATACACTTGTATATAAACGTGTAAAAATATTATTGGCTTTCAAAATTTTGAATTTAAGAACGCTTATAAATATTCATTAGGTTAACCGAAATTTCATGCAAACTATGGAGGATTCAAAGTGACAATTCAATTTCTAATAAACGAAAATAAATGAGAAAATGTTATTGATATTTTTTCATCGGCTAAGATAAGTTTTCCTTTTGTATTTATTCATATTGTTCTTTTAGAGATAAAATCTTTCTGAAATTTTCACCCTCACACACAACCCCCCCCATATATATATATATATATATATATATATATATGATTAAAGTATAGTTTTAAGGTATGCTACATTTATGGGTAAAAGTGATCAGTGTCAGGGATAGAGTATATGTAAATATAAAAGTCTCATGCTTGAACGCAATTTTCAGGCCATATATATATATATATATATATAATATATATATATATATATATATATATATATATATATATATATATATCCTCCTTAGGTTTACCCATACAGATTACCTAGTTATTCATAATCTATATATATATATATATATATATATATAGATAATATTAGTGGTAAATATACATATATATGCCAAATCCACAGGTGCATATACACACATGTATAGTTTTTGAAAAACAAATTCCGAGAGGATAGAATCCAGGTAGAACTCAATGTCCAGGACAGGGTAAGGATATAATAAAAAGGCTTAAACACTAATATTCCATATATATATATATATATATATATATATATATATATATATATATATATATATATATATATATATATAAAATTGAACACAGACGTCAACACTTAGAGTCTACAGTCTGTTTCATGCTAGATGCAATCGTCAGGCTTGACGATTGCGTCTAGCATGAAACAGACTGTAGCCTCTAAGTGTTGACTTCTATATTCACTTTTATATTTACACACGCTCTATCTCTGATATTGAGCACTTTATCCCATAAATATAGCACATCCTAAGACTATATTTCTATGTTTCTTTATATATCATATGCGCGGTACTTATTAGAATTAGAAAGCTAACACATTTAGTTTGTCTGACGATCGCAAAAGCGTGAAACTCAGGGTCACAAACTCACATCAATCCAACCAAATATATATATATATATATATATATATATATATATATATATATATATGCATATATATATATATATATATATATATATACGTATATAGTTTATAGTTTATCTATCTATCTATCTTAATCTGTTCATATCTATCTTTCTATCTATCTATCTGTCTTAGTCTGTTCATATCTATCTATGTATCTATCTATCTATCTATCTATCTATCTATCTATCTATCTATTTCTACTTAGCTTAGTCTGTTCATATTTATCTACCGTATATTTCCACGTATAAGGCGACCTATACATAGGGCCATACCCCAAATCTTCGTAAATTTTCATACTTTTATCTGATAAGAGGAGCGAAAATTTAGGCTAGTCGACGGCGTAATCTCGCCCATAGCTCTCCAAATGAAGAACAAAGACTTGGCGGCGTTACTTGTTACTTGTGCACATTGCTCAGTGGAATTTAGCAGATTGTTGTGTAATTGTTTCTTGAATATTGCATTTTAATGTGAAATCAAAAAGTAAAAGTAGTTTTATTACATTTAGAACTGAGACTTTTTAAATAATGTGTTCAATATTAAAACTATAATAAAAAATAAACAAATACGATGCACTGTGCAACTTATCTTTCCGAATAGGAGTTTTGTAGATATGGCATCCTCTCATCAGGTGATTTGATAATAAACTGAATTTATTTACAAGCATCATATAATTCCTAAAATACGTTATTTAAATTTCTCGAGAAAAAATAACTCATTGACGTTAACTTATTTTATATTCATCCTTTTCCAATCTAATTTGAAACTTGGGTAAAACTCAGAGCTAGAAAGATAAGTCTGAACATTATATATATATATATATATATATATATATATATATATATATATATATAGTCCTTATCTTCTTTCCTGTCAGCTTTAATTAGCTTCACACTGGTATAATGTTAAAAGACAGTCGCAAGTCTTGCGTGGAGATATTCCCTGTACATGCAGTTCTAAGGTTTTATTTTATAAGGAAATGTTTCAAGAATGAATCAGCTAAAATTGTGTGATAAAATGCATTAAACTTCTGCTAGTGACCGCTACATTATCTGGTCTAGTGCTCATGCTGTATATCTCGAGAATCTCAACAAATTGTAACAATAAGTTCTATTCCAATAGTTTCTTTTAAATGTAACACACATCGATATCTTTTCTCTTCTCCTTGCTAAAGTTTTCTCCTTTTTTTTCACTTCCAGTAACTCCTTTGAATCTTGGTGGCATTATCACCTTGCAATCTTTGCTTAAAGTTTGGTCAGCTAAAAATCGAAGTCTCTTGGTAATAAATTGGACAAAGAAGCAACAAGTTAATCAGTGGAAAAGGTCTACGTTCTATTTTATGAAAAGAACTTTCATATGAAATATTAGGTTGTACAGAAGGTTAAACAACATCGAGCTTGGTCAGTATCTAGATGGGCGAGCACTTAGGAATATCAGATACTGTAAGTTTAGATGTGCAGGTGATGTTATGGCTAATTAGAAGTCGGATACCTGAGTTCCGATTCCAGTTAGGTTCGTTATGTTCACTTCCGCGCAAATACTTTTAGAAAAGGCATGAATCCACCTCTCCTTTCTCCAGTTATGGGTTAAGTAGTAGGACTTGTATCTGTAAAATATTGTTATTTCTATAAATTCTTACAATCTAAAATATTTTCTAGTTTTCAGATTCTTTGTTTTCTAAATGTTCTGCCAATTTTGAAATATTCTAGAAGGTGAAAATTTATCTGTATAAAATCTGGTTAGTATGAAGAATGTTGAAGATTGTAACAATCTTAATTTGTTTTGCGTTTCTTGTAGATTGTTCTCCTGTATTGTCATGTTGGAGAATAACTTCTTTTCTGTTTACAAAATCAGGGCACTTTCAAGTTAATCTTTCGAATTGTTAGCAATAAATATCTGTAATTATGGAATCTACTCTGGTAACTCGTAATGGACGGGACCTTTTATATGTACAGAGCAAGGAATCTCTGTTGACGGAATCCAGGTTTTGGCGTTGCCAATGGTTTCTCATTTTATAGCAACCGCTGTGTCTTTTGGCTTTCTGTTGACGCGCAAAACGCATTTTTCATCACCTTTAACTATGCAAACATTAAAAGATGATATTCCTAATTAAAAGACTGCTGCAAATAGTGGAACGTCGCGTTCGATTCTCAGGCTCATGAGGAATCAAAATGAGGTTTTTGTATGTGATCTGAATTTAAAAAACTCTGAAATGCATTATAAACAGCACATTGTCGGATAGAAGGGATATAAAATAATTCTAGAAGTACTCTCCGTTTAAATTTGATTCAGCCTTAATCAGTCCATTCATGATTCATAGCAGGGAAATACGTAACGTTAATTTTAAAGAACGGATATAGAAAGGAATAAAGTCAAATAAAATTATCGAAAAGAATCATCATCACGAGCCCCGTAACCCATCACGATCGTAGGGATACCACATGTAACGCACCTGCAGTAGAAGTTTCGTCTTCAAGCTGATTTAAGATTTCCTTCTCCTAGATAGGTTGCCACTCATGGCTATTGTTATGGAGTCCACCCCTTTTTCATACAAGTGGACTCGACCAGTGTGTACTTGTACTGCTGCTGGTGAATACCCGAAAGTTAGAAGAGAGATACACTGATAGAGTGAGAGTGTGAGGTAACCGCTTTGTAGGAGTCACAGTTGCGAGCACGTAGACTCAGAAGGAAGTCATAGTTCGATACTGAATTTCCCAGACTGTATATATATTATTATTGCTACTAACCGCATTCCTGGATCTACTAACCGTATTACAAATTGTATTATTACGTCAATACATTTATTTGATATATTTAATTCCTGCGTTTGTCATTCATTTGAGACCGGATTTCATTCCGGAATCCACAACAGCTATAGAACCCAGTCTGATAGTTACCCATAACTGGTGCCCGAGGAGTGGTGGATTCAAACTTTTCCCAAAGGTATTAGCATGTAAGTGAGTGTAATGAACTCAAATCGAACCATTGTCCGTTATTCTGAAGTGCTCCCTAACAGAATATCGGTTATTAAATGTCGATTTTTATGTAAGATCTTTATACGGTTAGCACAAATGAAATGTTAATAATAATTATAATACGAAATAAAACCGTTCACTATCATCCTAAGCAGATCCCATACGAAGGTACAGCAGTATGTCACCAAACCAATCTATTTTATTTTTTGTGATATCCTATACCAACTCACAAGACATAAAGACTGAAGCGTGAAATAATTATATTAGCGAATAATCTGTGAGACAAATTGTTGACGATCGAGCTTAGAAAGAGAAATATTGTAACGAACGTCGGTTCCTGTTCGTGTAGTGCGTTTCACGAAGGCCCTTTTCTAAAAATTTCTCCGTGTTTATTAGCTGGTCTTTAGTAAGTCTAAGAAAACAAAAATAGATACAACCCAGGTCAAAATCTTAAGACCAGATACAAAAGGGTTTTAAAAAATAAAATACTGTTACTTTAATCAAAATATATTTGCGAAACATTTACATTAAATTAGAAAATGTATTTTATCAACAAACAAGTGAAAGATTTAAGATTTTAATTGAAAAATCCTTTTTTCAATGTTTTTTCAAAACATTGAAAAAAGGATTTTTTTGGTTGGTCATAAAGATAAGACCATGTGTGAAAAAAACTAGTCACGGTGCTCATAGCTTCAGACGTGTAGATATCTACGTAGCTCATTTCCAATATTAAATTTCAGATTTTAAAATGGCTAAGGGTAAAGTTTTAACAAAGTACGATCAGACTGTTGAACTACAAAGACGTTGTCTTTCGCAACGACCCATTGCAAATGAAATTGACTGTAGCAGAACTGTCAGTGCGTATGCTTCTAAAAAGTCAAGCGGTCGCCCTAATAAAATCTCCCCATCTCTAGACAGACGCATTAGGTGAGAAGTTAAGAGAGATTCAATCCTAACATCAAATCAGGTAAAAACGAATACAGATGCTGAATGCAGATCTTGAATAATTCGGCGGTATTTAAATAAGAAAGGGTTTAAGAACATGAAAAGGCTGCAGAGGCCTCGCCTTCTTCTTCGCCATAAAACTTTCCGTTTACAATTTGCTTCCGATTATGAAACTTGAAATGTGGATTAATGGAAGAAAGTGTTGTTTTCAGACGAGAAAAAATTCAACTTTGATGGCCCGGACGGTTTTCAACATTACTGGCATGCAAAAGATATCCCAAAAGAAATTTTCACAACACGACACAGTAGAGGTGGATCAATTATGGTCTGGGTTCATTTTCGTAGAATGGAACTCTTGAGTTACAGGAGGTAAAACGTCGTCAAACAGTTGCTATTTACATTGACATGTTAAGAAAGGTATCGCTAATTACTGAAGAGAAAACTGGATTTTCCGGCAGGACAATGATGCAATCCACAACGCCCTCCAGATCGAAAACCAATGGAGACTGTTTGGGGATGGATGGCAAAGGATGTTAATAATATGGATCGCAATTTGAAACGGTGGATGCTCTTCGTGCTGCAGTTTATGCATCCTGGGTGAGCATCCCAATCACCCTTATGCAGAACTTAATAATGAGTATGCTAAAGTGAATTTTTGAAGTAATTCGCAAAAATGGAGAAGATACTGAGAATTAAAATGTTGTTGTGATTTATTGGTTCTGCATTTGCTTTTTTTTTATTTACATGGTCTTATTTTTATGACCAACCAAAAAATCTTTTTTTTCAGTGTTTGTTTAAATTAATCAAATAAAAGCTTAAAATGTTCACTTGTTTGTTGATAAACTACATTTTCTAATTAAATGTAAATGTTTCGCAAATATATTTTGATTAAAGTAACAGTGTTTTATTTTTTTTAAATCCTTTTGTATCTGCCATCCTGAGTATGACGATAAACTACGTCCAGCAGCAAGGCCTCTGATCAGGAGCTTTTGAGGAGCGTGGAACCACCTCTTAATTGCTGGTGTTCCCAGGTCCACCCTAACCCAGAGTGGTAGCACCTGTTAGGGTCCCAGTAAATAGTTAACACTCATACTTGTGTAAAAATAGGTTTTAATACCAGAAATATTTTGTAAAAAAATGGTTCAAATATATATGTATACTTACACACCTTTTTTATTTGCCAAACTATCGCTATGAATTTTTTTCAAAATTTTGTTGTCATTAAATGACCCACTGATGTTGATATGCCATAAAACAAAACAACTTAACAACTTTTTTTTACCTGGCCTTAAGATTGTGACCAGGGCTGTATCTCAAGAAAACGTCACTTTCAGAAAAAAAAATCAAATGGAATGATGGGAACGAAATGTCAATTATTTTGGGTGGATTTCTTCTTCTTCTTCTTCTTCTTCTTCTTCTTCTTCTTCTTCTTCTTCTTCTTCTTCTTCTTCTTCTCCACCTCCTCCTCCTTCTTCTTCTTCTTTTTCTTTGCAATGTCTATTCAGTAGGTGAATGATCTACAATTTCCTAAACTTTGTAGCTATAAGCATTTTCCCCTTACTATATCTGCCAGTTACTTTTCTGGTCATTATTTCCAACAGCCTGTTAGGTAGGTTACTTACTGTTTCCATTTGTCCCTCTTACATTCAAAACAAAACACTATGAATGTATAAAAAATATATTTTTTATAGTAAAATTACCAACAATTCATTTTATCTGTAGTTGAAGGCATACAGCTGCGTTCAATTTGTAATTGATCTAACGAGACAAGTTTGCTAACCATTACAACAATTCGAAGGGCTCTCGGTGATCGTATAGTTAGAGCAAACAGGTATTTTCATACTAAATGCTGTGAAGTCAGATGTAACTATTCCAATTATTTCAAGTGCTATTATAATATTTTTAATAAGACAATCAAATATGCAAGTTAATATCCAACAAAAAGACATTAATTTTATATGGTTTAATTTTATGAGACATGACAGGAACGAGAAGGGAAGGATAACGTTTCACTGTCAGTTATTCCTGTTCGCGAATCTGTAAAAAAGAACAACAGGCCATTTGTTTCTTTACTTCGTCTTTTGATGAAAGCGATCCGAAATTGTGGCATGATTAGTTGCTTTTATCCAGTAAAGTTAAAAAAAATAACGGTTGATGTTCGAGAATAAATTTAAGGCAAATGATCGCGTCCGTTTATACAAAATCGAAATTATTTGCTAAGATTTATATATTGAATTTTATTGATGATCGAATCTCAACTTTCTTTCTTAGTTTGGTCACATCTATCTATCTATCTATCTATCTATCTATCTTCAGTCTGTTCATTATCGATCTATCTATCTATCTATCTATCTATCTATCTATCTATCTCAGTTTGTTCGTATCTATCTATCTATCTATCTATCTATCTATCTATCTCAGTTTGTTCGTATCTATCTATCTATCTATCTATCTATCTATTTCTGTTCGTATCTATCTATCTATCTATCTTCAGTCTGTTCATTATCTATCTATCTATCTATCTATCTATCTATCTATCTCAGTTTGTTCGTATCAATCTATCTATCTATCTATTTCTGTTCGTATCTATCTATCTATCTATCTATCTATCTATCTATCTATCTATCTCACTCTGTTTAGAACCATGTGTGCGCGTGCGTGTGAATCCATCATATATAGACAGGAACAGAGTGCGAAAGAATGGCAGAAACTAGAAGTTGGTCTTACTTTCCTGAGTTCTTTTCGGGTCCGTCTATTAAATTTTCCATTTTCATTCCCAAGTCGTCAGATGAAGTTTTTTTTTTTGTCTGTTTCTTTATATTTTTTTCTAGAGACCCTAGCCTTCAACCGTTGTCCCTCTCACCCACGATGTCGCCTCAATTCAACCCCAGCCAAGCTCGTTCCACCCAGCCACGCTCGTTCCATCCCACCTACTTCCTCAGCGTTATTTTTTTTTCTCTCCGACATTTTTTTCTACTCGCTCCGCCTCCAGCGTTCTTTGAACCAAGAAACGCGCACGTTCCATCTTCAAAGCTCGACACTCAGTTCTTTTCATCTATGATTATTTAACTCTTAATCTAACTTCACTAATGGACAATCCCAATTGGTAGAGGAGCGGCCTGAAGTAAGATACTGCTAATGTCTCATTGCAAACGTTATCATGTGGACAAGATTAATATTGGTATAGAGTCGAGTATCACTTGCTTAATCTGGCTTAGTTTGGCACAGAGCCATATGTAGAGAGAAGATTATATTACGCCAGTTTTATATTTTCTTTATTAATTTAACTGGGCGTAAACATCACAGCATCAGATACCCAGATGACACTGAGTTGATGGTAGACGCAGAATTAAAACTACAAGAGCTTCTATAAAAGGTAGTAAAGGAAAACGAGAAAAAAGACAAAATTATTGGTCGTCAGCAAAAGATAAAAAACCTAACGTGCGAATTTTTCTACTTTTTTTTAATCATTTCACCCCAAGCAAGGCAATAAAGCCGCTAAGACGCATACGGTTACCGAGTGTTAGAGAATATGAGGGATATAATACAAGGAAGGAGAAAGAACAATAAAAGAACAAGAATTAAGAAGACAGAATATAGCGATTGACACTGCAGTTAAATTTTTGAAGATCAATATTGATAAGAAATAATAAACTGGAAGAGAATTTCACAAGAGAGAAGAAACTGTTAACATAGAACCTACGGTTACATCTCGCTATTTTAACTGTAAAATGAAAACACCTTGTCGCCAATCTAGAAATCTTAAATTCATAAAAACTAGTGTACCATAGAGCAAAGTTCAGTAGAAAAATTACCATGAAATTATTTATAGAAAAGGCCAGAGAGTCTTGGAATGTCTTTAAAAGAGGAAGGAAAATGTGACACTGAAATCCGTACTGGAATACCGAAGGGTGTTTGAATGCGGAAAATTTCGTTAGACACAAAGAAAGCTGGTATTTAATATCAATCCTCTCATTGGGCTCATAATACTGGACGATATTTTTATTATGTTATTTTTCATTTGTTGTTTTTCAGCCTTCATCTGTATTTCAAATTTATTTTTTAAATTAATGTATTTTTATTAATTTTGTTATTGCTTTATTTTAAGTTTATTTTATAGTATTCTATATAGCTCTGTATATAATTAATAAATTGACCGCTCTTCATGGAGTTAACTTTTTAATATTTTTATATTAAAAAGACCTCATTGGAATAATCCCTTCTCATAGAATAGTTGTTACCTCTAACCAAGAAAGCCCACGGATCTATGGTATTAACCCTTTGAGCCCTGAGTTCCTGGACAATTTTAACCCTTCTGCCTGAGCTCCTGAGTCAAAATTCGCAAATAATTGGTGTGCAATGTTTCACGGTAGATATAAAAATAGTTACATTGTTTACCCACCGCTCAACCGGTGGCTGGGCATTACGTCATTTTTACTCTACCACCGGTAAAGTAGTAGCCAGAGCTCAAAGGTTTAAGTTTATATTATAGCATTACGGTTAATTAACTTTTGGGTCGCTCTGTATTTTTCTGTTTCTACAACGGTTGACATTAGACATTAATGTCAGTTACATGCTCACCGACGTCACGTGGCTTCCCTCCGTCTTTTATACAAATATTTTCATGGCAACAGATCTGATGAGCTTTTTTCACTGGTGCTCTGACTACAAAACTTCAAGACCACTACTAGATTGGCAACTAGGTCTCACCGTTGTCCTCATCTTCATTGCCATATTCCCAACGTTTTGGTCGTTTTACGCTCCGGCCTTCTTCAGGCGATTGGAATTTTAACCGAACCCTTTATTTCGTCCATCGGGGTAGATTGTTTTAGTTTCACGTGTCGTGCCTCTTCCGGTTGTCTCAGTTATTTCCCTTTAAATCGACTCTCCAAGTTTTTGGTTCACTACTGTTGTGACCTGGTATTGAACTCACAACTCTGGGTCTAGCTACTGGATCTAACCAACGTCTTTATCCATTGAGTCATGTGTCCTCGAGGACCATCTACCCCGGTGTACGAAATAAAGGGTTCGGTTCGAAATTCCAATCACCTGAAGAAGGCCGGAGTGTACAACGGCCGAAACGTTGTGACTATGACAACGAAGATGAGGATAACAGTCCGAATAATGTAAATAACGTAAATAATCATAATGCCTCATCTCAGAGATATAGACAGATAAGTTTCACTGTTTTACTGTTGAACTATCTATATGCAACCACCACTTGTACTCTAATAGTTTCTTTTCTCGCACTTCTTGCTTGCGGAACGTCCTTTCGATTCCATGTTTCCTGATAACTACAATCTTTGAAAATTTTAAATGCAGCGTCAATCGCCATCTTCTGTCTTCTTGAAATTTTCTTTTTTGTCCTTTCCTCAATCCTCCCCATTCTCAGTTTTTTTTTTTAACTCTCTTTCACTTCTTCTCGCACACCCAGCGTTCTAGTTGCAGTATCTAGTTTGCTTGGGCTGAAACAATTAAAAAACTAAACAGGGATATAAGCTCAAATACGTTTAGCCCCCAAAATGACTCATTGCTGTAGATTTCATTTATTATTTTTGTAATCTTATCTATACCGAAATCATCTAAGTCGGTCATCATTTCTGTTTCCGTCTGGCCCTGCCCCCTTGTTTCGTTTCAATTTCGCCAGTACAACTTCTACTTCGGTTCTTTACTCAGTCATAATTGATCTAGCGAGACAAGTTTGTTAACCATTACACCACGTCGAACTACCCCAGAAAATGACGTTTATAATAAGTAAAAATAATGTCGGATTTGCTATGCGGGTGTTGAAGAGACACAAATGAGCTTTAGCAGACAACCACATTCGAAAGAGAGCAGCCATTCTGAATACTGAGAACAATGACTTGAAGTGTGCCTCCAAGCTACAAAAATCAATTTAAATAATCTATGTATATATATATATATATATATATACGTCTGCATATGTGTATGTGTGTTTGGTTTATATGTACAAATTAAACTCTTCAATTTTCTGATTTGATATGAGACTGAAATTCAGTTTAGCAATTTAATAATGTCTTAGCAGCAGAATTATTTGGAAAAAACAACATTTTTATTATGCGAAATTCTAACTCCCGTTTTTTTATCTGTGTCGTCAAATCTCATGAACTGTTTGTGGAGATATAGATGCGATTTAATGCATCTGGAAAGATTAGGGTGATAATCCTCAAAACCTTTTCATTCTGAGCAATATCGCAATCATATTAATCGTTTTAAAGGAAATGACACACAGCGCTGTTAGTTTTTTTTTCTTCCTTATTTAATTGTGATCGGAATGGCAATTTCCCACGGTTTTCACTTCTTATGAATCGATGAACAGGATGAATTTCTGTCTCAACAGGGAGAGCGTATACAAAAGTTTGGGAAGAAAGGACATGAGAAAGCAAGAGTGGGGGGAGGGGAGAAAAAGATACATAGAGACACAGAGAGGAGAGAGTGTGTGTTTGAGAGAGAGGTTGAGTATGAGCGATTGAGGGAGAGAGAGAAAGAAGAGAGAGAAAGAGGAGAGAGAAAGAGAGAGGGGCCAGAGATTAAAAAGGATTAAATTAAAATCCTTACGTAGTTGTTGCTGTTCGTTGCAACCAAATCATTCATGCGACAGAGAGAAGAAATATATATATATATATATATATATATATATATATATATATATATAGAGAGAGAGAGAGAGAGAGAAAGAGAGAGTGTGTGAGAGAGAGATAGAGTGAATAAAAGAGAGAGAGTGAGCGAGATAGAGAGAGAGAGTGAGAACATGCAGAGATCGAAAAAGATCAAAATAAAATCCTTACATATATTAATAAAAGTTGTTGCAGTTCGTTGCAACCAATTATATATATATATATATATATATATATATATATATATATATAGAGAGAGAGAGAGAGAGAGAATTGTATGAGAGAGAGACAGAGAGTGAGAGTTAAAGAGTGAGTGAGAACGAACAGTGTTCGCGAACGATTAAATTAAAATCCTTACGTATATTAATGAGAGTGGTGATTTGTTGCAACGAAATCATTCATAGGACCAAAGCAATGACAAAAGGAGGGTTTTTCAAAGTATAATTCTTCCTGAGATGTTGTCAAGAAGACTGCAAATGTATAAACAAATAAAAATGAAATATTTCGCTCGAAACTATTTCTCTACGGCTAAAATCGAGGAATGCACATCTGCCATCAATAACTCTAGGCGAAAAGCATTTATGCTTCTTATTCAAAATGTGAACAAAGGAAATTTTGGACGAAACAAAGTCTGGCAAAAGGCAAGAATTATAGGGCATATAGTGAGAAGCAAATCACCAGACTAGCATATTAATCTGTGACAGTTGTTTTAGGAAGAGACTTCTTTTACATATTTAAATTGACAGAAGATATTCCTGTAGTAAAAACCAAGTCTGGCACAAAGCCTGATTGAGAGCTCATTCAAAAAGGAGGGAAGTTCATTTTAACAGCTTCAGAAATTAGTCCTTATAGGGTAATGCCTAATGCGGATCGAACTGTCTTTTAATGGCTTGCGAGACTTACTCGCTATGCACTGACAGCTTTATGCATACATATACACATACACCCACCCACAGACAAACCCATATATCTATATTTATTACTTAAGCATTATTTTTAGTAAATACTCGTATTTGAGTAGACGCTATTTATTTTTTTATCGCCTACAGACCTGAATATTTGTGAAATCTTATTGTGAGATCTTAATCCAAGGAAAATATGCTCTCTCTGGCAGAACTCGAACCTGAATCCCACTTGGCAGGAGAAAACGTCGTTAGATCCGACGTGTTCTACACCGACTCCGCCATATATATATATATATATATATATATATATATATATATATATATATATATATATATATATATATATATATATATATATATATATATATATATATATATATATATGTGTGTGTGTGTGTGTGTGTAATTATGAAAGGGGAGACTTTAGAAGTCCATATATACATAATCCTCCACTTGAATCGATCAGAAGTCACTTCCTCAAAGGAAGATAATGTGATGTCAATAGAGTTTCGCTCAAGTTTAACGTTGTACCTCAACAACTTACCGAGAACGATCTCATAGGTCAGACTGTTCTCATCACTCTCTCTGAGATTGTTTTCATCACTCATGCACACATAATGGTCAAGCCAGCGGAGTTGTGATTGCATTAGAAATGTCTTTATGCCTCTAATTTTGCACCGTGAAAACTGATTAATATTAAATATTTTGTCTTGTATATTATGTACAAGGGCGCTGCTTATGGAAGACATCAAGGTCCGGGACTCGAAGTGAGAAAGGAAAATAATCAAATATGTTTTGTTAGATTCAACCAACATGGTTGGTCTATTTAATTTTTTAATTTTATTTTTCAGTTTTTTAATAAAATGTGTTATATTTGGAATTATGGGATAAAAATCGTGGATAAACTGACCGATTTTCATGTCTTAATTCTGGTCTTTTTTTTTTCATCATTTTCGACTATCTCTCTGGGTGTTATCAGTGAGCTACATCTTGCTAGTTTTTAGAGTTGGAAATCTGATTAGTGCAAATGACTCTATATTAAAAATTATATGGAATTAGACTGCACCGGAAAAATATATTTAATATTTATTATTATTATTTTTATTTTCTTTGCTTTCTGGCGTTTACACATTTCTTTCCGGGTCCCACCCAGAGACCTAAGGTTAGAAATGTCATCATGACACTTTTCACTGACAAAAAAAAAAAAAAAAAATAAATAAAAATAAATAAAATAAAATAAAATTTACATAGATAAAGCCCTTCTTAAAGTGTGGGCTCTACTTGTCAGAACAATTTTTTGTATCTCGTTGAGGCATGGGCTTCCAGGAATCCCTGCAATTAGTCTACTGCAATCTTTTCCAATCAGTCCTAGGGCTCCAACTACAACAGAGATTGTTGATGTTCCCATATGCCACATTTTCGAGATTTCTATTTCAAGGTCCTTGTATTTTGACAGCTTTTTGAATATCTTCAAAGATACATTGCAGTCAGCAGGGACGGCCATATCAATAAGGAGGCAACGTTTTTGTTTGTGGTCTTTAATAACAATATCTGGGCGGTTGGCCTTAATTGTTCTGTCAGTGTGAATTGTGTAGTCCCATAGAATTGTAACAGGTCCTATCTCCGTAACCGGGTCTGGGTGGTGTTGATACCAGTTTCTTTCAGTTTCCTTCCCGTAGAAGTTGCAGATTTTCCAGTGCAGATATTGGCCCACTCTGTCATGTCGGGTTTTATATTCAGTGGGTGCCAGCATCGTGCAACCTGATACAAGATGATCAATCGGTTCTGGATATTTATCACAGAATCTGCATTTTGGGCTGACACAATATTTTAGTATATGTGCTTGATAATTCCTAGTTAGCAAGCATTGGTCCTGCGCAGCAAGGATAAAACCTTCAGTTTCCGCTTTCAACCCTGCACTGCGTAGCCACTGATGGGTACGGGTTTTGTCTACATCAGCTTGTTTGATACGGGCAGAGTATTGGCCATGAAGCGGTTTATCTTGCCATCGCTTCTGTATCTGGTCGGTTGCATTCGTCTTTGTTGTCTTTTTCAAGTATTTTGCAGTTTCAGCCGGTGTATTGTGCTGTAGTTGCATCTCTACGCCCATTTGAAGCTCCATTTTGAATTTGTTGGCTTCTTTCATTACGGAGTAAAGACGCTTACTACTTTCATGTTCCTTGACGCATACCATCATCCAGTCTTCTGTAGTTTCCAAGTATCTTTGGAGGCCAATTGTTGTAGTTTTGTAGAACAGTTCTAGTTGAACTAATACTCTGCCTCCTTCGGATCTCGGCACATACAGACGATCAACATCAGCTTTGGGATGATGCATGCGATAGCAAGCCAGAAGCTTTCTCGTTTTGGCGTCCATTCGCTTAATTTCAGCTATGGTCCAGTTAAGGACATTAAAGCTGTAATGCACCACTGGGACACCCAATGTGTTTATAGCTGATATTCTATTTTTTGAGTTTAGTTCAGTATTTAGTATCAGACGTACACGCCTGTAGTACTCTTTTCTTATTTTTTCTTTCATTTGGGGGTGTTGTACGCCATCCCCTTCGCTAATTCCTAGGTACTTCTTCATGCTCCAATTCCCTAATCTTTGTGACAAAATCTAAATCTATTGAGGGTGTTTCTGTAATTTTACCTTTCTTGAATGTTACTTTTGCACATTTATCTAATCCGAAGTCCATACCTATGTCGTCACTAAAGTATTTTACAATATTGAGGAGGCCTTTCAACTCATTGTCGTCTTTGGCAAAGAGTTTGAGATCATCCATGTATAGTAGGTGATTGAATATTTTCTTATTTATTTTGTAACCATAGCTACTGTTGTTCAGTTCATGTGTAAGAGGGGTTAAGGATAAACAAAACAGAAGGGGTGACAGAGAGTCTCCTTGAAAGATTACATGCCGGATATTCAGACGGTTGGATATGGCAGTGCCCCCGGTGTGCCTAAGGTATAGTTTTGTGTTCCACATCCCCATGCTGTGCTTAAAAAAGTTTAATACCACAGGGGAGACTTTGTACATTTCCAAAGTCTTAAGGATCCAAGAATGTGGAGCACTATCAAAGGCTTTACGATAATCAATCCACGCTGCACTGAGATTTCTGCGTCGTCTCCTGCAATTTTCCAGGATCATTTTATTTATCAGAAGTTGATCTTTGCAGCCATATGAACCTCTACTGCATCCCTTCTGTTCCAGCGGGAGAATGCTGTTTGTTTCGAAAAAGGAATAAGTACGGTTCGTCAGTACAGACGTGATCAACTTATACGTTGTGGAAAGACATGTTATCGGTCTATAATTTTTCGGGTCGTCTGTTTCAGTTGTTTTTGGTATGAGGTATGTAATACCTTCAGTAACCCATTCCGGGATTATATTGGGATTATTTACAAGCGTTGATAATGTTTTTGAAAGTATGCCATGGGTAGATGAGAGATGATACAGCCAGAAATTGGGCAACTTGTCATTTCCTGGGGATTTCCATTTTTGGGATTTCGTTAGTGCTTGCCTAACATCATCTGTGGATATATTTTCCCATTCTTGCAGAGGTGTATCCAGCAGTCGTTCTTCTTCACGCCGTATCCATTCTGCATTTGGGTTACATTCCTTTGGGTTGCTCCAAATATTTTCCCAAAATGTCTGTACATTATCAGTCGATGGTGGCGTTTCGACATGTATAGGTGCTTTTCCAATTTCCCTGTAAAATTTCTTAAGATCTGTTCGGAATATTTTATTTTGGCGATAGAATCTACAACGTTTCTCGTATCGTCGTGTTCTCTGTGCTTTTAGCTGAAGTTTCTGTTTCAGCATTTCCTTGATTGATGGAATATCAATTAGGGATTTAATGCTATATTTCCGTTTGATCTTTTTGGATTTACGTGTGGAAATATTAGGGTTTCTGGTGAGCTCATCTAATATAGACAGCTCACATCTGATCTGTTATTTCTCGTATCAGTTTGGTTTTCCAAGCTGGTTCTCTGTGCCTGTTAATTTTATTGATTGTCTTGACCCCAAGCTTCCGAGTCGCTGCTAGAGCTGTTGCGTATATGACGTTGTTAACTTCTGTTATGTTTTCCGGTGGTTTATCTGTTAACAGTGTTTCCAGGGCAGCATTGTATATTTTCACGATGTGCTTGTTGGGATTTGTCATATGGATTTTCGGGAGCTGGTCTCTGTCTGTTATTATTATTATTTTTTTTTTATGTCTATATACTGAAATCTAATTATCCCACTTGGAGGTGTCACTCGGACTTATACTAAGTTAAAAATTAGTATTGTCTTCCCAACTGAATACCATACACTATTATTATTATTATTATTATTTTGATACATTATTTTCCATTGCGTGTAGCTCCATGTAAGCGTTACAAATGATGTCACTTTGAAGTAATTCACATTTCAATGCTCTAAAAATCCAGGATGTAGCCAACAAATATCTCTAATATAATTTCTGTTAAAATTAGGGTGAAACATTTTGAGTCGAAATAGTTGTCACATTTGTAAATGAAAGCAAAATAAAAGAGAAACTAAATGAAATGGAAACAGTTTATTAATTCAGTTCTTGAAATAATTAATTTTGAGAAACATTTAAATTAATCTTTATATTTCAGCAATTTTGCCATTTAAAGTGGTGAATTGGTGGAAGCCAATTTTCACGTCAAATTTTCATTTTATTCAAATTCTTAATTTTCCAGTACTTATTCTAATTTGATAACCTTATTTGTCGTTTCAGATTTTTGCGTACGTGTTCCGAAATTTCCATCTATGGTTGATGGTATCTGTTAAAATTAATATGCGCAAAATATGAAATCATGCAAATTTCAATTGTTGCTTATCTTTTAAAAGTACACTTTAAGACACCTGAAATTAGTTTGAAAATGACTTCTGTCATGTAAGAACAGAAAGTTGTCGCTGGACATAGAAGCGTCATCTTTAATAAATTGTTGCAATTAATGTGAAAAGTCAACTTTTTTATTATGTCTTTATTTTCTTTTCGAATTACATGTGCTATCCATTTTAGCTGTTGCTGTTGCTGAAAGTCCTCAAGTGATATGTTTTTTTTAGTTGATATTTGGCACATTTCTTTGCGATTCTGTAGGACCTGTCCACGAGATTCGAAGAACAATGCTTGTTGCTCAGACCTACAGCCTTCAAACGCACGGAGCAATTTCTAATCTGAGAATGCCTTCGTATATATCTGACAGTTTATATATTTCTGAACATACATGACATCCACATGAAAGTCTCGACATGACTGTCCTTTTTAATAACATGACAAGTATCAGCTTACATTTTTGGCTTTGTAGTTACTTGTGTTGGGCAAAACTGAATCTAACATAATCTATTCGTTGTTCAATTTCCTTATCTGCTATACGAAATTTGTTAAATCTGATACATAAACGAAGGCATTTGAAGGGTTTAAAATTTTCTCATTTCATATCCCGAATTTTTATGACGGATTCCAGGTAGGTGACACTGCTGTACTGATTTAATTCCTATTCAAGATCATAGATTCTGTTTTGGAAAAGTATATCTTAAGTCCTATTTCTTTTGTAAATTTTGGTAGAGGATGTTGATTTTTCTTTCAATGTCATTCTTATTCTTACTATGAATAGCTATGTCATCAGCATCCTCCCACCATCATCAGTATATTGTTTTTGCTGTTTTGTATTAGTAGATTCGTTTGCACGTAAGTGAATGCAACAAAATCGACTGGCCAATTTCTCACCCTGATCCGTTAACGATTACACGACCTGCGCTTCGAATTTGTGATATTTATAAATATAATATTTATTAACAGATGTTCCCATTTATCAAAAGTACAAAAAGTCAAATATAATAATTGTTATGGGACAGAGATAGTCATATTTAATAATGTTGCCAATAATAATTTTAAAAAGGATTACTCAAAAATAATAGCGACTTACTAAGCACAGCTTAGATTTGACACAAGGCCGAAAGTATAGAGCACCCAGTTAGGATCGAATCCACTCGTAATTGATCTAGCGAAAAAACATGTATTTAATATTTTTATGCATTGTTGTTGTTATTGTTATTATTATTATTATTATTATTATTATTGCACTATTACATTATTCGGACTATTGTCCACATCTTTGTCGCCATATTTATTCAACGTTTCAGCCGTTGTAAGCTCTGGCCTTCTTCAGGTGGTTGGAATGTCGAACTGAACCCTTTATTTCGCTCACTTGGGCAGACCGTTCTAGTTCCGCGTGCCATGTTTAATGGATGTCAGTTATCTCCTGTTAATTTCCCTTTGCAAGTTCTCCACTGGCTTAACCGTGTACTGAACTCACACTCTTTGGGTCTTGCCACTGGATCTAACCAACGCCTTTATCCACTGTGCCATGTGTCGTCATTATTATTATTATTATTATTATTATTATTATTATTATTATTATTATTATATACGTATTTTATACATTATTTTCCATCGCGGTCTTGCTCCATGTAACCGTTACAAATGACATCACTCCAAGAAAACATGATATAGCCAACAAAGATTTGACACAAGGTCGAAAGTATCGATCACTCAGGATCGAAATTACACGGAATTGATCTAGCGAGAAAAGTTTGTTAACATGACGTCAAATTACTCACCGGTTAGTATATAACGAACGAACCTGTTAGTCTTAGACAAGATAGAAACCGTTGCTACTTGTTTTGTACTCAGGGTATTCCTGTCAATTTACAGAAATTGTTTTCTTCATTTTTTTAATGTTTGACAAACTTTGATGAAGGCTTGGCTGTTTGACGATATTATCCAAAAACAGTTTAGATGTAAGAAAAAAATCGAATTGAAATGGAAAATTATAACCACTCTGCAGTCCCCTGCTTATTTTTGTTGTTTAATGTCAGTTTTTTTTCCTTCTTTTCGTTCTTCAAATGGAGAAAAATAATGATCGCCCAAGTAAGCCATAAATAATCGCCAATGTGTGACGAAAGAAATAATATAATTTGTGTTTTCAGAAGAAAATGAGAAGCAAAGAATATTCAATTTTAGGCGCCACGAAATAATCAAATAAAAATGTTATATTTTCCATAAATGAGTTAACCCGATGCAAAGATATTTAAAATAAAACATCACTTCTGTCTTTGTCTCTGACAAACAGCAAGTCTCCATTTTTAGGACTTTAGTTTCTAGCCGTTTTTATTTTCATACACTTCACTTGTAACATCTGATCTCTGTTTTTTTTTTAATATTTACTTTTTTTTTATTGACGCTTACATTCTTCGTTAAGAAAAACTGAACAATTTCGAAAGTTTTATATCCAAAAACTGTTGTAAGATACATTTATTTTTATCTAATATTTTAAAAGGACATCGATTTTTCTAGAAGCAAGATTATTCCTTGTTGCATTCATTTATTTGTTGAGTATCATTGTTATTAGTTAAAGGCTGTCAACGATTTAGTCACGAAATATTTTACGAAACAACACTGGGGACTTGAGCAAAACGAAAACGTTCAAAGAGAAACAATTTTGTCGCGACAGAGTTCTTTCCATTTTGGCAATGGCTGGCATATAGTTTTTATTTTAATTTTATATCAACGGATTTGTATCACAATGGTGTCGCCGATATATTTTGTATGAAAGAGTCAAACATTTCACGAACAATTGAATAAGGAGGGCTAGAAATAATTTCAAATGATGGAGACAATACTTGTTATATGAACTACCGAAGTTAGTTAAACTTCTGTTGTTGTATACTTTGTGGATTACGCACAAAATGACCTGAAAAAAATTGTATAAACCCTCATATTAGGGAACAAGAAGTGCATGAAAGGACACTGAAAATCATCAGGTACACTCACCTATGAGATCGTTCTCGCTAAGTTGTTGAGGTACAAGGTTAAACTTGAACGAAAATCTATTGACATCACAAAATATAATAATAATAATAATAATAATAATAATAATAATGATAATAATAATTATTATTATTATTATTATTATACGTATAAATATTAGATAGATTTTTCCGGTGCAGCCTAATTCCAATTAATTTTTAATATAGACTAATCAGATTTCCAGCGCTCTAAAAACTAGCAAGATGTCTTCCATAAGCAACGCCCTCGTACATAATATACAAGACAAAATATTTAATATTAATCAGTTTTCACGGTGCAAAATTAGAGGCATAAAGACATTTCTAATGCAATCACAACTCCGCTGGCTTGACCATTATGTGTGCATGAGTGATGAAAACAATCTCAGAGAGAGTGATGAGAACAGTCTGACCTATGAGATCGTTCTCGGTAAGTTGTTGAGGTACAACGTTAAACTTGAGCGAAACTCTATTGACATCACATTATCTTCCTTTGAGGAAGTGACTTCTGATCGATTCAAGTGGAGGATTATGTATATAAAAGGCATTACGAATTTTGAATGGTCAAGTACTAAACATCGACCTATTACGATATGGAACACGAAAAACATTCTAACATTCCTGCAGGCTTCACAAGTAGTGCTGTTCCTTGTTGTATATGTAGAATATTGTGTAGGTTACAAACTGAACTGAAAAGTCATTGAATGCACAAATGTAGTGTATCAAGAATGATGCCCCCTGAACTCTCATATGCCGAAGACAACGGAGAGTCCATCATATATATATATATATATATATATATATATATATATATATATATATATTTTAAAGGTTTTGATTTTGTAAAAAATGTATTTATGCACTATAGGCTAAAGGTTTGGTGTTTGTCAATGGATTTCGAAGAATCGCCTAAAAAATTAAGCCTGCGTGTGTTTACAAAATTAATTTACTAGCACCATACTGGCCATTTTACTGGCCTTTTGCCAAACTTGCCTTCGTCTCAAAATATCTGTTTCGGTTTACTCTAAGCATTTGTTAATCCATTTGTCTACATTTGACAATATGTCACGTCGAATTCTGTTCGTAAGAAGGAAATTTCATTCTGTTTGCGTCTTTCCGAGAATTGCTACATAAACAGACTCACAAGTGGATGCCTCCTCAATCACTACAAACTTAACCTCTTTAAACTATGTTCAACTATTATCTACCCAAAATATCCTTATAATATGCACTTACTCTATGTTAGATCTTACAAAATCTCATTCAGTTACCCTCTACATTGAGTGGCTCCTGTGCCCTACTGGTTGAAATTTGTATAGAAAACACTAAATTTTCATTTGAATTCTTTCTCATCAAGCTGCGAAGTTCAAAATTTAGTCGGGTTGGACTGACTTCGGACAACGGATAATAAGATGATAAATGTAGGATTAACTTGTTTAAGTCCTGAATTTGAACCTATATTCCTCGTTTGTCAAAAGGGAAGAATAAAACCTCCGTGAGCCTTCAGCAAGCGTATGCGATTGCGAACTGAGCTGGGTTGCAATTACGAATAACGAATTCAATGTTAGTAAGCTTCAGTTGCTTTTTGTGTGTTTTTTCTTGTGATAATCTGTGAAATTGCTTTCAACAGAGGACTAAAATCCTCTCACTCGATAGGTGATCATTGCCAACTTTTCACCACATAATAGTTTTGAATTTTAGCCAAAGAATTCTTCTTCGTCCGACCAAAATATATTCCGCCACGTGCTTTCTGACTCATTTGCTCATTGCTTTTTTAAGAATCTAGTCTGGCCGATATGTGTTAATTTATAACAACACTTTCTTTCAATAAAGTTTAAGTAATTTTCTGGAAATTGTGTGTGAACTCCAACTTTAGCTACAGAAGTGTGTAGTTCTTTCGAAGTCACATATCAGGAAGTTTGGTACAGTTTATTTAATTGTTAGAATTTTTGAAAATTTGATAACTGCGGCATACCTGGAAATGCTTAAAAAAGTTTTTTAGTTTTCATATATTAAAATATATTGTTATTTTTTTATATGCTAAGTTTTTTGGTTCATTCATATACAAAAATATATCGTTCATTTTTTTTATAGGTTAGTTAATCTTTTTATCATATAGCAAATGTAGATTTTCCGTTTTTTTTTGTTGGGCACACTGTAGATTGGCGATAGCCTCAGGGCTGTTACACTGAACTAACAAGTATTTGTATTCTTTTTAAGCCTCACGATACGGACTAAATTTCGAATGGATTTTCCTCTTATTCATTCAGTCAGTTAAGTGCCATACGTGATACATGCTTGGGCGATCATGTCTCTCCACAACTTCCTCACCTAAATAACTGTTGATTCAGTCACTTAAATGCCATAAGTGATACACGCTTCGGCGACAATGTCTCTTTCAAGCCATGACCAACTAAGCTGAAGATTTTCCTGCAGTAGATTGCGGTTTCTTTTCGCGGTAGACTGGTTGCCAACCAAGACTATAGAACCCAGTCTGTCGTGTGAAGAGATGATTTCATACCTTTCTCAAGATTATTTGCGTGTAAGTGAATGTAACAAACCCGAGTGAAATTCGTACTCTGCTCTCCGATTTCTCATTCCAAGCCGTTATCTCACCACAACACACATTTATTAGCACTTCAAGTTAACTTCTGTTTATTTTAGAAAGTCACGAGTAGCTAATTTCAAAATTTAGAAGCTTTCTTCGGACAAATTCTTCAACAGATGGTAAATGTAGTTCAGCCATTGTTTCAGTAAGGATCTTACATTTATATTGACACTCCTCTTTATGTTTGCCGTTGCGAATCACGTGAGCAACGAGGATGTGTTGCGTTGTGGCTTAGCATCCGGCAAATTTTATTCTGTTTTAATCTTCTGTTGTGGACGGGCGAGGGAGAGTGAGGTGAGAAGGTGAACGATCCAAAGAGCGTGGGCATTCCTTTTCGTTTTGGAGTTCGAACGGTCTCTGTCTTCCTGCTAGGGACCACTATCTCATAGATAACCAGCCCTCTTTGTCCGGTCAGCTTTGGTCTCAAAATATCATTCATCAAGTTCACTTCACTCAGCTGACCTACATTGTCAGATTCGTTTGACATGGTTCTTGTGAGATCAGCTTTCACTCACCTGACCTTCTTTGTCCAAACAATTGCTGTGACATCTTTCAGGTGTGTCCTTAAGCAAGATATCGGCTGACAACTGATATTGAAAAAGTTGTTTTAAGGAGAATAGAAACAAAAAGGACACTTATAGTTAGAACCAGAAAGAGAGAATTGAAATTTCCAACGGATGACAAAACAGAGTGCGTATTATAGTAAAAAAAGAATTAAAAAAATGCTAAGAGCGAGAAGGGATAGGAAGTTTGATCATCCATGTCCTAAAGTGACACAGCACATAAAAATGAGATTACCAAAGTAATTTGCCGAGAATACCACGGACAGAACATGTGAGTAACAAGGAAGTTTTAGGGAAAATAGAGAATAAATTTGTACTTAGAATAAGAAAGAGACATTTTAAATTTCTGTGATCAATAATGTGGAAAGTGGGTTTGGAGATTCTGACACTTACAGGACATATTGAAGGTAAATGGAGCAGACGGAAACTGCATAGCTTATTAAATGGGTTTGTGTGACAGAAAAGGGCACGGAAGGGATAGTAATGGAGATAAACATTTCTTAGAACGACGAAAGATAAGAAGTTGTGGAGAGCCATAATCGCCCACGTATTGAAGGGACACGGCACGAAGTAACTGTAGTTCGAGCAGGATCGAATCTAGTCAATTTATACTGTACTTTAAAAGAGACCATTTATAGAAAAGTATAGAAGGTAGATTGATTGATTTGTTTTTTATGGATTATCAACACTTTGTCGAATAATATTTTGCATTATATTTCTTTATTTTATTCCAGGGTATAATACATTAATATTTTTTGAGAATAAAAATAATTTTTCCGGATATATGCCCTAATATTTAACCCATAACTTTTCCAAATGATAAATGCGTAAGTGAATGTACCGGATTCGACTGGAATTCGAACTCGGCTCTCCGATTTTATTACACCGTCCGCACACTCACCATAGAGGTTGAAAGATTTATTGTCATATTTAAGTGCCACCCAAAAGAGAGCAAAAATGACGGCACGTTGTCTTTTTTTAAAATTTTTAAGAAAAGCCGAAATTTATGCATCCGTTTACAGTGTTAGATTATTTAAAAATAAGTATCACAGATAAAGGTAATATGCACAAGAGATCTAACACGATAAAAGACATGCATATTAATAGGATGCATAAAACCTAAGTACGGAACAAAGAAAGTAAAATACTTCAGGGATGAAACGAATACATCGGAGAACTCTTCCATGATGAAAGAATACAACCGGCAATACACAGAAATATCGATGGACCAGAAATATTAAAATCTGAAATAGAACCAGAACTGCCGAATATAGAAAAGAAAGAGAAATAAAGCAGAAGGTCAAAACGGGATTGTAATAGAGATACTGGCAACCTTATATGATTTCGGCAATGACAAGATTAATGACATAATAAATGAAATCTATAACAGTGGTGATATGCCAGAAGACCTAAGTAGATCTATTTTCATAGCACTGCCTAAGAAGCCAGGTGCAAATGAACATGGACTTTATCTGCTTAATGAGCCATATATCAAAACTTATCATCCGAATTCTGATGAATAGACCAGACCTGAAATAGGATAAGAACAGTAGGGGTTCGTTAAAGACACTGGAACAAGGAATGCGATATTTATGCTCAGAATAATATCAGAAAAATCAATACAATTGCATAAGGATGTGTACACGTATTTTATAGATTATAAAAAAGCGTTTAATAAATTACGTCATAAAGAACTGTTGAAACTGCAAGGTCACCCTGGCATATTTGGGAAGGATAGTAAAATAATCTCGAATCTATACGGGCAGCAAATCCTCTGCATACGGTTAGAAAATGAATTCAGTAAATATACAAAAATAGAAAGGGGTTTAAGATATGCGTGTTTCTTATCACCAGATTTATTCAACCAATACAGTGAGGTGATTCTGAGAGAATTAGAAGTCCTACCAGCATTCATTATTGTCTTCATTATATAGTCTTAACAACATACGATATGGAGATGACACACTGTTAATAGCAGACATAGAAAGGAAACTACAAAAACTGTTACAGAAGGTAGTGAAAGAAAGCAAAAAGATGGGAGTTTAGTTCTTTACAGTCAATTGCAAGAAGATATAATGCATGGATGTTTGCAAAAGGAACAACCTAACATGTAAATTACAAATTGGAGATACTGAAATCTGTTGTAATGGAATGTCCCACATTCCCTATCGCCTATGTGGGCTAACTATATCAGTAGCTATGTATAGTGAGCAGAGGATATACCTGGGGACTTGCTTCGGGAATTACTAGCCTGCAATCCGATTCCCTGTTTTTCAATAGTGTATTCTCTTTTACAATAAACCTCTCTTCTTTCATCTGCTCGCGTGTTGCTGTTCCTTCAATTGAGTACCACCTTTGTCGGTTTGTAACCTTCTTTAAGGATACAACAAAATCAAACAAATACAACAATTTAAATATTTGGTAAATGTTTTAACAGAGGACAAAATGTGCGACATTGAAATCCGAAGACGCATTGGGATAGCCAAAGATGTCTTCCAAAAGCTAAGGTAAGTATTAAGAAACAAAAAAAAAATCGTTAGAGACAAAAGAAAAATTATAAAATATTACGTACTATCAGTCCTCCTATATGACAGTGAATTCAGGACAATCCCACCACAGATGTAGAAGAGACTTGAAGCAACAGAAATGTGGTTCTACAGAAGGATGGCGAGGATATCATGCACTGAATACGTGAGCAACAAAGAAATTATAAGATACATATACTTAACATCAGAGGGCGATATCTGAAATATCTAAGACACATCATGAGGAAAGAGTACTGGTAAAAATGGTTGTTGAAGACATTAGGTATATAATAGCCAGAAATTCACACACAGATATCCTCAAGGACAACATGGCACAGTGGATAAAGGCGTTAGTTAGATCCAGCGATGGGGCCCAAAGAGTGTGAGTTGAATACCTGGGTAAGGCGGTGAAGAGGGGAATTAACAGATAACTAATAACTGACATCCATTAGACATGGCACGTGGAACTAGAACAGTCTACCCAGTGAGCGAAATAAAGGGTTCAGTTCGACATTCCAACCACCTGGAGAAGGCCAGAGCGTACAACGGCCGAAACGTTGTAATAAATATGGCAACAAAGATGAGGACAATAGTCCGAATAATGTAAATATTGTACATAATACCTCATCACAGAAATAGACAAATACTGAGGAAAGGAGGTTTGGAAAAACTGATACTTACATGGCACATTGCAGGTAAGTGCGACGGCAGGAAAATAACTCATAGCCAACCTAGCTAGCTTTAGTAAATGGACGACCAAGCAAGGTTTGGGAGAGATAACAAAAAGAGAGAATTTATTAAGAGCTACAAAATACCAGGAAATTGTGGAGAGCCCTGATCGCCAACATCAGCAAGGACACATAGAAGAAGAAGGTGTATATGTAATTCCAAGAAAGATCTATCTTATGGTTATGGGAGAGGCGTTACGGGTGTGGCCTGGAAACCAAGTGGTTAGCAACTAGAATAAGTTTCGGTGTCACTTGTTCAGAGTCTCCGTCTGTGGGACGGATTTTCCGGCATGAATTGTTATCTTCTACCCTTTGAGCCCTGACCACCGCTTTACCGGTGGTAGAGAAAAATGACGTAATACTCAACCATCGATTGAAAGCTGGAAGAGAAAAATGACTTAATGTCCAGCCACCGGTTGAACAGTGGGTAAACACTATTTTTATATTTACCGTGAAACATTACATACCAATTATTTGTGATTTTTGACTCAGCAGCTCAGGCACAAGAGCTAAAATTGTCCAGGAACGCAGGACTCAAAGAGTTAATTACTGTTCTTGTTCTCTTTCCTTGATAATGCTTTCTTTTTTTTCTCATATTCTCTCACATACAGTAACCCTCTTGTGTCTTAGTGGCTTTACTGTCTTTTCTTGAGTGAAATGTTATTAAAAATAAGCAGACAACAGTTACTATCTCCCAGTCTCAAATATCGAGGACCAGAATGTGAGTTCATAGCAATTGCAAATTTGTTTTCAAGCGAACAATATTTTGGTTAATGTTCCTTGCAATCTGGAAGAAATGAATCGAAATTTCCATATTTTCCTGTAGACCCATTCGTTTACATTTTTCTTCTTTACTTTTGTTTCTAATTCATTCGAGTTCTTCTTCTATTCTCGTTCTTCTACTGTCTTTCCTAATATATTTTTTGGGGATTCGTTCGTTACCCCTGTTCATTCTTATCCTTCTCTTTTCTATAATATTCGTTCTTTCCTTCATTCATTTTATACTCCTTCTTTTGCCCTTTTTTCATTCGCTTTATTTCTCTTATAATTTTCTTTCATTTGTTTGTTTGTTTCTTTATTTTTCATTTTTCCTTTTTCTTTCTTCCTTTTTTTTCGTCGTTTCTCTGTTTCATTTTTTCTTTTTTATTTATTTGTTTCTTTCTTTTCCTTTGTTTGTTCGTTTCTTTTTTATTTTTCATTTTCATTTCTTTATTCAATTCTTTCTTTTTCTTTCTTATTTTCTTTCTTTCTTTCTTTCTTTCTTTCTTTTGTATTTTTCTTTTTGTCTTTTTCTTTTCTTATTTTTCCTTTTGTCTCTTTCTTTCTGTTATTCTTTCCCTTTCTAGATGATTGAATTGCCTTTCTTTTCAAAGGAAGAGCACTATTTCAAATATTTTCCCATATCTCCTATTTGCCCATCAGTCACATCTTTTCATGTACTGCGTATTGTTCATTGATTCTCTGTTTACAAAACACTTTATTAGTCTCAACTGTAGACTGTCTGGTTGGGTGGCTGGGGTAGTTGGGCACAAAATAACTTCAGCAATTGGTCTTTCTCGTGTGGTTCAACGAATTAGGTTACTACAAATATGACATTTACCACTGAACCAACAAACATGATTCGTCAAAATAAACACACACACACACATATATATATATAATTTCTATTTATATATGTATGTAGAATGTGGTAACACATTTACCGAAATATTATAAAATAAACAACGCAGATATATATAAGAAAATAATTAAGACAAATGAAGGAAAAAGAAAGCCTAAAATGCATCTGAAAGCTGAAAACAACTGACATTTGAGTTCATACAAAATGCAGTCGATGATATGAACTCATTTTAAAGGGTTAAATTTATACAAAAATTACTCCCTCTGAAATTAAATTATGTACAAAGAAGGATACTTAAAGTACTTAAAGAAATGCGACACGATTTTTTCTAACCTAAGACTGTAGAATAACAAGACAATAAACAGCACTTACCGGCGTAAGAGTCCCAGCTAGCGTCCAGCTGGCAGACAAAAATAAAGCAGGTTGTAACTTAATACAAACCCTGCAAACTAACTGATGAATCAAGCTGGTATTTATATAGAAATACCTCCACTCAGGTACCAGCAGCCAATCACAGCCCAAGCAATGGACTATCCCACTTTAGCACAATGAGATGCTCCATTGCACCATAAATAGCTCTCTTCCTCAAGGTTGGATTACTTTTATTTTACCTCAGCTAACTCCACAACTGAGTGTTTATCTTGACCACGTGATTGTTCGACAAGACAAAACGTAAATATTAATTTTTAGCATTAATTATAAATGAACACGTTAGTATTTATAATATTTTTTACGGTTTATTGCTCCTTTGTAAGTTATCTGATACCGAAATATTTTTCAGTGTAAAAAGATTTCCGTCTTTTTGCGAGCGAATACTTCGTTAACAATTTTTTGAGGATAACAATGGTTTTTTTCAGATAAAAGTTTTTTAATTTAATCCATAGCTTGGGGAAAGAGATGAATGCATACCATTTGCAAGGGTATTTTTTGTGAAAGTAGACGTAACAAATCCGACTGGGGTTTGAAATCGGCACTCCGATTTCTTATTTCGAGCCGCTATCCATGCTTCCATATAATTGAGGACTCTAAAAATATGATTGATTTTACTTCTGTGTAATTGGAATTTTTGACACAATAAATACACTATTTTTAAATTATCGTAATCATCCTCCTTGAAATTTAACAAGGATAAGCAGTAAAATGGCCGCCTATGATTAAGAAGTTAAAATGGCCTCTAAGGATTGAGGATTAAAAATGGCCTCTAAGGATTGTGGAGTAAAAATGGCCTCTAAGGATTGAGGAGTTAAAATGGCCTCTAAGGATTGAGGAGTAACAATGGCTTTTTAGAATTGGGGAGTAAAAATGTCCTCTAAGGATTGAGGAGTTAAAATAGCCTTTTAGGATTGAGTAAAAATGCCCTCTGAGGATTGAGTAATAAAAATGGCCTCTAAGGATTGTAGTGTAAACTGGCCTCTAAGGATTGAGGAGATAAAATGGCCTCTAAGGATTGAGGAGTTAAAATAGCCTCTAAGAATTGAGTAAAAATGCCTTCTGAGGATTGAGTAGTAAAAATGGCCTCCAAGGATTGAGGAGTAACAATGGCTTTTTAGAATTGAGGCGTAAAAATGGCCTCTAAGGATTGAGGAGTTAAAATAGCCTCTTAGGATTGAGTAAAAATGCCCTCTGAGGATTGATTAGTAAAAATGGCCTCTAAGGATTGTAGTGTAAACTGACCTCTAAGGATTGAGGAGTTACAATGGCCTCTAAGGATTGAGGAGTTAAAATAACCTCTAAGGATTGAGTAAAAATGCCCTCTGAGGATTGAGTAGTAAAAATGGCCTCTAAGGATTGTGGAGTAAACTGGTCTCTAAGGATTGTGAAGTAAAAATGTCCTCCAAGGATCGAGGCGACGTTAGACCAAATTCTAAAGTTTAAGAAACTTATGAAAGCTATTTCTTCTAAATATTTTAGGTAGACTTGGAGAATAAAAATATTTGTTCACAAACAGAATAACTTTTCGTCAAAAGAAATACATTAATGATTAATTTGAGAAAGAAAGCAGGCTTAGACGATTCTTCAATGGACAGACGTCATTGGATAAGTTTACCCGTGACTGTGTAAATCCGTTCATGCCATATACACCGTTTCTTTTAGATTTCGTATCGACTCATCTTTGATCATAGTAAACATTGACATACTGAATCCAACTAACCGGGTTTGCAGTTAGTGATATGTAGTCTGTCTGACGTATTTCCCGGTCAGATTGGCGGCCGTCTTAAAGTAACTCCATCTCAACTCATGGAAGATGACATTAACGTATCGGAGACAAGTAACCGGAGCTTGCATTAATGCCATATGCACTGTCTCTTTGATCTGGAGTATTTTCTAATGCAGATCACCAGCGTCTGCAGGAATTTCATCTCGGATAGATCGATTGAGCAGAAGAGTTTACCAAATTTCATTTCATGTTTTCTCTTTCTTCTCGAAGTTTACTTTACACCTTTGAATCGGTCCGCATTTGAGCTGAGATTTTCAAAGCAAGTATAGGATTTTCTAATGCAGATCACCAGCGTCTGCAGGAATTTCATCTCGGATAGATCGATTGAGCAGAAGAGTTTACCAAATTTCATTTCATGTTTTCTCTTTCTTCTCGAAGTTTACTTTACACCTTTGAATCGGTCCGCATTTGAGCTGAGATTTTCAAAGCAAGTATAGGATTTTGATCGTTAGCCGAGATTCTATTCGGAATTCCAAACACGATTTCTTAAATCTTTTGCTGGTATATTATTCGAATATTTTAATGAAGCATTCTTAATTAATATTGACTTTTACTAGATTGTTTACCTAAATTTTTGTTGCAGTTAACTTTCATAGTTTCAAAAGAAATATTGTCTTGGATTTTATTAGAGGAATCATTGTCAACCATTGACAAGATTTTATTTAATCTTTATATCTGTTACTTTTTATAGCAACGCTCAGATGGTAATTCTATAAACCTGAAGGATAATAGTAACAATATCAATTAAATGAAAAGTTCTCAGCCCGACCACTACCTAAAATCTGAGAGTTATTTTACCACTGAAGATTTATATTGTAATATTTATTTTACTATTGTTTACTCAATACAAGGACAAAAGTAGATGGTTACTAAATGAGGTTGTTGTATGAACCTAAGAGGAGGAGGAGGTATAGATGATGAGGATATGTAGGATATAAAACGTCGGATTCGAGACTTGAAAAAAATTATGATGATCACGGAAGAATCCCCTCAGTATGTCCGAAATAGTTGTTATTAGGAAGAAAGTTTTCGAATGGAACTTACTTCTTAGCAACGGAATACGAATGCAATGGAGTGATTCGCTCCAGTGTACGTGGAATGGTGGTATTTAGCTGTGCATATGTGAGCTAGTGGAATTGATGAATGGAGTTAGTCAGGACATTTTCTATGGAAATAGCGAGAATCTTACGACATTTCGTCTTCGGTTGCGACGTGGAAAATAATTCATGATCCACAAGACCACGTAGATGCTTTTGAACAGCATTAAGCTGGGAAAGTGCATATTGTACAGATATAATAGCAACACTCCATTTTTGGTCTGACTTGACTCTCGTAAAAATCGAACATGATAGAAGGAGTTAGATATTTCCTGGAGTGGTACAAGGAATCGATTATATTGCGATGGATCGTCTATATCAGTTCAACTTGAGGCGGACTTTTGTCCCAATAAGCGTTCAAAGCAAATAGCTTCCTTGAGAGTACAATCGTCAAAGGTAATAATGAAATAAATTTACTCGCTAGTTATTCGTCGTTTAACTATTAAAGGTAATTTGCGGGATCTTTGAGATTATTTTTTAATTTGTTCCAGATCACTGACTGAACCATGTCAACGGAAAGTGTTTTATTACAGGCCGTCATAAGCATTTAGACATGAAGAAACTGTCAGGTAAGTGGTTGACAAAATATCGATTCGAGTAAAGTTGATCTCCCAATATCCAACAGATACATTTTAAAAAGATCTGTCACTGATGATACGGATATCAAATAACAGTCCATACAGTGTTGGCACTTGGATTCTTCAAGCTGAAAACATCAGGAAATGCCATGGCCACAGTTTTTTTGGGATAATGGAGGTATTTTGCTAAGTATCTCTAGAAGAGCCAAAAGTTGGGTTTAAAAAAATTAATGCCGAATACAATTTTAACATGCTGTGACGATTAAAGGTGCCGGACGGAAAATGACTTTGAAATTGAGGAAAAGTGTTCTTTTTCTGACTGCAATGCAGCTTCTCGGGGCTGGGAAGATGACGAATATTTAAAAGATCTGGGGGTTGAATACATGGACTCTCACCTATTTCATGTTTCCAAACTTTAAAATGGATTTGAAACGGAAATTTATTTTTTCGAAAGATACGGTCATTGTCAGTGAGAGAATTGCCTTTTAAACATATCCCAGCTTACGGCCATAACATTTGTTCTCATACTGTGACCGCTTGGGTATACCAGGTGCTGTAAGCTTGGATGTGCAGGTGGTGTAATGGATATCGGCTCGGAATTGTTAATCCGGAAGCCGAGTTCTAATTCCAGTTAGGTTTGTTATATTAACATACGCACAAATACCAATGGGAAATCTATGAATTCAGTTTTTCTTCGTCCAACGATGGGTTAATTAGTAAAATCATTATTATCTAAAAAAATTCTTACAATGTAAAAGTATTTTCTGACTTTAAATAACCTGCTAAGGGTTGATAAACCGTAGAAAACGAACAATCAGTTAAACATATATTCCATTATTACTATGAATGGTGACCTGAACAATTCTCGACCCAACCCACTTCCCGATATCATTATTTCAATTATCAAATATCAGAATTTCTTTTGAGAAGGTCAAAGAAATTTGCCAACATTCAATCTTTTCCTCAATGAGTTGCTGCTGATAAAACATTTTAGTCGAAACCTAATGGCTATCTTGCTTAAGTTTTCTCTGTCTCAGTGTCATGGGTTTTCTTGAATTCAAAGTTGTTACACTATTTGCATTATTCGGACTATTGTTCACATTTTTGTCGCCATATTTATTACAAACGATGTACGATCGGGCCTTCTTCAGGTGGTTGGAATGTCGAACTGAACCCTTTATTTCGCTTACTGAGGTAGACTGTTCTAGTTCCACGTGCCATGTCTAATGGGTGTCAGTTATCAGTTATCTCCTGCTTAATTCCCCTCTCCAAGTTCTCCATCGCCTTAACCAGGTATTAAACTCACACTCTTTGGGTCCTGTCACTGGATCTAACTGACGCCTTTATTCACTGTGCCGTGTGTCCTTGAGGACATGCGGTACAGTGGATAAAGACGACATTCCAACTACCTGAAGAAGGCTGGAACGTACAACGGCCGAAACGTTGTAATAAATATGCCGACAAAGATGAGGATAATAGTCGGAATAATATAAATAGTGTACATAATATCTAATCTCAGAAATATAGAGAGATTCAGAGTTGTTATTCATTTAGTCTGATTTGCAACCACAGCGAGGCTACTATGTCCATGGGTAGCGGATGGGTGGGAAGAGATGAATTTATAGCTTTTCCGAGAGTATTTTCGCGTAAGTGAAGATAATAAACTTGACGTTTTGATTCCCTGTTCCTAGCTGCGATCTATGACACCAATTCCACATCACTTCATGGTGTACCGTTTGTCTTTTATTAGAATTTCATTTGCTTTTTTATCAATCCACCCTTACTGTTATTCTGCAATCAGTATTCGAGAAATATTATGTAAATTTCTTAAATAAATCACGGGAAATTTCTATTCATTTTTGACTTCTTTGTCTTTCACATTTTGTCAAGTTAGTGTAGAGTGTTAGACATCTTAATTTCAGTTTTTATTTGCAATTCCCAGGTCGCCATTTTACGAAATTAAAAATAATGTCGTTTAAATATTTGGTTAAATTCTGACCCAAAACCATGTTCTCTTTAATCTTTTTTATTTGATTTTTAAATTCATTTTTTATAATCTTTGATCCGAAGCGGTTTATTGCAGCTCAAGAATAGTACGAAGAACTTTCAAATAAAGGTTAACTATTAGGTGTGTGCAAGAATTTCCAGCGAAAAAAAATAAAACATTTTTCAACCAACTGTTTAGTTTCCAGTTTTTAATAAAAGAGCGCTGAGAATTTTCAAATATATTTAATAATTCATTTTTCAATGGAGTATTGAGAGGTGAGCTGATTTCTTCTGTAGTATTAAGGATTGTAGGGTGGGAAATTATTTATCACCCACAACAATGCGTAACCATTTTAGATCTATGCTTACATTCTTAAGGTCGAATTAGCAAAAAGGAAAATTTATCAGAACAGTTACCATGAAAATACTTATAGAAAAGTCACGGGGAAGCTACATTACGGCGGTGGGGAAGTGAATGGCATCGAAATACCAGGTCAAGACCGATAACGTTGCAGATTCTTCTTTGTATTTTATCAAGAATCTCTAAATACATTGTAGAATCTATCTATCTATCTATCTATCTATCTATCTATCTATCTATCGCAATCTTTTTTTATATCTATCTATCTATCTATCTATCTATCTATCTATCTATCTATCTATCTCAATCTTTTTTCTATCTATCTATCTATCTATCTATCTATCTATCTATCTATCTATCTATCTATCTATCTATCTATCTATCACCAACTATTTATTTCTCTCTTTTCTTTCTATTTATCTATTACAAATTCTGCTCGTTATAAAATTGGTTTTATTACAAAGAATATGTTAAAGGACACCAGTAAAATTTGATTGAATAAAAATCTAAAAAAAAAAAAAAAACATTTGTCCTGAAGATTCAATTAAAGTATGAGCCGATTTTTGGAAGAAATTCTGTAAATTTTTCAATTTTTTTTTGTATTTTTATCGCGATAATTTAAAGTGAACTAGAATTATGACAGTGAATTCATTTGACTGTATGGGTTGGTACCTTATATAGGCTTGCGGAGTAAAACTCGTTAACCGATTTAAAAAAAATCTATTTTTCCATTAAACATTTCAAGATTAACCCTATCGTAATTGGATAGAATGGTAACAGTAATTGTGAAATTAGCTGTGTTCATACAAGAAACTTTTGGCATTCATTGAACTAAAAGCGTTACTGTTGGTTGAAATTGATAAATTATTTTTCTTTAAACGTTTTTTCAAAAAATTAGACTTCTCAAGCTCATAGACTGTTATGGATCTTACACTGCTGGGAGTTTCCTTTTAAAGATTTTGTTCAATACAATGTGGAAAGTTAGCATTTTGATTATATCATTTGTTTCCCATCCTCGTTAGATGTGTTACACCTTTTTGTTACTGTTGCTGTTGGAGGCTTTCAAGTTATGTTGATTTTTTTTTTGTTATTTGGTAACGCTCTTTGTTCGTGAGTATGTAGCGCCAGTCTATAAAATAGTCTCCTTTAAGACAAATAGGATTCATCCACTTCAATCTATGGTAAAAATGGACTGAGGAAAAAGTTGTATACAAATATATTCAGACATTTCTCCAAGAATTAGACAACATGATATACGTACAAGAATCTCGGTCTGACGGGGATATCTATTTGTTGATTGTTTTGTTTTTATTACGGCTCATCAACATTTCATGGGTTATTTAATGCCAGAAAAATTGCATTATTAGAATTTAAAAGATAATAATAATTTACTGATAAAAGACCTACTAATTAACCCATAGCTGGGGGAGAAGAGGTGAATTCATAACATTCTCAAGGGTATTTGCGCGTAAGTGGATCTAACGAACCTGACTGGAATTCAAACTCGCCTCCCCCATTTTCAATTCATGGCCGTTAGTCATTAAACCACCCGCACATTCAAACTTATAGCACCTGGTATTCTCAAGTGGTCACCCATCTAGGTACTGACAAGGCCCAATATTGCTTAACTTCGGTGGTCGTACGAGAACCGGTGTTGATATGGCCATAAGTGACGAGGCTATTTCAAAACATAACCCAAGTTTTCAGATCATTTTAGTTTGAGAATAGCGAAAGATGCCGTCTAAAAACTAAGCAAAGTCTTAAGAAACAGAAAAATATTGCTGGAAACAAAGAAAAGAGTGCTAAACTGTTACGTAATATCAGTCCTTCTCTATGGCAGTAAATGCTGGACAATTTCACCATAAATAAAGAAGAGAATTGAAGCAAAAAAATAAAAAATAAAAATAAAAGGTAGTTGTGCAAAAGGATGCTGAGAATAGCATGGACTGGACATGTAAGTAAAGACGATGTTTTAGAGAAAATGTAAACAAAAAGGACGCTTATAGTTAACATTAGAAAGAGTCAGTTTAAATTTTTAGGACACATAATGAGGAAAGAGGGTTCGAAAATTTGACACTGATAGGACATATTAAAGTTAAGAGGGACAGAGAGAAAAGCGCATCACCGCTGACTAACGAGCTTGTGTAAATGCTTAGCAGAACAGAGTTTAGGAAAAATGGTAAAAAGATAAAATTTAAGAATATCTCTAAAAGACAGGAAATTGTGGTAGGATATCATCATTAACATCCTGAAGAAGCACCTACAAGAAGAAGCACCGAAACTTATCCCCTGTTCAAATTTCTTGTCTCCTATACAAAATAGCTAAAAAAAATATTTATTAATAATACGGTTTTTTTCATTTATGGTTTAGTTTGTTCTGTTTTACGGCATATCATCCTCAATGGGTTTTTTAATGCCGACAAGAATTTTATTGTTGGTAATATTTTTTTTTCAAAAACGTATTACTGGTATTTTTTTTTTAAATGTATAACTGATAATTTTTTTCAAAAATATATTGCTGGTAATATTTTTTTTTCAAAAATATATTGCTGGTGATATTTAAAAAAAAAATATATTGCTGAAAATAATGTATTGCTGGTAAAAATTTTTCTTCAAAAATTTATTGCTGGTAATAATTTTTTACAAAGTATTTCTGGTAATAAAACCTATTTTTAAAATTTCATAGTGTTTTCATCTCAGTTTGGGGGTTAACTATTTAACCATAGCTGGGAACCTAACACGTGCTACCAGCCCGGGTCAGGGTAGACTTGGGAACACCAGCAATTAAGAGGTGGCTCCACGCTCCTCAAAACCTCCTAATTAGAGGCTTTGCTGTTGGGTGTAGTTTATCGTCATACCCAGGACATGGATGTAGTTTATCGTCATACCCAGGATGGCTTTCATTTATGTAAATAATTACTGTAAATGTTTTAAAATAATAATAATGATAAATATAACACGCTATTTACATTATTCGGACTATTGTCCTCATCTTTTTCGCCATATTTATTACAACGTTTCGGCAGTTGTACGCTTCGGTCTTCTTCAGGTGGAATGTCGAACTGAACCCTTTATTTCGCTCACTGGGGTAGACTGTTCTAATGTAGACTGTTCTAGTTCCATGTGCCATATTTAATGGATGACAGTTATTAATTATCTCCTGTTAATTCACTTCTCCAAGTTCTCCACTGCCTTAACCAGGTATTGAACTCACACTCTTTGGGTCCTGTCACTGGATCTAACTAACGCCTTTATCCACCTAACTAGATCTAACTAACGCTTTTTTTTTTAACTTAGATCTAACTAACGCTTTTATCCATTGTGCCATGTGTCCTTGAGGACATCTGTGTATGAATTTGTGGCTATAAACCTAATGTCTTTAGCATCATTTTTTTTTACCAGTGCTCATATTGCAAACACCTGAAGAAGGCCGGAGCGTACAACGTCCGAAACGTTGTAATAAGTATGGCGACAAAGATGAGGACAATAGTCTGAATAATGTAAATAGTATACATGATACCTCATCTCAGAAATATAGACAGATAATATTAATAATGCGGCGTTTTCTGTCACCTCCTAAAAATCTTTGTCTTTATAAAAGCCTATAGCTACAAAAATATAGCGCTTATTGAATATCTCCTGAAACCAAAAATCTAAAACAACACTAAAAAGAATTTGAGCAAAGATCAGAGCCAAAGTTCTATGGCAAAATAAATTTTTGGTATTTTCGGAGGAGATCGCTTGTTGGGTCACATCTCAGGATATGCTAATGGCAATTGCCATATTAACATTTTTTTAATCATTATCTAAGCAAGGCAATATGCAAGGGTGGGGGTCAGTGAGTGTGAAAGAATAAAAGAAAAGGAAAAATTATCAAAGAGCAAGAACAATAAAAGAACAGGAATTTAGAAGATAATGACTGACATTGCATATGTATTTTTGAAGATCAAACTTGTCTGGAAAGGAAAAAAGTTTGTAGAGACGTCTATGAGCGAGACGTGAGAGAGAAGAAACTTTTAACATAGAACTTACGGTTAAATCTAGCCATTTCAAATATAAAATGATGAGACCTTGCTGTCAATCTAGTCTGTTCTTTTCTTCTTCTAATTTATGGACGTAGGCGATCATGGCTCTCCCAAATTTTCTTGTCCTTTGTAGCTCTTAATAAATTTTGTCTTTTTGCTATTTCTCCTAAACCATGTTCCGCTATCCCTTTTACTTAAGCTCGCTAAGTATGTCATGTGTTGTTTTCCCATGTCCCTCTTGCTTTCAAACTTTACTGTGAGTATCAAATTTTCCATGCCCTCTTTCCTCATTATGTGGCCTAGAAATTTCAACTGTCTCTTCCTGATTTTAAGTATAAGTTTCCTTTTTGTTCCCATTTTCTTTAATACATAATCGGTTCAAGGTATCCTTAGAATCCTTCTGATGAACTATGTCTGCTGCTTCTAGTCTCTTCCTCGTCGATGAGAAGATTGTCCAGTTCTCACTGGCATACAGGACGACATATATCACGTAATAGTTCAGTACTCTTTTCTTTGTTTCGAGCGATGTTTTTCAATTTCTTAATACTCTGCTTAGCTTTTGAACAGCAGATTTGGTTATCCCAATACGCCTCCGAATTTCAGTATCACACTTTCCTTTTGCTGTTAAAACACTTCCCAGATATTTATATTTCTGCACTTTGATTTTGGTATCCCCGATTTACAATTCACACTTTGGCTTCACCCTTTTGCTAACAACCATGCATTCTGTATTCACGAAGTTGATGTCTAATCCTTTCTTCTCTCTTTCCTTCACTAACTTCTATAGGAGGATTTGTATTAGGTTGGTGCAAAAATAAAGACGTAATAATGTCGTTTTTTGACGTATTTTTTAACGTCAAAAAACGACATTATTACGTCATTATTTTTGCACCAACCTAATAGTTTTCTTTCACTGTCTCCTATTAACACTTCATATTTTATATTGTTAATATTGTGGCCGCCAATAATAAATCCTGGAGGATTAATTACCTCAGAATTCTGGTAGGATTAATTCTCTCAGAATCGCCTCGCTGTATAGGTTGAATATGTCCGGCGAGAAGACACATCTTTGTCTTACTCACCTTTCTATTATTTTACATCTGCTGAACACGTTTTCTATCCGTATGCAGGCGGTTTGCTGCCAGTTCTTGATTATTCTAATACCTTTTCCAAATATGTCAAGTTTGCTGAGCAGTTCCAACTGATTTTTGTAGCGTACTGTATCGAGTGCCTTTGCGTAATCTATAAAACACAGATATCCGTCATGCGCTTAAATTCATAAAGTCTACGTACCATAGAGACAAAGTCAATATTTAGTAGTGCCCCACCACGAGGGTAGATGTGGCACAAGGCCGAGTTTAACGTGGGTCATCCGAGCTCGTAGGCTCGGCCAAAAATCCCTGTAAAATCCACATAAACGGGATCGGGTTGGTCTATCTCCCCGAACGAGACTCTGCCTCTGCATAGCTTCGTCCGGGTTCCTCACTGCCCTAAGGCAGAGAGTTCGACCGTCTAGCTGGAACAGATCCCAGTTAGTATATTTAGCTACCCCTGTACGAGGGTTGTTTGCGGCACAAAGCCGGTTTAACGTTGGTTCTCCGAGCCCGTAGGCTCGGCCAAAAATATTCTCCTTTCGAACCCGTAAAACGGGTTCAGGGACAGTCAAGTTCCCAGAACGAGACTCTGCCCTTCGGCGGAGCCTCGTCCGGTTTCCTCTCAGTCCGAAGGCAGAGAGTTCGACCGTCTAGCTGGAATAGATCCCAGCTAGCCATCAGAATAATTACCATGAATATATTTATAAAAAAGGCACAGGGAAACTACATTACAGCAGTGGGGATTTGATTAAAGCTGTCAGGTCATACCGCGTTCTTATTAGAAAAAAACATTCGGCAGCAGGAGCAATTAAAATGGACATCACTTGTAACTTGAAGAGAAAATAATGACGTAATAAAGATGTTAACTTTCCACTCTATTCAAAACAATACTAGAAAGAACCATAATAGTTCCTGAACTTGGGAAACGTATTTTTCCTGAAAGAATTTTAAGAGAAAGATTTAATAATTTCAACTTATGATAACACTGGCTGGTCGGTTAATGAATGCCGAATGTTTCCTTATAGGGAAATGGTTTATTGCCATAACCATTACAATAAGAAGGATTTAACTTCAAAATGGAAACAAGATATTGTGAAGTTGTTGAGCAGTGGGAAGACAACGTTGAAAGATTGAACAGAAATCATAACACAATCAAAAAGGAAATTGTAAACCAAGTCAGGATAAGAATGATAGAAATTGGCATTAAAATTTCAAAAGAAAAAATCTGTAGAAAAAGTTCTTCTTTTATATGCCGTGTCCCTTCAGGGTGTAGGCGATCATGACCCTCCACACCTCCCACCATTCATTTGGTATAAAGTGTCTCTGTCGACACTTCAGTTTGAACAAAGATCAGCAGAGAGCAAACACGGGCGATTCCATTTTGAATAAATAGATCCCGTGATGGTAAAGGAAATGTATATCAGGGAATTATCGTGGCGTCTAAGTGATCACTCTCCGAATTAATTCGGAGGTGTGCTTGTCGAACTCTCTGCCTCTGGGTACAGAGGAACCCAGACGAGGCTATGCCACGGGCTCGGATACCCCACAATAAACTCGGCCTTGTGCCATATCCGACGGCGTTGGGGCAATAGGTGAATATCATCACTCTCCGAATTACATCGGAGGTGTGCTTATCAAACTCTCTGCCTCTCTGCAGACGAACCCAGACAGATACCCAACACGTTTTTATAAATAAACTTGGCCTTGTGCCGCATCCGGTCGCCTTGGGCGGTTAGTGAATATCTCACTCTCCGGATTACTTCGAAAGTGTACTGGTAAAACGCTCTGCCTCCGGGAAGAGAGGTTTCCCAGACGAGGCTATATCGAAGGGCAGGGTCTCGTTTTTTACGGGGTCTACGGGGAATTTTCGGCCTTGTGCTACATTCGACCGCGGGGAGTGATTAGTGAATATCTCACTATACGCGTTACTATTCGGTGGTTACTTCTCCTTTATCTCTATACTAATCACTATACTATTTCCCTATACTTATCACTATTCGGTGGTTACTATTCGAGCGAGTATTATCGAGCGAGTACTATTAGTGGGAGATTATTCGAAGGCGCCTGACACCAGTATTGTTCAACGGCGTTACTATAGTTGTTTCTGCGATTACAAAGTCTCTACTACAATGAGAATTGCGAAAGTGACAACGGGTTTTCGTTGATATTACAGAAATGGTAACGAGTGTTCGTTAACATCACAAAACACTTTCAGCTCTCTCTTGACCTTTTGCTACTTCTTCCAGACCCTACTCTATCACCCACTTGCTTATGCCTGTTAGGTATGTCACGCGTTGCTTTCCTTGTCTCTTTCCCTCTATTCGACCTGTGAGTATCAGATTCTCCAAACCCACCATTACGTGTCCCAGAAATTTCAGCTGCCTTTTCCTGATGTTAAGTATAAGCTTTCTCTTTGTTTGCATCCTCACCAAAACCTCATTGTTCCTCACACGCTCGGTCCATGACATCCTTAGCATCCTTCTGTAGAACCATACCTCCGTTGCTCCGAGTCCCTTTTACATCTTTGAGGAGACCATGCAACATTCGCTGCCGTAAAGGAGCACAGATATCACGTACCATGTTTCCTACGAAATCATCCCGTCTCATTATATTCTGCCTAGCTTTTGGAATAGGTCTTTGGTCATCCTAATACGTCTTTGGATCTCAGCGTCGCACTTGCCGTCCTCTGTCAAAACATTTCGCACCTGCTTGACTTTAGTGTCTCCGATCTGTAAATCACATTTCAGGCTCATCCTTTTACTGATGACCATGCATTCTGTCTTCTTGTAATTAATGCTTAGTCCTTTCTTCTTGCTCTCCTTTGCTACCTTCTGCAGGAGGTTTTGTAATTTCTTTTCCGTGTCAGCTATCGACACTGCGTCATCGGCGCATCTTTAGTTGTTAAGATTCTGGTCGCTAATGATAAATCCTGGTAGGATTTCCAATTCTCTCACAATTGCTTTAAGATAATAATAAGAAGGACATGCGGATTGATTAACAGAAAAAAAAATTGAACGAGATCTGGTTCTGGGAATGTAAACAGAAAAGGCGCAGAATATGAATAACATTGGCTAAAGACATGAAAGCAACCAAACTGCCACCTTTAAGTGAACATCACAAAGATAAATGCGTAAATTTTGCGAAAGTGTACATGAAAACTGATTTCTAGTCTGTAACTTTTAGTAATGGATGAATAGACGCATTTACAAGTTCGGTCCTTCATGGGAATAATCAAGCATCATATCTTAGAAGACAAACGGGGAGGTGGAGCAATATTTTTTTTTAGCTAGAATTGTAGACAGTAACATTATACATCCTTACAAATTTGGTGCTGGTATCACGGGAAATACAGAGATTATTGTGAGTTCTGCGACAAATACTGGTCACAGTTATAAATCTTTAATCCAAAAGTTTCTTCACATTCTGAGAAAGTGACTATCAGCTAATCTTATTAAAAGAGATTTTAAAGACGCCAAATTAAAGGAATAAGGCGCAGTCTCTTCAGGTATTAATCCCGTAAAGTAGAACTGGTTTGGTTTGGTTTGTTTTACGATATATCAACCTCAATGGGTTAGTTAAGTCCGACGAAATTTTATTACTGGTAATTTTTTTCAAATTTATTGCTGGTAATAATTTTTTATTCAAAAATCAATTTTTGGTAATATTTTTTTTCTTAAAAAATTATATGCTGGCAAATGTTTTTCCAAAAATGTATTGCTAGTAATATCTTTTTCAAAAATGTATTGTTGGAAATACTTTTTTATGTAATGCTGGTAATAATGTATTGCTCGTAATAATTTTTTCTTCAAAATTTTATTGCTTGTAATAATCATTTTACAAAGCATTTCTGGTATTAAATTTCATTTTTACTCTTTTGTTTTGATTCCAGTTTAGGGGTTAACGATTTGCCCAGAGCTGGGACCCTAAACAAGTGATATCCGGTCAGGGTGGACTTGGAAACGCCAACAAGTAAGAGGTGGTTCTACGCTCCTCAAAACCTGATCAGAGGCCTTGCTGCCGGATGTAGTTTATCTTCATACCCAGGACGGGTAGAACTGGTAGCTGCTCTTGAAAATGAGCTCCAATTAGTTGTTAATTGGTCTAAGAAAGGCTTGGGCTGTGCGCCAACTGATTGAAGACCAATGTAATGCATATGGGGGATAACATCGATTCATCAACAATTATCATTGGCGGCGACCTCGTCGAGTTTGTCACATTTTATTGAGCTCAGAAATTTCCAACACAAGCGAACTCCTCACGACGTCGGCTGGGTACAGGGGTCATGAGAGACCTTTCTTGACCTCTATTGCAGCATCGCAACATCTACTGACTTACCAAGCTACTACTTTACAACGTCACCGACCCCTTTTTGCTAACGCGCGGCCTCTCAGCAAGGCCCTCACCTTCCTCATTCATGACTTTAAATCCCGCGCCTTCAAGAGCATCGAGGGGTGTACTGGTTCGACCATGTGTCTAATGAAGAGCTTTGCCGTAGGACTGGCCAGTACAACACACACCGCACACCATCGCTCAGTGCTGTGTTCACTGATCCGGTCATGATGGCCGCCCGCATCATGTACCAGTCCAACCCAACATAAGCAGAGTGGAGATAACCTCGCAACAGACAACGTAGCCGCTAGAAGGATGCTGGAGTGTGTTCCGAGGAACTGCCAAGACGGAGAGACAAGCTAGAGGGACAAGGTAGCTCTCGCGTGCTCAATGTCTTTATGGCATGAGATTTAGCAAGTAGCGGCTGCAGTATGAGATCGCGTCTTAATTTTAAAGACTCTATAACGAAACTGTTATCCTTTAAACATCATAGAGAATCATTTTTCTCTCTATCAGCATAGCTGATGCTAACCTCCAAGAGAGCAAATCACTGCAGTGCGGAATTATTTCAATTAGAATCTATCATTTAGATGAATAGGGTGTGCCAGTGATAATGACAATGTGTGATTGAAATGGCCACCACATTCACTTGACTGGACACCTTGTGATTTTTTCTATGGGGCTATGTGAAAGGACAGGTCTATATCTCGCTCTTCCTAGGAGCCTAGAGGTACTTAAGCAGAGAATCACTGAAGTGCTGGCTAATGTTACGCAAGACATGCTACAACGTGTTTGGTAGGAGCTGGAATACCGACTTGACGTATGCCGTGTCACAGGTGGTGCAACATTCGTGAAACTTTGTGAAATCGTTTATAAAATCGACATCCCTTTGAATATCTTGTTCGAATTTTGAAAAATAAATCTGTTATTGTTTAACAGGAAGTCAGTTTGATTTCGATGGCTGGGATATGTAGTTACTCAGATATTTAAATTTTAAATGATGTCAGTTATTGGGGTGGGGGACGCATTGTAGGACCATACGGTTCTATCTTAGAATTGATGTTGATGTTTTTTACCCGCTTTTCTTTTCGACATTGTGTAAGAGTTTCCTTTCTGTATCTGATATCAAAACTGTGTCATCTGCATATCTTACACAGATTAAGATTATGTTTGTTAATAATAAACCCAAGTAGGACTTCTAGTTCTCTTGGGATCATCTCGCTATAAAAAAAGACTCTTAACTGTCTTACGACCGTTACTAATTATGTGCACTTAAATCATTTTCTATCCGTATACAGGCAATTTGCTTCCAGTCTATTTTCTAGATTATTCAAATATCTTTAGCAAATAAATCTGTTAGAGAAGCCGGTTCACTGTAGACGTTTTTCTCGTCGGAATCTCTTTTAAATATTCATAAGTGTACAATTCGTCCATGCATTGAATAATGCTGCCACGTCAAGTCTGGTCCATCTGCAATATATTTAGAGATTCTGGATAAAACACAAATAATAATCTACAATGTAAACGCTCCTGAGCTGGCATCCCGGCTTCAGTCACTTCCCCACCGCTGTAAAGTAGATTTAATTTGCCTTTTCTAGAAATATTTTCATAATAATTGTTCGGATGAATTTTTATCAAATATTTTCATGGAATTGTTCTTTGGTATTTCGACTTTACGAATTTAAGCACGGTACTACATTGGCAGTTAGGTCTCATCATTTTACAGTTGGAATGCCTAGATGCAACCGTAAGTTCTGTGTTAACATTTTCTTCTCTTGCACCTGTCTCTTATGAAACTCACTTCTAGCGTCTTGTTTTCCAACTTTAAATTTTCAACTTTATTTAAAATAAATCTCAAACGTTATCTTCTGTCTTCCTGAATCCTGTTCTTTTAATCTTTCTTTCCCCTTAAAAACGTTTTTCTTTTTCTTATATACTTTCCCTGTCAGTAACCCTTGCGTCGTAGTTGCTTTATTGCCTTGCTTAGGGTGAAATGATTGGAAAAAATTAAGAATAAAAATATTTCCCCGCTACAACAGTAAATGTAAAAAAAAAAAGTAAAAAAGAAGAGAGCACTAGGTTTTTAAAAAAAATATCCAATAAAGTTTATATGGTTAAATTTGCTCCTTTGTCACCGATGTCTTTTGCTGCACAAACGCTAGAACAGTTATCGAGACGATAGGCAACCCTAAGGAAAAAGAGATAAATTTTCTATTGTCACCGAAGGATTGTTATTTAATTTTGATCAACGTTGTATTGAAATGACAGCCTGAGTCGTAGGCGATAAAAAAGCAACTGAAATTAAGAATCATTCATTAAAAATGAATCAAGGGGAATTGTGTGGATCGTAAAATTTAGCAACGAACATAAACAAAACCATTTCTGTTGTTCAGGACAATCTGGATCGTGACACCGTGTTTTCAGACAAAGGATTGGGCAATTAAATTCTCCCTTTCAAGTCTCAAAATCTCTCTCTCTATCTCTCTCCCCCCCTCTCTCTCTCTCTCTCTATATATATATATATATATATATATATATATATATATATATATATTAAAGAAAAACAAAGGACAACATTCTAAAATGTAAAACTGTTATTCAGATAAGGTCTCAAGTACAACCGACAATACAGAAAAAAGAAAGAGAAAAGAGGCCTAAAAGTACTTGCCTACTCAGTAAAGTGCTCGAAGATTAGACCGAGCAAAAAAACGTTAACCAACGTCAAATCCTTTGAAAGAATTGCTCTAGTTGTAACCCAAATTTCATGTTGAAATGTTTTTACATAACACGTGAATATATATATATATATATATATATATATATATATATATATATATATATGTGTGTGTGTGTATGTGTGTATGTGTGTGTATGTGTGTGTGGGTGTCAATTTTAGATAAAGTTTATCTGTAAAAGGAAAATATAAATAAAAACAAAAGGAAAACTTATCGTATCCGATGCGTTTCTTCGCCTAATGAACTTAAGGCAAATATGTTGAAACATTTGTTTTAATATTTGCAACAGGAAACAAACAACTTCGCTATCTTTTCCAAACAATCATGCTCATTTTCAGATAATAAACAAAGGGAATCTGTGGCGAGCAATGATTGTTTACGTTTCAAAAGGGAATTGCATTATATATATATATATATATATATATATATATATATATATATATAGCAGAGCCACAGTGATTAAACTGCCTTAACGTTTTGGTGATTGTAAGGGGCACCTGGTTGGCTGTTTGATAGGTCGTTAGGCGCCCGAACTCGTTGGTAGCACTTAGAGAGCCTGCTCAGATCAACAGTCACAATAATATCGGGGGGTATTTGTAGTGCCTGGTCGCACATGAGTAGGTGTTTCTCTCGTGTATTTCCGGTGGGTAACTCTGAAGCTATATTATTCTCTATTCTCGGCCATGCTCTAGCTGGTTTTTATTACAATTGACGACAGTGACAATTACGGAGGTCTTTTCTCTATCACCTTAAAATGAATCTCATGGAAGAAATATACAATTAAACTAGTAAACAACAAAAAAAATATCACCTAACCCCTTTCTTTCACTAATATTCGAGGTATCCCTTCCAACTTATGCAGCGTGGAATCTTGTTTCTTGAAACGGTCGACAGATACCTTTGCCCTTTGTGGAACCAATCTTAATTCATCCATTTTTACAAATGAATTCTTGGTTCCAGGCTATCTTCCCCTTCGCCGAAAAAAGTCCAGCATTCACATGCATGGTCTTGGTGTTTACATCCGGAATAATCTACCGATGTCCAGGGAATTGTCTCTCAAGGCCACAAACTATTTCATCTGCTTCCGTATTTCTTTACTAAACTCCATTAGTTATCTCTTTTGCCTTTATCGCTTCTCCTTCTTCCCAGGACTGCAGTATATTAGACATAATTGCTGACAATGTATTGAAAAGGCTCTTTCCCTCTCCACCCATCTGCGAACATCTTTGTCTTCGGGGACTTTAATGCTCACCACAACATGTTGACTGAAACATTCTAAAGGTACTGATTTTGACGGTATACAGACATTATTTTTTCCATTGTCCAATCCCTTACACAAATCGTGGATTTTCCCATTTGTTTCCCTAACAAAACCGAGCAACAGGTTTCTCTACTTATTTTATTTCTTACCTCCTTTCTTCGCTCTTACCGAGCTTCGCAACACTGCCCTCTTGATAAATCTGACCATTCTGTGGTAGATATTGTTATTTCGTTCCAATCCCCTATTAAACAGTAAACTCCTATCCACAAGTCCTCTTTCCGTTAACAGTATGCTGACTGGAACTCACTTCGGGATTTTCTTCGGGACGCCCCTTGGACTGAAAACTGTAAATTCCCAATGGAAAATTGCGCTACTGAGGTTTCTTTTTGGGTCAAAGCCGGCATGGGGTGGAAAATTTAATCTATTCTCGGAAATACCAATTGAAACCTCAATCCTCTCCATGATTCACGCCAGTATGCTCGGCCGGTATAGCACACAGGAACCACTATTTTCGGCTATACAAGCGGGGCGGTCTCATCACAACAGGCGCCTATTCGTTGTTGCTCGAAATAAATGTAAGGGGGTCCTCGAAAGAGCAATGTCCTCGTTTGTCGAAAGAATAAAGGACCATAGAGCCTCTAACAACTTTGGCTCTCGTGATTACAGGCGGATCTGTAATAGGATATTAAATGAAAGTAAGGTCTCTATTCCCCCCTCTTTAGTCAAAACGAGGTGTTCTCATCCTCTGCTTATAAAGCTGAATGCTTTGCTCATAAATTCTCTTCAAACTCTACTCATGACTCATTTGGAGTATCCCTTCCTAACCTCCCTCCTAGGACTAAGTCTCTTTTGAGTGATATGCATATAATCCCTTCCATGGTTTCTGTTATCGTCTCTAAGCGAGATCCCCACAAAGAATGTGGACCTAATGGTATCCCTGTAATAGTCATTAAGACGTTTGCTCCCGAACTGGCTCCTGTTCTCTCTAAACTGTTTAATAAATACCACGCCGCCTCCTGCCTTCCTGCCTGCTGGAAGTCATGATCTGTTGTTCCAGTTTTTAAGAAACTTGGTGAGCTGTCCGACCCTTCCGACTCTCGGCCTATGAGCCTTCTACTTCTTTTTGGGAAACTCCTAGAGACCCTAATCAATTCTGAATTGGTTCATCATCTCTTATCGTAGTGCCTTTTATCACACAATCAATACGGCCTTCGTTTCTCCAGGTTTCTGCTGATATACTAATGATAGTTGAGTTAATCATGCTCTAGATAATAAACGGGGAAGCCCGGGCTGTTGCATTGGACATCTTGAAAACCTTTGACAGGGACTGAAATTGGCGTCTTCTCCACAAGCTGAAAAGTTACGGTGTCTCCGGATACATTTTTGAACTGATCCAGTCTTTCCTATCAAATCATGAAATGAAAGTTATCCTGAATGGCCACTCTAGATCCTTTCGAACTACAATTTTTCGTAGAAAATTTTTCTCTCCAGAATGTATCTTACATATATATAAGTCTACCATCCGTCCATGCTTAGATATACATGGTCTGATACCCCTGCTATTTACATTTAGCTCCTTCATAAGGTCAATAGAAGAATCAGCAATATAACTGGTCCTGATCTGACTGCTCAACTCCAGTCACTTTCCTAACACCATTAAGGTTCTTTCAAAAATAAATGCAATTGCAGAAAAATATAATCTGTCCTTTAATCAGTCAATGTATGACCGATAATATTGTATACCGAGCGAGTGTACATTCCGGTAACGATGTTAAATTTTATTTTGTTTTCGTGGAAAATCCTTGGAAAATTTCCTGTTTAACATCATCGAATGATCTTAAGTAACTTAAAATACAAAAACTGCACTGCTCTCTCCAAATATTTCTGTCAATTAAAGAATGGTGGCATCTCACCATCAACCAACTGAGAAATTATATATAGAGCTAAAGCTTATAATGGTAAAGGAAATAAATGTAAATAAATAACTTACGTCTTGTTGAAAAAACTGATTATTTTAAAACAATAAAATAACCCTAACTTATTAATCAACGAAAATGATTTGATAGTTACATGTCAGCATTAAAATATATATCTGCTTAAATACGTTGATCCAGATTATTTGTTCAACTTTTAAATTTTTAATATAAATTACCATATATTTAAATATAAATTAAAAATAAATAATCTCCTCTTAATTAATTTAAAAAAAATGAATAATGTTTTGATTTTTTTCTTTTCTTTTCATTTTTTTTACATATATACAATTTCCACTTATTATTATTGCTAACTGTAATTTTAAAACTTTAAAATAAAATAAAAACAAACAAACTAAACCCAGCATAATATATAACTACACCTACATTGTGATAACCAATTATAGTTCAAATTATGTAACGGTCAGTTCATACTCAGCAACTGAAGATTGTGTCGCGTCTGTTTAGCAAGGTCGAATTTCTGCTATTAATTACTTGCTAACCAGACACAACCTTTGTAGCTAATCTGTTACAGCCCGTCAAGCTATATGACGGTTTCGTGGAGTATACAGGTTCGATTCCTGCCGGAGGACGCATATTTTCCATAAGACTTCTCGGATATTCAGGGCGGTAAATGTTGTTAATACTGTTTATTATAAACACAGAATATACTTAAATATTTGTGTCTATATGAATAACGTATAACAATAGAATATATTAAAATAATTGTCGGACTTCATATGTCTGTGTGTGGTTGGTTTTGGCACACGGTCACATCACGTAGAAACACTAGTTTCCATACGATCACCTGTGTTAAACAATCTCAAGCCTTGTCAGTATATATATATATATATATATATATAAGGATAGACACGTTACAGCATTCGGACTGTAGTCCTCATTTTTGTTGCCATATTTATTACAACTTTTCGCTTCTTCAGAATATCTCCAAAAGACAGGAAATTGTGGTAGGTTATCATCATTAACATCCCGAAGAAGCACCTACAAGAAGAAGCACCAAAACTTATCCCCTGTTCAAATTTCTTGTCTCCTATACAAAATAGCTAAAAAAAATATTTATTAATAATACGGGTTTTTTCATTTATGGTTTAGTTTGTTCTGTTTTACGGCATATCATCCTCAATGGGTTTTTTAATGCCGACAAGAATTTTATTGTTGGTAATATTTTTTTTTTCAAAAATGTATTGCTGGTAATATTTTTAAAAAAAAATATATTGCTGGTAATATTTTTTAAAAAAAATATATTGCTGGTAATATTTTTTTTCAAAATATATTGCTGGTAATATTTTTTTTCAAAAATATATTGCTGGTAATATTTAAAAAAAATATATATATATTGCTGATAATAATGTATTGCTGGTAATAATTTTTTACAAAGTATTTCTGGTAATAAAATCTATTTTTAAAATTTCATAGTGTTTTCACCCCAGTTTGGGGGTTAACTATTTAACCATAGCTGGGAACCTAACACGTGCTACCAGCAATTAAGAGGTGGCTCCACGCTCCTCAAAACCTCGTAATTAGAGGCTTTGCTGTTGGGTGTAGTTTATCGTCATACCCAGGATGGCCTTCATTTATGTAAATAATTACTGTAAATGTTTTAAAATAATAATAATGATATACTATTTACATCATTCGGGCTAGTATCCTCATCTTTGTCCCCATATTTATTACAACGTTTCGGCCGTTGTACGCTCCGGTCTTCTTCAGGTGGTTGGAATGTCGAACTGAACCCTTTATTTCGCTCGCTGGGAAAGACTGTTTTAGTTCCATGTGCCATGTCTAATGGATGTCAGTTATCAGTTACCTCCTGTTAATTCACCCCTCCAATTTCCCCACTGCCTTAACAAGGTATTGAACTCACAACTCTTTGAGTCACCGGATCTAACCAACGTCTTTATCCACTGTGCCATGTGTCATCTGCGTATGAATTTCTGGGTTCAGTTCGACATTCCAACCACCTGAATAAGGTCAGAAGAAGGTCAACGGTCAAAAAATTGTAATAAATGTAGCAACAAAGATGAGGAAATTCGCCCGAATAATGTAAATAGTGTACATAATACCTCATGTCAGAAATATAGACAGATGACTGGATAGGTTTATATATTTATTAAAGCTTTTTGGTAGTAGAATATTTCCTTGGTCTAGTCTGCAAATCTTTTTTACAATTGTTTGTCTGTGTGTAATTTGGACTTCGTTCATATTTAGGGTCATGTAGTACAGTTCTTGCTTATATTCAGTCAAGGTGCCTTTCAGTGATTTGTTATGTTTTTGAATTTCATTATTTAAATGGTCGGTGTCATTTTTAGCTGTTTTTCTGAAAGCTTCTAATGCCACACTCCTTGTTGGCTGCCGGCTCATGTAATTTGACAGTTGGGTACTTAGGAAGCAATTCCTCTTCTATACATGTTTCGTTAAACAATGGCAATATACTGCTTTTTTATTTATTTTTTTGTGTCTATTCTTCTTTCTTTATCTCTTTCTAAGGCTAAGATTACTTAACACCTTCGCGGGTCATGGGTTCACCTATATCTCCTGACGTTTCTGTGTCTTCTGGGTTATATATGTCCCACAGAACTCTTTTAGAAGTTTTTTGCGGTTGGGTGAGTTACGAAATATTAAATATCACTGCCTTTTACCATTTAAAAAAAAAGAAGACATTATCATCGTATGAAACCCACACAAATTAATTCGTATTACGTGACTGAACAAAAAAGGCTTCATGACGTGGCGATTATGGTTCTCCACAGCTTCCTATCCCTTGTAGCTCTTTTTAATTTTTGTCTTTTTTCCATCTCTCTCACCTGTACCGCCAACCATATTCACAAGTAGGGTGGACCATTCATCTTTGATATGCCCTGTGAGTACCAAATTTGCTAAGACCTTACCTATTCTGTGTTCAATAAATTTCAGGGTTCTTTCTGGTTTTGTGTAAAAGTGTCGTTTTTGTCTCCGTTTTCCTGAAGTGTTCTTCGTTGCTAACTCGTCCCATCCATTGTATTCTCAGCATCCTCCTGTAGAACCACATTTATGGTGACTGAAGTCTTCACTACATCCGTGAGGAAATTGTCCAGCATTCACTGCCATATAGGAAGATTGATATTATATTAGGTTGGTGCAAAATTATCAAGCGTTTTTAAACAATATTTATTATGAAAAAAGAAACATAACAATTCAACAATTTCTAAATGATTATTCCGGAGCGTATGGTTTGTCAACACGCATTTTTTATAATCTGGAAATAAAATAATATTTTTATTAAAAAAAGTAAAGAAAACAGCAATGTTTATTAACAAATAAATTGCCTACAAAACGCCTGATATTAGGTTGGTGCAAAAATAATGACGTAACAATGTCGTTTTTTGACGTTAAAAATACGTCAAAAAACGACATTATTACGTCATTATTTTAGCACCAACCTAATAATTATGCATCAACCCAATATATTTCACTCTTTCTTTTGCTGTTTACTTAGCTTTTGGAAGGTAACTTTTGCTATTCCAATGCACCATTGGATTTCGATTTCACATCTTCCATCGTATGTTAAAAAACTTCCCAGATATTTAAACTTCTGTACTTGATTAATGATGACAGTTCCAAATCTTATTTCGAATCTTAGACATATTTCTCTTCTTGACAATCAGACATTGCCATCTTACAATTGATGGTGAGACCTTTTGCCTCGGTTTTCTTTACTGCTTTGTCTAGGACGTTCGGTATTGTTCATTCCCTGCCTGTTATTAATACTATGTCATCGACGTAGCTTATTGCTTCCACATAATTGAAAAATAGCGTTATATATATATACTTATATATATATATATATATATATATATATATATATATATATATATATATATATATAGCAACTGGAAGAATTTAGTTGCTAAGGACATATTGTTTTGTTGTTAATAGTTACTTTATTTTTAATAAATTCATTTCGCTTTTGCCTTGAAAAATCCACATTGTACGCAGCTAATATTACAGTTTTCATATTGTCTTTTACCTTTATAAATATTGTCTTTTTCTACGGGATGAAATTTTTCACACACACATACATATATATATCCTTATATATATATATATATATGTATATATATATATATATATATATATATATATATATATATATATATAATATCATTTATAGAGTAAAGCTCTACCAGTTCAAAAGTTATTTATGGCAGAAACATAGAACATAGGGCTAGAACATTTTAGCAACGCACTTTTGCAGTCCTTTCTTTAGCCGGTTTAGCGAATCAGAGCTGCTGTTACTTACGGCTCTGCTCCCTTATTTATATTATCCGCACGAATTGAGCTATATCAAATCAGATTGCGGCGAAATTCAACTGAGAGGGCCGAAAATGTGTGTTTCTTCACAATATATCTTAGTCTCTTTTGTGATGCCCGGGGTGGTTATTGAAAATAACTCCTAGAACGGCAACTTGCAAAGTATAAGGGTTTATTTTAAACAAGAACAATACGAGTAGATATTTACAAGTTCGCCTGAAGCTGGAGAACAAATCGGTATTTACACGACCTCTCTACGAGGTAGAAAGTGGCACAAGGCCGATTTTTACGTTGGGCGTTGCGAGCCCGTAGAGTCGGGCAAAAATTCCCCGTAGACTCCACATACAAGGAGTTGGGTTTGTCAACCTCCCCAGGCGAGACTCTGCACTTCGGCATAGCCTCGTCTGGGTTCCTCTCTGCATGAAGGTAGAGAGTTCACTGATGGAACCCCCCACCCCAGAGACGAACACCATAGATCCTTATATTATTAGTGGAACAGGCCATTTAATAGAGGTGTATCAGTTCTATGTATACTGAGGGTTATCAGTTCGTTCCCTAAAACAACTCCCTTTCGAGATTATTTTCCTCGGAAAATTAATATCTTTTTGGATCTGGACTCAAGCGTGTTACATACACTTTCTTCTTCTTTTACTGGTCCGTCTTGCGGCTAAAATTTCAGTGGTTGATGGAAATAGAATGTCGAAAATATCATACAGTACATTTATCAGTATTTCCTTTCGTGCAGTTACATCCTCAGTGAATCTAGGTCTCGATTGATTTATGTTCCTTTTGTGCTTCCATTTTGCACTACGTACATCGTACATTACTCTTCTAACTCTTTTAGTAATAATGCCGTCTTCCCAAAATTCTCTTTCTCTTTTAAACATCCCGCGGAAAACTTTATCTCCACGCCTGAAATATTTACTTGGGTTTCTGGTGTTATTTGAACATTTTTGTTTTCATCCTGGCAGTAGTTTATCGAACACCGATCTTAACTTTCGGGTGAACACCAGCTCGGCTGGTGCCATCCCTGATACTGCATTCGGGTTCAGTGTTATTCTGTACACACTCAAAAATTGTTGTATTCTACCCTCTTTTGTCTCCATGCCGTTGGAATTTATAAGAGCTCTCCTGTATTGACAAACCTTTCGGCCTGCCCGTTGGATCTTGGATGGTATGGAGAGGTAGTGATATGTTCCATCGCCATGGATTTGCAAATATTTCTGAAATCACTCCCCCGTGAATTGTGTTGCGTTATCACTGTCAATCGTTTTGGGGGACACCAAAAGGAGCGAAAACCTCCTGAATAAAACTTATCGTAAAAATCGAAGTAGGTCTTCTGCATTTGAATATCTTGGGCCCTTTTGTGTAGCTGTCTATAACTACTAGATAATATGACCCATTTAATGGTTGCGCAAAATCTATGTGTAGTCTGGACCATGGCCTATCGGTTTGGGGCCATGGTTGAAATTTCACTGGTGGGGATTTCGCTGCAAAAACACAAGCTCTGAAGGTTTTCACTACTTTCGCAATATCCTGATCCATCCGTGGCCAATATGTATAACTTCTTATTAGAGATTTCATATGCGATATTCCCGGGTGACCTAAATGAAATTCCTTCAAAATCCTTTTTGGAAGAGAAAAAGGCATTACTACGATATCCGCGTACATTAGTACTTCGTCCGATATTGAGAAGTGTGTATTTCCAGGAATTATTTTATTTTTCTCCTTTAGTTTTTTCATTGTTATATTGAAAATCATCTTTTTCATTCTAACTTCGTCCAATGTCACGAGTAATTCTCGTGCTGTATTACACAGTTCATCATTTAATTCCTTCTCGGCTCTTAAGGCTTCAATCACAGAAAGGCTTGGAATCAACCTAGACAGACCATCTGCATGTACCAGTTTCTTTGATGGTGCTAACTCCATTGTATAATCACAGTTTAATAATATGGCTCCCCAGCGCTGCAAACTGTTGGCTGTATGGGTAGAGATGTCTTTCGATCCATATATGAACAACAGAGGACGGTGATCTGTCTGTAACGAAAACTTTCTTCCATGGATAAATTTATGGAATTTTTTAAGAGCAAATATTATTGGTAAATTTTCTTTCTCGATCTGGCTGTAATTTTTTCTGTCGATAGTAAAGATCTTGAAGCATTTGCCACTAGTTTTGTACTGCCATCTTCAAATTTGTGAAGGATTACTGCCACAATGCCATATGCACTTTTATCCGAAGTCACTATAATCTCAGATTCCGGATTAAAATCTGTTTATGATAAGTCAGGAGGTAAGGATAGTTTTTTATTTTTTCAAAGGGATTCTCACATTCAACAGACCATTTACATTTTACTTTTTTGGGGGGATGGGTAAATTGCTTTAAAAAGGTGCTCTTAATTTATGCATGTTTGGTACATAAAAGCTTTAATAGTTTACAAACCCTAAAAAAGCTTGGCATACCTTTTATTGCCTCTGCTCTTGAAGTATCTTGTCTTCTACCATTTTCGTCAATAATTTGTCCTAGGTACATTATCTGGGACATAAAATATTCACACTTCTCGGGGCTGAGTTTGAAACCGAATTCATTTTATCCTTTCGAATACATTTTTATGTGCTCCAAACGTTGCCTTTTATTTCCACGCGTTATCAACATATCGTCGAGATATGCAATGACAAAATTCAAAACAGCCTAGCATCATGTCCATAATTAAAAAAAAAAAAAAGCTAGGTGCGATCTTCACTCCAAATGGAAGTCGATTAAATTCATACAACTCCTTGTGTGTATTAATAGGCTACAATTTGAAGAATTCTTTATCGACTTGTATCTGGATGTACCCATCTGATAGATCAAACTCCAAAAAAAAACTATCCACCATTTAATTTTACAAAAATGTCCTCGGCTGCTGGTAATGAGTAGGTGTGTGCTTTCAGACAATCATTTAAGCCAGTTGAAAAATCTCTGCAAACGCGTATTCTGTGATTTTGTTTTTTTTACATATACTGTCGGTGCCGCCAAGTCCGATTATTCGACTTTCAAGACGCCTAATTTTTCGAGTCGCTCCAATTTCTTGTTTATTGGTTCCAAAACTGAGAACGTCACATTTCTTTTAGGCTTGAAAATAGTTTTCACATTTTCCTTGACTTCAAACTTTACTTTCGTCTTTCTGCATCTTCCAAGTCTACCTGAAAATACTTCAGGAAACTTATCTTTCAGCTCCATCAATAATTTTTTCTGCCATCCTATTTGTGCTAGGGAGGAAATATCAATTTTATTATTAAAAGAATTTATGGGTAGTTCTGATAAATCGAATAAAAACGATCCAATTCGTTTCAAATAGATTGGAAGCGTTTGGCAGCATAAAAAACTTTGATTTTAAAGTTTTTTCAATAAATGAAATATTATATGTGAATTTGCCTTTAAAATTTAATTCCTTCTTGACACTCCACGTGCCAACTTATTCTTTTGCTTCGATAATAGTTTTCCAATTTTTTTCCCCATGTTTCTCCGTTAATAATCGAAATATCACTTCCTGTATCAAGTTGGAATTTAACGTTTTCATTTTTTTTTTTTTTTTACGTACAAAAATTTGTTTCTGAACCTTCCTCAATTTCTCGTCTCGATAACATTATATTTACGTTGTTTCTTGTTTGACTTTTTTAAAAAATAAATCCCCCTGTTTTCCAACGGGAAATTTTATGTCCTATATTTCCGAAAAGAAAAATAACTTTTATTACGGAAAAAAAAAATTCACTTTTGACATCCACCGCAACGAAAATAAGAATTCGAAGAATTTTTTTTCAATATTCTGTCATATTTTAGGACGAATATCATGTATGTTTGAAAAGTTTTTCTTCTATTTTTGTGTTATCCGTGCTTCAAATTTACAATTCTAACATTCTTCAGTAACTTTCTGAAGCGTTATATTAGGATCCTTTTCTAGCATCGTCAGTATTCGTAAACGGATGTCTTATCTTTTAAAGTAAGACTTTGAAAAAAAAAAAAATGAAACATTTGAACATGTCAGAATTTAGTTCATGCAGTAAAAAAACGTTCAACATTTTAGTTTCACATTACCCGCTTAGGTGACAAAGTCCTTGTCGTCGCATTTATAAATATTTAAATATTTGTAGCGAGTTTGAAATAAGGAGCTTCTCTGGCCAAAAATGCTACACAATATATTTAATTTTTCTTTGAAAGAAATTCCACTAGTTTTTTCTCGGGCGTATAAATTTCTTATATTTATTTTCGTCTGGGCCTAATTTTTGTCAAAATAACCTTATTTTCTTTTCGTCCGTCCACTTTTCATACTCCCGTTTGAATAGGTCAGGATACCTTCTAAAATACGATGGAAATGTAATACCGTTTTCTGGACAATATTTAAATTCAATAATCGAATTCGCAATAGCCTCATATGTGGAAAAAAGTTGGGTTAAATTCCCTTGGTTTCTTTTCTATAAAAATTTCTACTAATGTAGAATGTTGCGTTAAGACCCGCTTTAATATATCTGGTTTAATTTTCTGTTCTTGTAATTTCTTGTTTTCCACAAAAACCTTAATTACTGTCAATAATTCACCCATTTTCAAAACAACCTCGTAACGAAAACAATTTTTTTAAAGATCTCCAAGTGGTTTTTATACGAAATAAATATTTCTTCCTTCAAAGCAACTTGTCAGGAAAACAATCGTCTATATTTTTTTTCCAAAATAACCATATCAAAATTCGGTTAATTATTTTCAGAGAGAAAAAAGAAAGAAATTTTACTTAAAAAAAAAAAAAAAAAAAAAATCCATTAAATCCGTGAAAATCCAAATGTTTCTTGCTTGACCCCTCTGAGGAAGAAAACAAACAAAGAAACATACAACAAAAAAAAAAAAAATGTCCGCTGCTAACTTGAAAAACTAGCCGCTTCCAATTAACTCGTTGCGAGTTTCGTAATGTTGTCCGGGGACGGTTATTGAAAATAACAATTAGAACGGCAACTTACATATTATAAGGGTTTATTTTAAACAAGAACAATACAAGTACCGTAATTCCCCATGTACAACACGCCTTCATCCATAATACGCACACCTAAAATTGTGCTGAAAGTCTGGGAACATGCTTCTACTCATGCATAATACGCACCCCTTGTTTGGTAATCAAACCCTATAAATTGTACCTCCCGAATTTCATTGCAGCCGGCGTTTCCTAATCCTATTAAAAATGGTTTTAAACATAGAATATTATTCTAATTTAGTTTTATGATAATTCTTATTTGATTTTAAGGAATTTTTTGTAACTGTTCATAGTACGTTCCTGATTTTACTTATTATTTTTTAGAAAAAAATGCGTATTATACGAAGAGAATTACGGTAGATATTTAAAAGTTCGTCTGAAGTTTGAAAGCAAGTGATATTTAAAGGACCTTCCCAAGAGGTAAGATGTGGCACAAGGCCGATTTTTACGTGGGAGCGATCTGAGCCTGTATGCTCGGGCAAAAATTCCCCGTAGACCCGGCATACACGGGATCGGTTTTGTCAACCTTCCGAGATGAGGCTCTGCCCTTCGGCATAGCTTCGTTTGGGTTCCTCTCTGCCTGAAAGCAGAGTTCAACGTATTTAGCATGCTGAAACCTATACAGGAAAGCAGGCCCACTTGGGACGAACACTATACATGCTTAGATTACTACTGGAACAGTCTATTTAATTGAGGTGCATTAGTTCTTTGTATACCGAGGATTATCGGTTCTTTCCCTACAACAGTCTCGTACAGTGTTGCTAACGTGCTTAACTCGTAGTGACTTTAGGTTTGACCTTGGCCACATTCTGTACGTGTGTAAATTGTGTTTACTGCATTGAAGAGAACATATTACCTTGTTCAATTGAGACACCTCGAGGTGGTATAATTGTTAGCAAATTGTCTCGCTAAGACAGTTACGAATGAGTAGTGAGTTCGATCCTCACTAGATGCCCCTTACTTTCGGCCTTGTGCCACATGCAAGCTACACTTGGAAAATCACATTGAGGGCACCTCAATGCTAGTAATGGTTAGCAAGCTTGTCTTGCTAGATCAATTACGACTGAGTAGTGAGTTCGATCCTTACTGGGTACCCCCTACTTTCGGCCTTGTGCCACATCTAATCTACGCTTGGAAAAATCACTATATGTCTACTAATCGTCTGGGCAATGAGAATTGTTGCGACATCTGGTCTGGTGTTAATATAATGTATTTAGAATTTCTTGATAAAATATCAAGAAGAATTTATGGCCCTGACCTGGGTTCTCGACTTAAATTACTTTCCTACTGCCATAACATAGCTTCCCTGTGCCTTTTCTATAAATATCTTCAAGGTAATTGTTGCAATGAACGAGCATTGTTTAATCGATTGCCGAAGAAGTTCGGACGTAGATTTTTGTCAGTGTTGTTTAATCGATTGCCGAATTGTTGTGGTGATTAGATGCTTAGTAAGCTTTGTTTAATCGATTGCGAAAGAGATTCGGGAGTATATATATCGAGTGAGCTTTGCTTAATTGGCTGTTGAAGATATACGGACGTTGTTATTTAGTGAGCTATGATTAATCGATTATAGAAAAGATTCGGGCTTACACATTTAGAGTGCTTTATACCGGCGTAGATATTTGTGCTTTGCCAAATCGATTTCAGAAAGTTTTGAACGTAGATATTATTTGGGGCTTTGGTTAATCAGCCGTCAAAAAGCTTCGGGTCGTAGATATTTAGTGAGTTTAGTTCAATCGATTGCCGAAGAGGTTCGGGTCGTAGATATTTAGTGAGTTTAGTTCAATCGATTCCCGAAGAGGTTCGGGTCGTAGATATTTAGTGAGTTTAGTTCAATCGATTGCCGAAGAGGTTCGGGTCGTAGATATTTAGTGAGTTTAGTTCAATCGATTCCCGAAGAGGTTCGGGTCGTAGATATTTAGTGAGTTTAATTCAATCGATTGCCGAAGAGGTTCGGGTCGTAGATATTTAGTGAGTTTTGTTCAATCGATTCCCGAAGAGGTTCGGGTCGTAGATATTTAGTGAGTTTAATTCAATCGATTGCCGAAGAGGTTCGGGTCGTAGATATTTAGTGAGTTTTGTTCAATCGATTGCCGAAGAGGTTCGGGTCGTAGATATTTAGTGAGTTTAGTTCAATCGATTGCCGAAGAGGTTCGGGTCGTAGATATTTAGGGAGTTTTGTTCAATCGATTCCCGAAGAGGTTCAGGTCGTAGATATTTAGTGAGTTTAGTTCAATCGATTCCCGAAGAGGTTCGGGTCGTAGATATTTAGTGAGTTTAATTCAATCGATTGCCGAAGAGGTTCGGGTCGTAGATATTTAGTGTGTTTTGTTCAATCGATTCCCAAAGAGGTTCGGGTCGTAGATATTTAGTGAGTTTAGTTCAATCGATTGCCAAAGAGGTTCGGGTCGTAGATATTTAGTGAGTTTAATTCAATCGATTGCCGAAGAGGTTCGGGTCGTAGATATTTAGTGAGTTTTCTTCAATCGATTCCCGAAGAGGTTCGGGTCGTAGATATTTAGTGAGTTTAGTTCAATCGATTGCCGAAGAGGTTCGGGTCGTAGATATTTAGTGAGTTTAATTCAATCGATTGCCGAAGAGGTTCGGGTCGTAGATATTTAGTGAGTTTTGTTCAATCGATTCCCGAAGAGGTTCGGGTCGTAGATATTTAGTGAGTTTAATTCAATCGATTTCCGAAGAGGTTCGGGTCGTAGATATTTAGTTAGTTTAGTTCAATCGATTCCCGAAGAGGTTCGGGTCGTAGATATTTAGTGAGTTTAGTTCAATCGATTCCCGAAGAGGTTCGGGTCGTAGATATTTAGTGAGTTTAATTCAATCGATTGCCGAAGAGGTTCGGGTCGTAGATATATAGTGAGTTTAGTTCAATCGATTGCCGAAGAGGTTCGAGTCGTAGATATTTAGTGAGTTTAGTTCAATGGATTCCCGAAGAGGTTCGGGTCGTAGATATTTAGTGAGTTTAGTTCAATGGATTCCCGAAGAGGTTCGGGTCGTAGATATTTAGTGAGTTTAGTTCAATCGATTGCCGAAGAGGTTCGGGTCGTAGATATTTAGTGAGTTTTGTTCAATCGATTCCCGAAGAGGTTCGGGTCGTAGATATTTAATGAGTTTAGTTCAATGGATTGCCGAAGAGGTTCGTGTCGTAGATATTTAGTGAGTTTAATTCAATCGATTGCCGAAGAGGTTCGGGTCGTAGATATTTAGTGAGTTTAGTTCAATCGATTCCCGAAGAGGTTCGGGTCGTAGATATTTAGTGAGTTTAATTCAATCGATTGCCGAAGAGGTTCGGGTCGTAGATATTTAGTGAGTTTTGTTCAATCGATTCCCGAAGAGGTTCGGGTCGTAGATATTTAGTGAGTTTACTTCAATCGATTGCCGAAGAGGTTCGGGTCGTAGATATTTAGTGAGTTTTGTTCAATCGATTGCCGAAGAGGTTCGGGTCGTAGATATTTAGTGAGTTTAGTTCAATCGATTGCCGAAGAGGTTCGGGTCGTAGATATTTAGGGAGTTTTGTTCAATCGATTCCCGAAGAGGTTCAGGTCGTAGATATTTAGTGAGTTTAGTTCAATCGATTCCCGAAGAGGTTCGGGTCGTAGATATTTAGTGAGTTTAATTCAATCGATTGCCGAAGAGGTTCGGGTCGTAGATATTTAGTGTGTTTTGTTCAATCGATTCCCGAAGAGGTTCGGGTCGTAGATATTTAGTGAGTTTAGTTCAATCGATTGCCAAAGAGGTTCGGGTCGTAGATATTTAGTGAGTTTAATTCAATCGATTGCCGAAGAGGTTCGGGTCGTAGATATTTAGTGAGTTTTCTTCAATCGATTCCCGAAGAGGTTCGGGTCGTAGATATTTAGTGAGTTTAATTCAATCGATTGCCGAAGAGGTTCGGGTCGTAGATATATAGTGAGTTTAGTTCAATCGATTGCCGAAGAGGTTCGGGTCGTAGATATTTAGTGAGTTTAATTCAATCGATTGCCGAAGAGGTTCGGGTCGTAGATATTTAGTGAGTTTTGTTCAATCGATTCCCGAAGAGGTTCGGGTCGTAGATATTTAGTGAGTTTAGTTCAATCGATTTCCGAAGAGGTTCGGGTCGTAGATATTTAGTGAGTTTAGTTCAATCGATTCCCGAAGAGGTTCGGGTCGTAGATGTTTAGTGAGTTTAGTTCAATCGATTCCCGAAGAGGTTCGGGTCGTAGATATTTAGTGAGTTTAATTCAATCGATTGCCGAAGAGGTTCGGGTCGTAGATATATAGTGAGTTTAGTTCAATCGATTGCCGAAGAGGTTCGAGTCGTAGATATTTAGTGAGTTTAGTTCAATGGATTCCCGAAGAGGTTCGGGTCGTAGATATTTAGTGAGTTTAGTTCAATGCATTCCCGAAGAGGTTCGGGTCGTAGATATTTAGTGAGTTTAGTTCAATCGATTGCCGAAGAGGTTCGGCTCGTAGATATATAGTGAGTTTTGTTCAATCGATTCCCGAAGAGGTTCGGGTCGTAGATATTTAATGAGTTTAGTTCAATGGATTGCCGAAGAGGTTCGTGTCGTAGATATTTAGTGAGTTTAATTCAATCGATTGCCGAAGAGGTTCGGGTCGTAGATATTTAGTGAGTTTAGTTCAATCGATTCCCGAAGAGGTTCGGGTCGTAGATATTTAGTGAGTTTAATTCAATCGATTGCCGGAGAGGTTCGGGTCGTAGATATTTAGTGAGTTTTGTTCAATCGATTCCCGAAGAGGTTCGGGTCGTAGATATTTAGTGAGTTTACTTCAATCGATTGCCGAAGATGTTCGGGTCGTAGATATTTAGTGAGTTTTGTTCAATCGATTGCCGAAGAGGTTCGGGTCGTAGATATTTAGTGAGTTTAGTTCAATCGATTGCCGAAGAGGTTCGGGTCGTAGATATTTAGGGAGTTTTGTTCAATCGATTCCCGAAGAGGTTCAGGTCGTAGATATTTAGTGAGTTTAGTTCAATCGATTCCCGAAGAGGTTCGGGTCGTAGATATTTAGTGAGTTTAATTCAATCGATTGCCGAAGAGGTTCGGGTCGTAGATATTTAGTGTGTTTTGTTCAATCGATTCCCGAAGAGGTTCGGGTCGTAGATATTTAGTGAGTTTAGTTCAATCGATTGCCAAAGAGGTTCGGGTCGTAGATATTTAGTGAGTTTAATTCAATCGATTGCCGAAGAGGTTCGGGTCGTAGATATTTAGTGAGTTTTCTTCAATCGATTCCCGAAGAGGTTCGGGTCGTAGATATTTAGTGAGTTTAATTCAATCGATTGCCGAAGAGGTTCGGGTCGTAGATATATAGTGAGTTTAGTTCAATCGATTGCCGAAGAGGTTCGGGTCGTAGATATTTAGTGAGTTTAATTCAATCGATTGCCGAAGAGGTTCGGGTCGTAGATATTTAGTGAGTTTAGTTCAATCGATTCCCGAAGAGGTTCGGGTCGTAGATATTTAGTGAGTTTAGTTCAATCGATTCCCGAAGAGGTTCGGGTCGTAGATATTTAGTGAGTTTAATTCAATCGATTGCCGAAGAGGTTCGGGTCGTAGATATATAGTGAGTTTAGTTCAATCGATTGCCGAAGAGGTTCGAGTCGTAGATATTTAGTGAGTTTAGTTCAATGGATTCCCGAAGAGGTTCGGGTCGTAGATATTTAGTGAGTTTAGTTCAATGGATTCCCGAAGAGGTTCGGGTCGTAGATATTTAGTGAGTTTAGTTCAATCGATTGCCGAAGAGGTTCGGCTCGTAGATATATAGTGAGTTTTGTTCAATCGATTCCCGAAGAGGTTCGGGTCGTAGATATTTAATGAGTTTAGTTCAATGGATTGCCGAAGAGGTTCGTGTCGTAGATATTTAGTGAGTTTAATTCAATCGATTCCCGAAGAGGTTCGGGTCGTAGATATTTAGTGAGTTTAATTCAATCGATTCCCGAAGAGGTTCGGGTCGTAGATATTTAGTGAGTTTAATTCAATCGATTGCCGAAGAGGTTCGGGTCGTAGATATTTAGTGAGTTTTGTTCAATCGATTCCCGAAGAGGTTCGGGTCGTAGATATTTAGTGAGTTTAATTCAATCGATTGCCGAAGAGGTTCGGGTCGTAGATATTTAGTGAGTTTAGTTCAATCGATTTCCGAAGAGGTTCGGGTCGTAGATATTTAGTGAGATTAGTTCAATGGATTCCCGAAGAGGTTCGGGTCGTAGATATTTAGTGAGTTTAGTTCAATGGATTCCCGAAGAGGTTCGGGTCGTAGATATTTAGTGAGTTTAATTCAATCGATTGCCGAAGAGGTTCGGGTCGTAGATATTTAGTGAGTTTTCTTCAATCGATTCCCGAAGAGGTTCGGGTCGTAGATATTTAGTGAGTTTAATTCAATCGATTGCCGAAGAGGTTCGGGTCGTAGATATTTAGTGAGTTTTGTTCAATCGATTGCCGAAGAGGTTCGGGTCGTAGATATTTAGTGAGTTTATTTCAATCGATTCCCGAAGAGGTTCGGCTCGTAGATATATAGTGAGTTTAGTTCAATCGATTCCCGAAGAGGTTCGGGTCGTAGATATTTAGTGAGTTTTGTTCAATCGATTCCCGAAGAGGTTCGGGTCGTAGATATTTAGTGAGTTTAATTCAATCGATTGCCGAAGAGGTTCGGGTCTTAGATATTTAGTGAATTTTGTTCAATGGATTCCCGAAGAGGTTCGGGTCGTAGATATTTAGTGAGTTTAGTTCAATCGATTGCCGAAAAGGTTCGGGTCGTAGATATATAGTAAGTTTAGTTCAATCGATTCCCGAAGAGGTTCGGGTCGTAGATATTTAGGGAGTTTTGTTCAATCGATTCCCGAAGAGGTTCGGGTCGTAGATATTTAGTGAGTTTAGTTCAATCGATTCCCGAAGAGGTTCGGGTCGTAGATATTTAGTGAGTTTAATTCAATCGATTGCCGAAGAGGTTCGGGTCGTAGATATTTATGTGTTTTGTTCAATCGATTCCCGAAGAGGTTCGGGTCGTAGATATTTAGTGAGTTTAGTTCAATCGATTGCCAAAGAGGTTCGGGTCGTAGATATTTAGTGAGTTTAATTCAATCGATTGCCGAAGAGGTTCGGGTCGTAGATATTTAGTGAGTTTTCTTCAATCGATTCCCGAAGAGGTTCGGGTAGTAGATATTTAGTGAGTTTAATTCAATCGATTGCCGAAGAGGTTCGGGTCGTAGATATATAGTGAGTTTAGTTCAATCGATTGCGGAAGAGGTTCGGGTCGTAGATATTTAGTGAGTTTAATTCAATCGATTGCCGAAGAGGTTCGGGTCGTAGATATTTAGTGAGTTTTGTTCAATCGATTCCCGAAGAGGTTCGGGTCGTAGATATTTAGTGAGTTTAGTTCAATCGATTTCCGAAGAGGTTCGGGTCGTAGATATTTAGTGATTTTAGTTCAATCGATTCCCGAAGAGGTTCGGGTCGTAGATATTTAGTGAGTTTAGTTCAATCGATTCCCGAAGAGGTTCGGGTCGTAGATATTTAGTGGGTTTAATTCAATCGATTGCCGAAGAGGTTCGGGTCGTAGATATATAGTGAGTTTAGTTCAATCGATTGCCGAAGAGGTTCGAGTCGTAGATATTTAGTGAGTTTAGTTCAATGGATTCCCGAAGAGGTTCGGGTCGTAGATATTTAGTGAGTTTAGTTCAATGGATTCCCGAAGAGGTTCGGGTCGTAGATATTTAGTGAGTTTAATTCAATCGATTGCCGAAGAGGTTCGGGTCGTAGATATTTAGTGAGTTTTCTTCAATCGATTCCCGAAGAGGTTCGGGTCGTAGATATTTAGTGAGTTTAATTCAATCGATTGCCGAAGAGGTTCGGGTCGTAGATATTTAGTGAGTTTTGTTCAATCGATTGCCGAAGAGGTTCGGGTCGTAGATATTTAGTGAGTTTATTTCAATCGATTCCCGAAGAGGTTCGGCTCGTAGATATATAGTGAGTTTAGTTCAATCGATTCCCGAAGAGGTTCGGGTCGTAGATATTTAGTGAGTTTTGTTCAATCGATTCCCGAAGAGGTTCGGGTCGTAGATATTTAGTGAGTTTAATTCAATCGATTGCCGAAGAGGTTCGGGTCTTAGATATTTAGTGAATTTTGTTCAATGGATTCCCGAAGAGGTTCGGGTCGTAGATATTTAGTGAGTTTAGTTCAATCGATTGCCGAAAAGGTTCGGGTCGTAGATATATAGTAAGTTTAGTTCAATCGATTCCCGAAGAGGTTCGGGTCGTAGATATTTAGGGAGTTTTGTTCAATCGATTCCCGAAGAGGTTCAGGTCGTAGATATTTAGTGAGTTTAGTTCAATCGATTCCCGAAGAGGTTCGGGTCGTAGATATTTAGTGAGTTTAATTCAATCGATTGCCGAAGAGGTTCGGGTCGTAGATATTTATGTGTTTTGTTCAATCGATTCCCGAAGAGGTTCGGGTCGTAGATATTTAGTGAGTTTAGTTCAATCGATTGCCAAAGAGGTTCGGGTCGTAGATATTTAGTGAGTTTAATTCAATCGATTGCCGAAGAGGTTCGGGTCGTAGATATTTAGTGAGTTTTCTTCAATCGATTCCCGAAGAGGTTCGGGTAGTAGATATTTAGTGAGTTTAATTCAATCGATTGCCGAAGAGGTTCGGGTCGTAGATATATAGTGAGTTTAGTTCAATCGATTGCCGAAGAGGTTCGGGTCGTAGATATTTAGTGAGTTTAATTCAATCGATTGCCGAAGAGGTTCGGGTCGTAGATATTTAGTGAGTTTTGTTCAATCGATTCCCGAAGAGGTTCGGGTCGTAGATATTTAGTGAGTTTAGTTCAATCGATTCCCGAAGAGGTTCGGGTCGTAGATATTTAGTGGGTTTAATTCAATCGATTGCCGAAGAGGTTCGGGTCGTAGATATATAGTGAGTTTAGTTCAATCGATTGCCGAAGAGGTTCGAGTCGTAGATATTTAGTGAGTTTAGTTCAATGGATTCCCGAAGAGGTTCGGGTCGTAGATATTTAGTGAGTTTAGTTCAATGGATTCCCGAAGAGGTTCGGGTCGTAAATATTTAGTGAGTTTAGTTCAATCGATTGCCGAAGAGGTTCGGGTCGTAGATATTTAGTGAGTTTAGTTCAATGGATTCCCGAAGAGGTTCGGGTCGTAGATATTTAGTGAGTTTAATTCAATCGATTGCCGAAGAGGTTCGGGTCGTAGATATTTAGTGAGTTTTCTTCAATCGATTCCCGAAGAGGTTCGGGTCGTAGATATTTAGTGAGTTTAATTCAATCGATTCCCGAAGAGGTTCGGGTCGTAGATATTTAGTGAGTTTAGTTCAATCGATTCCCGAAGAGGTACGGGTCGTAGATATTTAGTGAGTTTAATTCAATCGATTGCCGAAGAGTTTCGGGTCGTAGATATTTAGTGGATTTTGTTCAATGGATTCCCGAAGAGGTTCGGGTCGTAGATATTTAGTGAGTTTAGTTCAATCGATTGCCGAAAAGGTTCGGGTCGTAGATATATAGTAAGTTTAGTTCAATCGATTCCCGAAGAGGTTCGGGTCGTAGATATTTAGTGAGTTTAGTTCAATCGATTGCCGAAGAGGTTCGGGTCGTAGATATTTAGTGAGTTTTGTTCAATCGATTCCCGAAGAGGTTCGGGTCGTAGATATTTAGTGAGTTTAATTCAATCGATTGCCGAAGAGGTTCGGGTCGTAGATATTTAGTGAGTTTTGTTCAATGGATTCCAGAAGAGGTTCGGTCGTAGATATTTAGTGAGTTTAATTCAATCGATTGCCGAAGAGGTTCGGGTCGTAGATATTTAGTGAGTTTTGTTCAATCGATTCCCGAAGAGGTTCGGGTCGTAGATATTTAGTGAGTTTAATTCAATCGATTGCCGAAGAGGTTCGGGTCGTAGATATTTAGTGAGTTTTGTTCAATCGATTCCCGAAGAGGTTCGGGTCGTAGATATTTAGTGAGTTTAATTCAATCGATTGCCGAAGAGGTTCGGGTCGTAGATATTTAGTGAGTTTTGTTCAATGGATTCCAGAAGAGGTTCGGTCGTAGATATTTAGTGAGTTTAATTCAATCGATTGCCGAAGAGGTTCGGGTCGTAGATATTTAGTGAGTTTTGTTCAATCGATTCCCGAAGAGGTTCGGGTCGTAGATATTTAGTGAGTTTAATTCAATCGATTGCCGAAGAGGTTCGGGTCGTAGATATTTAGTGAGTTTTGTTCAATGGATTCCCGAAGAGGTTCGGGTCGTAGATATTTAGTTAGTTTAGTTCAATCGATTGCCGAAGAGGTTCGGGTCGTAGATATATAGTGAGTTTTGTTCAATGGATTCCCGAAGAGGTTCGGGTCGTAGATATTTAGTGAGTTTTGTTCAATCGATTCCCAAAGAGGTTCGGGTCGTAGATATTTAGTGAGTTTAATTCAATCGATTGCCGAAGAGGTTCGAGTCGTAGATATTTAGTGAGTTTAGTTCAATGGATTCCCGAAGAGGTTCGGGTCGTAGATATTTAGTGAGTTTAGTTCAATCGATTCCCGAAGAGGTTCGGGTCGTAGATATTTAGTGAGTTTAGTTCAATCGATTGCCGAAGAGGTTCGGGTCGTAGATATATAGTGAGTTTTGTTCAATCGATTCCCGAAGAGGTTCGGGTCGTAGATATTTAGTGAGTTTAATTCAATCGATTCCCGAAGAGGTTCGGGTCATAGATATTTAGTGAGTTTAATTCAATCGATTCCCGAAGAGGTTCGGGTCGTAGATATTTAGTGAGTTTAATTCAATCGATTGCCGAAGAGGTTCGGGTCGTAGATATTTAGTGAGTTTTGTTCAATCGATTCCCGAAGAGGTTCGGGTCGTAGATATTTAGTGAGTTTAATTCAATCGATTGCCGAAGAGGTTCGAGTCGTAGATATTTAGTGAGTTTAGTTCAATGGATTCCCGAAGAGGTTCGGGTCGTAGATATTTAGTGAGTTTAGTTCAATCGATTCCCGAAGAGGTTCGGGTCGTAGATATATAGTGAGTTTAGTTCAATCGATTGCCGAAGAGGTTCGGGTCGTAGATATATAGTGAGTTTTGTTCAATCGATTCCCGAAGAGGTTCGGGTCGTAGATATTTAGTAAGTTTAGTTCAATCGATTTCCGAAGAGGTTCGGGTCGTAGATATTTAGTGAGTTTAGTTCAATCGATTCCCGAAGAGGTTCGGGTCGTAGATATTTAATGAGTTTAGTTCAATGGATTGCCGAAGAGGTTCGGGTCGTAGATATTTAGTGAGTTTAATTCAATCGATTCCCGAAGAGGTTCGGGTCGTAGATATTTAGTGAGTTTAATTCAATCGATTGCCGAAGAGGTTCGGGTCGTAGATATTTAGTGAGTTTAGTTCAATCGATTTCCGAAGAGGTTCGGGTCGTAGATATTTAGTGAGATTAGTTCAATGGATTCCCGAAGAGGTTCGGGTCGTAGATATTTAGTGAGTTTCGTTCAATGGATTCCCGAAGAGGTTCGGGTCGTAGATATTTAGTGAGTTTAATTCAATCGATTGCCGAAGAGGTTCGGGTCGTAGATATTTAGTGAGTTTTCTTCAAACGATTCCCGAAGAGGTTCGGGTCGTAGATATTTAGTGAGTTTAATTCAATCGATTCCCGAAGAGGTTCGGGTCGTAGATATTTAGTGAGTTTAGTTCAATGGATTCCCGAAGAGGTTCGGGTCGTAGATATTTAGTGAGTTTAGTTCAATGGATTGCCGAAGAAGTTTCGGGTCGTAGATATTTAGTGAGTTTAATTCAATCGATTCCCGAAGAGGTTCGGGTCGTAGATATTTAGTGAGTTTAATTCAATCGATTGCCGAAGAGGTTCGGGTCGTAGATATTTAGTGAGTTTTGTTCAATCGATTCCCGAAGAGGTTCGGGTCGTAGATATTTAGTGAGTTTAATTCAATCGATTGCCGAAGAGGTTCGACTCGTAGATATTTAGTGAGTTTAGTTCAATGGATTCCCGAAGAGGTTCGGGTCGTAGATATTTAGTGAGTTTAGTTCAATCGATTCCCGAAGAGGTTCGGGTCGTAGATATTTAGTGAGTTTAGTTCAATCGATTGCCGAAGAGGTTCGGGTCGTAGATATATAGTGAGTTTTGTTCAATCGATTCCCGAAGAGGTTCGGGTCGTAGATATTTAGTAACTTTAGTTCAATCGATTTCCGAAGAGGTTCGGGTCGTCGATATTTAGTGAGTTTAGTTCAATCGATTCCCGAAGAGGTTCGGGTCGTAGATATTTAATGAGTTTAGTTCAATGGATTGCCGAAGAGGTTCGGGTCGTAGATATTTAGTGAGTTTAATTCAATCGATTCCCGAAGAGGTTCGGGTCGTAGATATTTAGTGAGTTTATTTCAATCGATTCCCGAAGAGGTTCGGGTCGTAGATATTTAGCGAGTTTTGTTCAATCGATTCCCGAAGAGGTTCGGGTCGTAGATATTTAGTGAGTTTAATTCAATCGATTGCCGAAGAGGTTCGAGTCGTAGATATTTAGTGAGTTTAGTTCAATCGATTCCCGAAGAGGTTCGGGTCGTAGATATTTAGTGAGTTTAGTTCAATCGATTGCCGAAGAGGTTCGGGTCGTAGATATTTAGTGAGTTTTGTTCAATCCATTCCCGAAGAGGTTCGGGTCGTAGATATTTAGTGAGTTTAGTTCAATCGATTCCCGAAGAGGTTCGGGTCGTAGATATTTAGTGAGTTTAGTTCAATGGATTCCCGAAGAAGTTCGGGTCGTAGATATTTAGTGAGTTTAGTTCAATGGATTGCTGAAGAGGTTCGGGTCGTAGATATTTAGTGAGTTTAATTCAATCGATTCCCGAAGAGGTTCGGGTCGTAGATATTTAGTGAGTTTAGTTCAATGGATTCCCGAAGAGGTTCGGGTCGTAGATAATTAGTGAGTTTAGTTCAATGGATCCCCGAAGAGGTTCGGGTCGTAGATATTTAGTGAGTTTAGTTCAATCGATTGCCGAAGAGGTTCGGGTCGTAGATATTTAGTGAGTTTAATTCAATCGATTCCCGAAGAGGTTCGTGTCGTAGATATTTAGTGAGTTTAATTCAATCGATTGCCGAAGAGGTTCGGGTCGTAGATATTTAGTGAGTTTTGTTCAATCGATTTCCGAAGAGGTTCGGGTCGTAGATATTTAGTGAGATTAGTTCAATGGATTCCCGAAGAGGTTCGGGTCGTAGATATTTAGTGAGTTTAGTTCAATGGATTCCCGAAGAGGTTCGGGTCGTAGATATTTAGTGAGTTTAGTTCAATGGATTCCCGAAGAGGTTCGCGTCGTAGATATTTAGTGAGTTTAGTTCAATGGATTTCCGAAGAGGTTCGGGTCGTAGATATTTAGTGAGTTTAGTTCAATAGATTCCCGAAGAGGTTCGTGTCGTAGATATTTAGTGAGTTTAGTTCAATGGATTCCCGAAGAGGTTCGGGTCGTAGATATTTAGTGAGTTTAGTTCAATGGATTCCCGAAGAGGTTCGGGTCGTAGATATTTAGTGAGTTTAGTTCAATCGATTCCCGAAGATGTTCGGGTCGTAGATATTTAGTGAGTTTAGTTCAATCGATTCCTGAAGATGTTTGGGTCGTAGATATTTAAAGAGTTTTACCCAATAGATTGCCGAAAATATTCTGGCGTAGATAACATTTGAACTTTGTTTAATCAATCACCGAAGACATACCGTGAGTTTTGCTTAATCGATTACCAAAGAGATTCGAGCATAGATATTTAGAGGGCTTTTCTTATTGGATTACCGAAGATATACGGGCTTAGATGTTTAGAGAGCATTGTTTAATCCTTTGCCGAAAATGTTCGTGCTTATATATATATATATATATATATATATATATATATATATATATATATATATATATATATATATATATATATAGGTTTTTGTTTATTCGATTGCAGAACTGGTGAGGGCGGAGATTTTTAGTGATATTTGCTTATTCGATTGCGGAAGTGTTTATGTAGGAAATTTTGGAGATATCTTTGCATACTCGATTGCAGAAGTAGTTTGAACGGACATTTTTATTGATCATTGCTTGCTTGATTGAAGATGTGGTTCCGGTGTAGATTTTTAGTGATCTTTGCTTACTCGATTGCACAATTGGTTCGAGTGTAGTTTTTCTTTTTTTTTTTTTTTTTTACTGATCTTTGCTTCCTAGGTTACAGAGGTGGTTAGGCCGCAATTTTTGTTGTGATCTTTCCTTCCTCGGTTACAGAATTGGTTCGGGCGAAAATTGTTTGTTATCCTTCCTTACTGGATTGTAGAATTGGCTCGGGCAGATATTTTTAGTGATATTTTCTTACTCGATTGCCGAAGATGCCAGGGTGCAGATTTTTAGCCGAAGTTCGACCATAGATTGTTTAATTAGAATTGCCTAATAGATTGACGATCAATTTCGGGCTGACATTTTTAGTGAGCTGTATTTATTGGATTGCCGAAGAGATTCGGGTATAGATTTTTAGTGATCTTTGCTTATTCGATTGGCGAAGAGGTTCGGGCTTAGATTTATAATGATCTTTGACTATTCGATTACCGAAGAAGTTTGGGCTTAGATTTATAGTGATCTTTGCTTATTCGATTACCGAAGATGTTCGGGCTTAGATTTATAGTGATCTTCGTTATTCGATTGGCGAGGAGGTTCGGGCATAGATTTATAGTGATCTTTACTTATTCGATTGCCGAAGAGTTTCGGGCAGAGATTTAAAGTGATCTTTGCAGAGCCGATAGCCGAAGTTCGACCATAGATTTTTTAATTAGAATTTCCTAATAGATTGGCGATGAATTTCGGGTTTGCATTTTTAGTGAGCTGTGCTTATTCGATTGCCGAAGATGTTCCGGCTTAGATTTTGAGTGATCTTTAATTATTCGACTGCTGAAGAAGTTTAGGCTTAGATTTAGAGTGATCATTACTTATTCGATTGCAGAGGAGGTTTGGGCTTAGATTTTTAGTAATCTTTGCTTATTCGATTGCCGAAGAAGTTCGGGCTTAGATTTATAGTGATCTTTGCTTATTGGACTGCCGAAGAAGTTCAGGCTTAGATTTAGAGAGATCATTACTTATTCGATTGCCGAAGAGGTTCGATCTTAGATTTTTAGTGATCTTTGCTTATTCAATTGCCGAAGACGTTCGGGCTTAGATTTATAGTGATCTTTGCTTATTTGATTACCGAAGAGATTCGGGCTTAGATTTATAGTGATCTTTGCTTATTCGATTGGCGAGGAGGTTCGGGCTTAGATTTATAGTGATCTTTGCTTATTCAATTGCCGAAGAGTTTCGAGCTTAGATTTATTGTGATCTTTACTTATTCGACTGCTGAAGAAGTCCAAGCTTAGATTTAGAGTGATCATTACTTATTCAATTGCAGAGGAGGTTCGGGCTTAGATTTTTAGTGATCTTTGCTTATTCGATTGCCGAAGAGTTTCGAGCTTAGATTTATAGTGATCTTTACTTATTCGACTGCTGAAGAAGTTCAAGCTTAGATTTAGAGTGATCATTACTTATTCGATTGCAGAGGAGGTTCCGGATTAGATTTACAGTGATCTTTGCTTATTTAATTGCTGAAGAATTTCGGGCTTAGATTTTTAGCGATCTTTGCTGAGCCGATAGCCGAAGGTCGACCATAGATTTCTTAATTAGAATTGTCTAATAGATTGGCGATAAATTTCGGGTTTGCATTTTTAGTGATCTTGCTTATTCGATTGCCGAAGATGTTCGGGCTTAGATTTTTAATGATCTTTGCCTATTCGATTACAGAAAAATTTCGGGTTTAGATTTTTAGTGATCTTTGCTTATTCAATTGCTGAAGAGGTTCGGGCTTAGATTTATAGTGATCTTTGCTTATTCGATTACCGAAGAGATTTAAGCTTAGATTTACAGTGATCTTTACTTATTAGATTGCCGAGGAGGTTCGGGCTTAGATCAATAGTGGTCTTTGCTTATTCCATTGCCGATGAGTTTCGAGCTTAGATTTATAATGATCTTTGCTTATTCGATTGGCAAGGAGGTTCGGGCTTAGATTTATAGTGATCTTTACTCATTCGATTGCCGAAGAAATTCGGGCTTAGATTTTTAGCGATCTTTGCTGAGCCGATACCCGAAGGTCGACCATAGATATTTTAATTAGAATATCCTAATAGATTGGCGATGAATTTCGGGTTTGCATTTTTAGTGATCTGTGTTTATTCGATTGCCGAAGATGTTCGGGTTTAGATTTTGAGTGAAATTTGCTTATTCAATTGCCGAAGACGTTCGATCTTAGATTTTTAGTGATCTTTGCCTATTCGATTACCGAAGAAGTTCGGGCTTAGATTTTTAGTGATCTTTGCTTATGCGTTTGCCGAAGACGTTCAGACTTAGAATTTTAGTGATCTTTGTTTATTCGATTGCTGAGAAGTTTAAATGTTTCGATAGCGTTGTTATTCTATTGCCAAAGAAATTTGTTCATATATATCTGGTCAGGTTGGCTTAATTGTTTGCCGAGGATGTTGATATGATTTTTGCTTTGCTTAATCGATTACCGATAAGATTGGAACCTAGGTATTATTTGAATATTGCATAATCAATTTTCTGGTGTAGATATTTAGATTGATTGATGTATTCGATTATTGAAGTGGTTCAGGTTTAGAATTTTTATTTAGATTTGGTTACTCTCTTGCCGAAGAGGTTCAGGCGAAGATATTTAGAGAGCTTTGCATACACGATTGCCGAAGAGGTTCAGGCGTAGATATTTAGAGAGCTTTGCATACACGATTGCCGAAGAGGTTCAGGCGTAGATATTTAGAGAGCTTTGCATACACGATTGCCGAAGAGGTTCAGGCGTAGATATTTAGAGAGCTTTGCATACACGATTGCCGAAGAGGTTCAGGCGTAGATATTTAGAGATCTTTGCATACACGATTGCCGAAGAGGTTCAGGCGTAGATATTTAGAGAGCTTTGCATACACGATTGCCGAAGAGGTTCAGACGTAGATATTTAGAGAGCTTTGCATACACGATTGCTGAAATGGTTTTGGCGTAGTTTTTTTTTTTAGTGACGTTTGCTTACTCGATTTATTGTTTGGTCGTAGGTGTTTTGTGATCTTTGCTTACTTTATTACCGAAGAGGTTCAGGCGTAGATTTCTAGTGATTTTTGCTTAAACGATTGAGGATGTGATTCGGGCGTAGATATTTATTGAGCTATTCTTACTCGAATGCTGAAGTAGTTTGGGCATAGATTTTGAATGAGTTATGCTTACTCGATTGCAGAAGAGGTACGGGCGTAAATTCTTTGTGAGCTTTGCTTACACGATTTCAAATGTACTTCGGACGTAGATATTTAATGAGCTTTGATTACCCGACTGCCGAAGACGTTCGGACGTAGATGTTAATTTCACTTTGTACAATCGATTGTCGAAGAGGTACTGGTATAAATATTTATTTTAATCGATTGCCGAAGATATTCTGTCGTAGATATTATTTGACATTTTGTTTCATTAAATACCAAAGAGACACTGGCTTAGATATGTAGTAATATTTAATTTATGTATCGTCGAAAATGTTCGCTGTTGGACATTAGTGAGGTTTGCTTAACTGATTGCCGAAGTTGTTCGGGCTTAGATTATTAGCGAGCTTTTCTTAAACGCCCGCCGATGTTGTTTATATGTCTAAATATCTATGCTTGAACATCTGCAATCAAAAAACTTAATCTCACCAAAAATCTATGCTTCACACTCTCTTGTAGGCTGACTTTGTGCAAATATTTGCAGACAGAATGTATCTGTAGAGGTGACAAAAGGAAAAATTATTCTTAGACAATGTGTTTCGTCCCCTGAGGTATGTCTTGATAAAGTCCCTCAGAGTATGAAACGCGTCGGCTAAGAATAGTTTTTTCTTCTCTTTTTTTCTTCATATATATATATATATATATATATATATATATATATAAACAAAGAATTGTACCCATAAAAGAAGAAAATAGACTTAAATAGAATGGACGTCATTATTTTACCTTGAGGGGGACCCAATCGGCCAACACTCTCAGAGGGTGAACCTTGGAGAGCAGCCGGGAGCAATCCAAGACATATAAGTAAATAGCATTTGATAGAGGGATTATGGGTAACTTTTTCCATTTTATACTCTTTTTTGAACTTCGAATTTTGTTTTTAGTCGTTAATTCATTTAAAATTAAAATCTATTTTAATTGTGTTGCAATTTTCTCTTCTCATTCGTTATTTACTAATGTGTTTTTGGCAAGCAGCAGGAAACAACCAAAGACACATTAGTAAATAGCGAATGAGTAGGGAAAATTGGAACGCAATTAAAATAGATTTTAATTACAAATAAATTAACGACTAAAAACAAAATACGAAGTTCTAAAAAGAGTATAAAATGGAAAAAGTTATCTATAATCCCTCTATCAAACGCTATTTACTTAATGTGTCTTTGATTGCTTCCTCTTACTCGCCAACGTTCATCTTTTAAGAGTTGTTGGCCGAAAGGGTCCCCACTCCAGGTAAAATAGTGACGTCCATTCTGTGTAAGTATGTTGGAAAATTTGTATGGTTTTATCTGAAAGCAATAAAATACATACATTAAGAAAAATAATCGTAGAGCATAGGAAAAAAGGTGTTTGATAAATTACCGCTTCTGGCTGGTGTTGGTTTAAACTGACGGCTTCTTTTCATGTGTAAACTATAAGTAGAAATCATAATATTTGTAATCATGGAAATGCGCACTTCATGCAAATTAATCACAATATTTGGACCGCCCCCCCCCAAAAAAAAACCTGCAATGGTATTATCTTATTGTTTTTAGACAATTATCCAGAACGATTTATCATGAATGAATCAGTCCATTCATAATAGTAAGTAGGGTAGTAGTAATAGTAAGTTGGCTTTTACTATAACATGAACAGACAGAAGGAAACCACGTCACGTCGGTGAGAAAGTGGCTAGAAACGAGATACCTGGTCAGGATCGATTGTATTGCAGACATTTCTCTGGATTTTTTTTACAAAGAATTTCAAGATGTACGGTAGGAGT
>OZ010583.1:124355302-124452802 GCA_963932145.1 Acanthosepion lycidas
ATCGAACATTATACAAATTAAATTTCAGATCAAAATTTGTGTAGTAGCTAATGGGTTTTTTTTTTCACTCTCTCTCACACATATACGCACACAGAAGTATATTTATTTATATTCCAACAACAGCAGCTACAATGAAATCTATCAAATATTCAGAAGAGTGGATTTAATTCCGTGAAACTTAGAGTAGGGACATTAATGCTATAAATTCTCGAACTTCATTATATACAACAAAATTCAGGAAAAATAACGCCAGACTCTGATGCAAACAAAAACACTCATTAATTTATCCTATCTTAACCAAATGAAACCTGATTATAAACAGAATTAAAAAGCAATTAAGACATAATTCATCGATACATATCATTCAACTATTCTAATAAAGATCTTTGATTTATAATCTACCATAAAATATTTAAAACATCTATTAGGATGGTTCAAAAATAATGTCTTTTTCTCACATAGTAACATATGTGAGAAAACGACATTATTTTTGCACCAACCTAATAATTTTAATTATTACCAACAACAGTGGACGTTATAAATCCCCTGTGTCTATGAATTATCATGGCCCCTGGGAGATTACATCTCTAATATTAATACCCCCACAAAAAAACGAAAGAAAAGCCCCCCCCCCCCAAAAAAAAACCACACACAATTAAATACTTACATTGAACTTACATTTACCACACTCTCTTGCAGACTGAACTGTCACCTGTCGAAACTCAGTGCAACTTATGCAAGCATCGACCCATACATCATGAAAATACGGCTATCAACCTAAGACAAATATTAGTGGATAATACCAAAATACTCTATTGTACCCATTTCAAAGTAAGACTCAAAATTCAAGAAGGCATTATTATATAAAATAAACAGCCAACATTAAATAACTTATCATTCATCACAGGAATCGGTATCTTGAAGTGCATATAATATAATTAATGTGTGCATATATTATCTTAGTATAACAAAAATACACATAAATATAAAAATACACAATAAAATAAACGAATAAATAAATAACATTATTTTTTGCGGCCTCGTTGCTAATAACAATTACACATGACATCATATCAGACTATTTCAAACTTTCAACTTAAAATCCTATCGGGATTTTTTAATGAAACTTAATTGGATGAATAATTGCTGCCTAAATATACCTTATATATATATATATATATATATATATATATATAATTATTTATTTAAAAAAAATTATAACATAAATATGTTATAAAATCACTACAAAAATAGCCATTTTGTTTCAACACCCTCGGTGTCTTATCAAGTGATGATGTTGAATGTAAAATAAATGGTTTTAAAAGTTTCAAATTAATTAACAATCCTTCGCAAGGGGAAAATGTTACAAAAGCTAGATGGACCAATCAAAATACAAGTATAGGAAAATTCAAAAAGCTTGACAACGAAGTCATGTTATAATATCTATTCGGATGTTTAAAATATGGGTAGTATTAAAAAAGAATTTATTCTAACCAATAATCACTAAATTATATGATAAAATTTAATATTAAAATTAAAAACTGCTAATTTCAAAATCAAAATTTAATCGCTATTAAGTTTACAATTATAAAATTACTGAGGAGAAAAGAAGAAATATATATGTTATTCAATTTATTTCTTCATTGAAGTTACTTTAGCTAATTTTATATCCGGTCCTTTGACAATGTATACATTTTAATCCTAAGAGTGTGTGAATTCTTTTGCGATCACATCACCCCTTACATGTGGCTACCGATCTCCCCAGACCTCAATATATATATATATATATATATATATATATATATATATATATATATATATATATATATATATATATAGGTGCATAGTTATACGAAAAAATTCAAAATGAAATATATAGATTTATCCGCTAATCGATATATAGAAATAAACTGAAATATATTTCGAGTGACTGAGACAAAATATGAATAGACAGCTGTCAACATTGAAAGGCCCGTGCGCGTACACACACTCTGACACAAACACAAAAATAAACTCCGAGAAAGAAACGGAAAGGCTGGGTAAGGAACATAGATTTTTAGCACCAGACCGAGACAGATGTGAACGGAATGCGATAAAAAGATGTGAACAGAAATTGACAGATGTGAACAGAAATTGACAGATGTGAACAGAAATCGGTAGCTATGAATCGATTGAGAAACATGGGAACATTCTAAGATATACAACGGAAATAGATATACAATCTAAAATTATTTTTCAAATCTTCTAATATTTAAAGATGTAACACTTGTGTTTATTGGGAAATCAAATTATGTCTGCAATGAAAATAAATAGCTTAATGTTTCGTTATAGTCTATGATACAAGTCTGGTAATATCTATTCATCTCACTTTTTTCCAAATATATGTATATATCTAAGTCTATTAATATCTGTCTATCTATCTATCTATCTATCTATCTATCTATCTATCTATCTATCTATCTATCTATCTATCTGGATGAATCATTATGTATCATCACAAAGTGCGTTGATAAGGTAGGTTATGTTAAAAACTGATTTCAAACACAGCCTCTAAATTTCCACTTCCTCCATTGGTCCAGGAGTTCATCAGATGTAAAACCCGTTAGGAATCTGATATATTTCCCAGCAAAATCTAATAACCGAACATTAATGTCAGACAGTCCTAAAACGGGCCAACATAAATAGACCCGCATATCTATAAATCTATAAATGTCTGGCAAATTAGTTTTGAAACTGCTTTGAAAATGATTTATTTCAAAAAGCATAAATGTATACAAAATGATTAATAACAATTAACAAATAAAACAGATCATAATTAATAAGTATGAATATTTGTACTGAAATCTACAATGAAATCACTTGGTATTGGTAATGATCATATTACATGTTTCTGTATATGAAAAAATTCGGCCTTCGTTGACCGAGAAGCGATTGCTGCTTTCAGTTAAAATTTATAAAATCTTTCAAATTAATACAGATTTCTTAAGTCCATTTATCGCGCTTTTCAATATTGATGGCAGTTTCCTTCCTAATCATTTGTTTTAAGTAGAAGGTTAATATCTTGATTATGCCATTATTTTCTTTTCCAGTTATAAGTGCTATCCATTTTTATTGATTCTGGTGTTGAAAAGCCACAAGTGGTGTGGTATCTATTATTTAGTACTGTTCTTTGTTTGAAATTCTAGTTTCAAAGAAGGATGTCCATCTCTACGACCGACATGGTTAGTTGACCGTATTGCTCAGTCATTTAGCCTTTCTAGGGTCATTGTAGATGTCTGATACGTTTCAGCTTAATATGTACTGGAGGAATATATGACGGAAATGGTGAGCGATTATCTATCTATCTATCTATCTATCTATCTATCTATCTATCTATCTATCTATCTATCTATCTATCTATCTCAGTTTGAATGTATGTATATAGCTATCTCAGTTTGTATGTATATACAGTGTAAACCGGATATAAGAGACCCGGATATAAGAGAAACCCGCATATAAGAGATATTTTTATGGCCCCAAATTAGAGCCATACTTACCTAAACAAAATAGACCAAACCCGGATATAAGAGAAACCCGGATATAAGAGACTTCTTTTCCGGTCCCGACAACACTCTTATATCCGGGTTACACTGTATGTATGTATCTATAAATTACATTCTGTTCATATCTATCTATCTATCTATCTATCTATCTATCTATCTATCTATCTATCTAGTTCTCAATTTTGTTCCAGCAGGGATTCAAATAAATGCTACTCCCAACTTCATTTTACTGATTGTTAGCTTGTATTCTTATTCTGAAGCATGGTAAACATTCTGTTGAACAAATTAGTGCTTTTGGCGTAAACCTTCCTTATCCGCCCGTCCATGCTTATAACAAACCGTATTTTAGATCTCATCTTATTCTCAGATGCCGTGACGAAGAAACCGAAATTTACCATAATCTGCGTAATTCCCATGAAAAGCTTTCTGAACCTCATATATATATATATATATATATATATATATATATATATATATATATATATATGTGTGTGTGTGTGTGTGTATATGTATCATCTTTACGTGAGATACAGTCAGGTATACTGGATGCGATAATATTTGTAAATATCTGAGGATTTTTTTCCTTCGTATCTTAACGCTTTCCGAATGGCTTTTGACAAATAAAAGGTGATATTTTTTTTTCTTTTTCCTGCGCTTATCTCTCGTTTGTACGGCTTAAAATTTTAATGTGAATCAATTGTTTCTTTTTCTCTCCCTCTCTCTGTTTCTCGACTGAACTCACACACGCATACAAACGCATGCATACATTTGAACAAACGCACATCCATATGTGTAAAGGGAAAATTATTGTATTCGGTCTCAGGGCGAAATAAATTGTTTTTATCGGTTGTGTAGAAAGATCTTAACTACATTTCGCCAAGGCTGATATTTGTGAAAGTGTGTATAAAGAATGTTTGAAAGTTGAATGCTTCATGGAATACGAAAGGGCATTTGTTACATTGCATAATAATTTTGAATAATGGGCGTCAGGGAGGTGAACATGAAGATTTCGTTCTGAAGAAAAAGGCATTGTGGGATTGGATCAGCAACTGTTGAATGAATGGCAGCTGCTTAAAGGAATGGATTACGACAAAGAATAATGAAATGCATTCAGACTTGATAGATCCATGCATCGATATTGCTGATAAGGGGTGCTTGTTAGTACAGAAGAGAAAAGAGCGTGAGTGGGTAGGAGAGAGAGCGAGCGAGCGAGAGAGAGAGAAGAGTAAAAGAGGGAGACAGGGAAAGAGAGAGAGAAAGAGATAAGGTGGAGGGGGAGAGAAAGAGAGTGTGGGAGAGAAAGAGAGAGTGGGAGAGAGAGAGGGAGGGGGAAAAGAGAGAGGGAGCGAGAAACGGAGAGAGGAAGAAAGAGAAACAGAGGGAGAGAGAGAAAGAGAGAGGGAGAGAGGGAAAGAGAGAGAAAAGATAAAAATAAGATGAAGTGAAAAATAAACCAAACAAAGAGTGTAGAATCGAGCTTTTTCTCTCTTTTCTCTCTCTCCTACTATTCAATCAGTCCATCTCTCTCCCTCTCTCTCTCTCTCGCACACGCACATAAATACGCACACTCTCGCACACACATACACAAGTTGGGTCAGTAAGTTCATTGCTCATCACCCCAAGACTGTGACCAGCTGAATGTTGATCTTTTATATACTTATATTCACCCAATACAAGAGCCATTCAAGGTAGAAGGTTGGTGTGTGATGTTGTATGAACGTAAGAAAGGTCAAGAAGTCAAGCTTTTGGGGGGCTATGCAGGAAAGATAACGATTAACTCTAGACTTGAAGAGGTCAAGATTGTAGTGATTGGAAAAACTTCCTGCCGAGTATGTGTCCCTTAATACAGCAGTTCTTGAGAAGAACCTGTCCGAGTGGCACTCACTCCTTACTAATGGAATACGAAGGGACTGGGGTTAATTCACGCTTGTGTACCTGGCATGGCAGGTCCCAGTTGTAAAGGTCAAGGATGTTGGGACTGAGGAATGTTGGTCTGCAGAACACATGCCATGGAAATACCGAGAGGCTCGCAAAGTTTCATTGTGGGAATAGAGGTTGTAAAGTGGAAGATAATTCATCACCCACAAGGCCGCGTAGACGTTTATTTGAGCAAATGAGATGCAATCAATTTCAAGAGTTGGTTAGATTCCACGTACTCGATTGTTTGCCCCAAATTCAGTTAAACTTCAATATATTCTCTTCAGACGCATCCAACAAATGTATCTTATTTGGGGGCAGTCTTGGAGCGTTACTAGAGAGATATACCAGTGCAATGACTCCAGCACCTCGGAGATCCCATGCCATTTGCTTAGTTGCCGTTATTCAGACGCTGATAAGAGTGACAGATTTTTAGGTAGACATCTCTGCCTTTATGGCAATTTTAGCTTTGTTCATTTTTTCTGCTTTCTGTTCCTCTTCATTATTTCAGTCATTTTCTTTCTATTTTTAAAATTATAATGCCCAAGAGTCACTCAAGATAGAGGGCTACTGTGGGAAGTCTTATGAGTATTAGGAAAGGCTAAAGGTGATCAAGATTGTAGCGATCGAGAAAGCATCCAGTCGGGAGTCTGGTCCACAAAGCAGCAGTTCTTTGGAAGAAGATGTCGAATGTAACTTCATTCTTACTAATGGAATACAAAGAGAATGGGGATGATTCACGCTTGTGTACGTGGAATGGCAGGTCCCAGTTGAAAAGGTCAGGGACGGTGGGACTGAGGAATGTTGCCCAGTAGAACACATGCCATGGAAGTAGCGATTAGAGCAGCGTGACGTCAAGATTATAGTGATTGGTAAAACATTCTGCCGGATGTCTGGTCCACAAAGCAGCACTTCCTAGAAATAATCTATCCGAGTAGCACTTACTCCTTACTAATGGAATACGAAGGGAATGGGGATGATTCACACTTGTGTACGTGCCATAGCAGGTCTCAGTTGTAAAGGTCAGGGACGGTGGGACTGAGGAATGTTGATCAGTAGAACACATGCCATGGAATAGCGATTAGAACAGCGAGAGGCTCGCAACTTTTCATTTGTGGGAAAAGAATTTGTAGTATAGAAAATAACGTATCGCTCACTCATAGATGCTTTTTTTAAACTCAGGCAACTCCAGGCCAGATATGGCAGTAATACTCTAGTTTTTGGTCTGATATGGCTCTTGTAAGGATAAAATATAGCAGAGGGTGGGGTCAGATACTTTTTGAAACGGTACAATGAACCGATCATTTTTTCGGCACCTTTAGCAATAGATCATATATAGGAGTCCCACTTGAGAACTGGGGAGAGTTTGATTCCCAATGGACATTTGAGGCAAGCTGACTCATCGAGATAAGATTGATTGATTCTCTTTTTACATCTTAACAATCTTTCCCTGGGAGAATGCCCATCCATCATGATAGGTGAAAGTCCGGTGCTTGCTCGGTGGTGGTAGAATGTTACAATTTTGTTTTTTGATGTATTGAATTTTACAAGCCAGTCCTTCCCCCTTGGGCTAGGTCAAAGTTGAGATGAGCTTCAGGGATATGTAATTAATATTCACAACTGAATTAAGTGCCCTGAGAAGAAAGAGATTCTATTGAAAAATAAATATTCATTGTATAAAATAAGTATTTTGTTATCATTAAGCTATGGATTTATGTAGATAAACGCAATAGAATTGGATACTTACAATTTTCGAAGTTTTTTTTTTTTTTAACAGAAATAGACAATACCTATATAAACTGAGGTGTACAAAGCAAATTCTTAGTTTATTATATATCTAAGACATAAGTAATTTTTTAGTCAATACACATCTAGATCTCACCCGTCTGCTATTAAAACAGCTAAACGCATCCGCTATTTCTATTCCAAAAGTTTCTATTTTTGTAAGTTCCCGTCTGTGGAACTCACGTTTATTTGCTTCCCTGATAAAATACAATTTTCAAAAATTTAAATGCAACGGCAATCGTCGTCATCTTCCGATTTATATCCTGTTCATCTTTTTACCTTTCCTTAATTCTCCCTATAGTCATTTTTTTCTCATTTTCACTACCCCCACCTCCAGTGGCATTCCCGCCTTGTTTGAGGAGAAATGATTAAAACAAAAATTATATGCAAAATAAACATATAAGTGACAAAATGACATGCTGAAGTTTTGAACACATTCTGAGATTGTGAAAAAAAGAGGATAACATTTTACAGTTCGGAATTGAATTATATTTCAATTATTAATTTGCAAGTTTCTTTTGATCTCCAGAATACACAAGGCCAAAAAATCGACAAATTAAAACTCTGGTGAGTACTTTGAACGAACATTGCATTTCTGTCCGGCATATGCAAAGGCTTTCACAGAGACGAAGCCAAAGGAGTTTTCTCAAGAGTTTTGGCCAGTGATAATTGACTTGATCATAATGAAGAATGAATATGGAAAAAGTCCCCAATGAACTTAATATTCTCATCAGTACGAGAAAATTTATCACTGGAAGATGGAAGCAATATAAGCTGTCAAGAATTGTTCCTCGTAAGTTAAATAAATGGGCAGCGGCATCAAAATGACGCAAAGAAACTCAAAACCCATTCAACACTTGGGGAGCACTTCAGAAGAAACCTGAAGACAGTCGGGACAGAAGTGATATCAAGACGCAATTAGTCAGACTCTCGACCTTATAGGACTGCAGTTTTACTTTCTTAGAAAAAAACACAACTCTTCGGAAGGTCATTTAAGTAAAATATCGTTTATTCTTTGCTCATAATTATCTCGAGTGGCCTTCTTTGTTCGAGAACAAAATAGGGTTTGACGAGATAAAAAACAAGCGAACTCTTCGGTGGTGAAAAAAATTGCACTTACTATAACCCCCAGCATCAACATCTATCTATCTATCTATCTATCTATCTATCTATCTATCTATCTATCTATCTATCTATCGTTTTTTCAACAAAGGGAGGTGTTAAAAATGCGTGCAAATCCTAAATAGCATCGAACCTGATATTATAAAGAGTGAGGAAGACGATGAATACAGTGTAGGGTGTAATTTTTAAAAAAAAGAGATAAAACTAGAAGATGTACGAAGATTAGTAGAAACGAAGATATGGAAGAGAAAGAGTAAGAAGAAACGGATAAGAAAGAAAGAAAGATCGAAAGAAAGAAAGAAAGAAAAAAACTGGGAAAAACTGACAAAAAACTAAAAAGTGCATGTAAGTACAATTTGAAAGGGAGACAATGTGTACAACAGAGAAGAAAGAAAAGAAGGAGATACAGAGCTGGAGTTGAGAAACCAGAGAGAGAGAGAGTGAGAGAGAGAGAGATGGGGAGAGAAAGAGAGAGAGAAAGGGAGAGAAAGAGAGAGAGAGTGTCGAAATTAGGTTAAATGAGATAAAGAGAATTTAAAAGAAAGAATGAAAAAAATCTTATGAAAGATGTTGAAAATGAGAGATGTTGTGTTTTGAGTGTTGTTTTTCTTAAGTCGATGTTGCGTTGATGGCAATGAAGTTCTTCGTTAAGTACAAAAAGGCATTCTCTCTTTGTAAACTTCTGCACTCAAAAACAATATATCTTCCGTAATGCCGAAGCTGTTAGCCATAAAAGAAGACGATTCTAAACAAGAAAAATTCCATGTAAATAAAACTCTTTCTCTGCGAAAGGCCAAAATCACAGTTTTATTTCGGAATTATGTTGTCTTCTTATAGCAGAATTCTACAATCAGAACACGAAACACTTCAGACAACATGTTTGTTTCCTCTAGGGTGTTCCATAATTTACGATTGTAGAACATTGCATGTGATTGTAAATTTTTAGGAGAAAATATATTCCTCATCGGAGCAAAAGGAATCATAAAAATCGGGAAACAGAAATAGAAGAACAGGGAAAAATAAAAGGAAAGCCAAGAAAATAGAAAAGAGAAAGAGTAAAAGAAAATAGAGAGAGGAGATAGAAAAAGTGAAGAATTATGACGAGTTGGACTGTTAAAAGATAAGCAGGAAAGAAAAATAGGAAGAAAATTAAAAAAGTATAGTCTAACGAGAAAGAGAGAGAGAGAGAGAGAGAGAGAGAGAGAGAGTTAGAGACAAAAAGAGAGAGGGGAGAGACAAAAAGAGCGGGAGAGGCAAAAAGAGAAGGAGAAACAAAAAGTGAGAGAGAGAGGGAGATATAAAAAGAGAGAGACAAAAAGAGAGCGGGAGGAAGAGACAAAGAGAGAGAGAGAGAGAGAAAGACAAAGAGAGAGAGAGAGAGGCAGAGATAAAAAGGGAGACAGAAACAAAAAGAGAGAGAAAGGGAGAAAAAAGACAGAAAGGGAGACAAGAGACAGAGAGGGAGATATAAAAAGAGAGAGAGAGACAAAACAGAGAGACAAAAAGAGAGAGGGAAGAAGTCAAACAGAGAGAGAGAGAGGCAGAGATAAAAAGAGAGAGAGAAACAAAAAGAGAGAGAGAGGGAGAGAGAGTGGGAGTTTATAGAAAGAATGAATAAAAAAGAAAAGGAAAAAGAGAAAAGTTACGAAAAAGACAGAGTAAAAGATATTAGAGACTAGAAAGAGAAAAGGAGATAGGATGAATACACAATACAAAAATGGAGAAGAAAAATTTAAGTCACGAGAAAGAAAGATCGGCTGTATGTATCTATCTATCTATCTATCTATCTATCTATCTATCTATCTATCTATCTATATTTTTCATGTTGTCTGTCTGTGTGTCTGTCGTGGGTGTTGTTACCTCGACCAGGCCGCATTTCTCACCCGATTTCGATGCGGTTTTCATCACAAGTTTGTAAATGGCTGCCGTAAGGACATGACGGAGCCCGATTTTTGAGTTCGTACTCAGGTTCCGAAAAAATCGATAATCGAAAAAATTTGCTTACTGAAGGAATGATCGCATTTCAACCAAATTTGACACCCACTTAGAGTCTACCATTAGAAGTGTTGTCCGGAAGTTTCATGACCACGGACCCCTAAACAGCGCGGAAAATCGATAAAACCCAAAAACCGATACGTTCAAATAGCGCCTGAATGACTTGTCGGTTTTTAGCGAAAACCGACCGGATTTATGAGGAGGCCATTGGGAGTCACCATGTGACGTTTCAGCTCTGAGCGCCCCCAAACAGAGTGCAAATTGACAATCAGTCAACCTTTAAAAATGTTTTTTTCCGGTTGGGTATTTCCTAAATGCATATTAATTTAAGGTCACGTTATGCGCGGAAAGAAAAAGTTCAGTGCGTGTAGTGGAGTGGAAGAAAACATTTGACCTCAAATTCTGGAATGGGTGCAGGGCCATTGAATTTCGGATTTTTTTATCCCAGCTACCAGGTCTGACTTTGAGCCACAAATGACATATTCGACTTCGTCAACACTTTTGCTTTAATCGCCGCATCTTACCAAAATAAGCACTTCATTTATTCGCGTCTTTACTGAAAAAACCCGCATACGTGCTGAGTGAAAATGGTTCCGCCCTCAGCAGTGTATTTTCCAATTCTTTAAACCTTTTCCCCTAGCCCAGGCCGCATCTCAGACATGACGAGGAGTTTTTGTGCTAAAACAGCAGGGCTTCCTCCCAATCCATTTCAAAGCTCATGCTGGCAAACGGTTAGCGGCTTTTTGTTGTCGCACAAACCAAACGAGCAAACTCTTCATTGCAGCTCTTTGCATTCTCACCGCCGGTACCACGGGCGTTAGCGCCAAGCTGCATATGCAGCAAGCAGCTTGACCCCGTTTACGGCCAAGCCTTGCGCTTGCCAAATCATGCGCGCATGCGTGAATGCGCGCTAGCATCTTTCATTTGCGTGAGCTCATTCATTGGTCTAAGTCATGGCCATTGTCCAGGCTCCACCAATCAATGACAAGTCCCGCTCTCTTTAAATACCTTCAGCGCGGCTGCATCCACACTCACGTCTTGATTTGATCGGCATTAACGCATCTTGGATTAATTGACAGCTTCCTGCTACCGCAAGTTACCTATTTACTTAAACGTTTGCATTACCCATTTTATCTCCGCCTGCTGCCTCTACTGCGCAGCCCAGTCCATCTTAGCGTTCCATACATATTTCTACCTTTTCGTAGTTCAGTTTTGTTATTAGACAGTTAACTGCTGTTGCAAGTTACTTTTCTTCTACCTTAACTACGGATCCCAGTACACATCAGTGTTTCACTATTTTTTAACCTTCAACGCTTCAACGTTTTGGTTGCGTAACCTCTTCCTAGAGCGACGTTTTCGTGTGCCAGAAAGCACGGCCGATAGCTAGGAGAAGCTTTTTCCATACCGCTCCACTGCATTTTTAGTTTCCGTATACAACGAGGTTGCACCGCTTCAGCTTTGGCATCAAATTCTATTCGCATTCTTATACAGCATTTCTAAAACCCTTCAAATGGCTCCTACACGACGAGCATCCACACGTCAGCAACGGAAGACGCCTAATAATGTTAACGTTACACATGGAGAACAGGCGACTGCGGAGGATCACATAATAACTCCGGTTACAGCTAAGGGGAAACAGGAGCAGGATTTCATTGAGTGCGCCTCCTTGGTGGAGAAGCGGCTGGCGTCTACTTCAACCTCTGCTTTGCACTCTTCTGAGTGCCGTGGCGATGACCGACCCGGCGGCTTTGCTAAGCGTGCCAAAATACCATGGCGAGACAACCTTAGCAGGCGTTCTAAAAGAGAAAGCGAGAGGAGGAAACCGAGGTAGACGCCTCTTTGGGGCTTTCCAGTCAATCTCAACGGAGGCAGTATGTTTTGCCACATGAAACAGTTGGTGAGCGTAACTACCGTTTGTACTGCAAATCAGTTTACACATATTCGTTGAAAATTAAGAGGAAACTAACTAAACGCTTGCAAGACAACAAAAAAGCGGCTTCATCACAAGCGCCTTTGCGGTCTCGACAGAGGCCGCATCGAAAAGCTACTCGTAATGCAGCCGACGCCGCTGCAATTTCCATTCGACGGTCCCAGGAAAACCACGGCTGAGAAAACCGCACGTAACGCAGCGAAAGTTGAGGAAACGTCCATTCGACAGTTCCAGGAATCCATGGCTGAGAAAACCGCACGCCATGCAGCCGACGCCGCTGCAAATTCTGCTGCAAGGGCATCGGAAAGTTCCGCCCAAAAGCGCACAACGCGGCAACGCGATGCAACTTCAACTTCCGCTGCTAGAGCTGTAGAAGGACCTACTGAAAGGCTTGAAAGGTTGCACACTGTTAACCAGTGCCGCCATGCAAAATAAGGGCCCTGTATCCCACCAAAGCAGTTTGGTGTTCAGCTATGAGCCAGTCTTGAAGTTTTTCGGTCGCAAATACCTCCAGATCCATGTCAGTTTTCTGTGGGCATTGCAATGCCATAAAATGGCCTGGAGAGTCTGCAGGTTTGTGTTGTTTAGACGGTAATGTACAGTTGCCACCTTTTCAAGAGCTACCTTCTCCGTCGAAAGCTCTGTTGGAGGGTTCCAGTCCAGGCTCCAAATATTTCCTCGCAAAAATCAGGCAGCACAATTGTGCCTTCCAGATGACCTCTTTTGATGGTAATGCCTTCCGCGAAGTCGGTTGGAATCCCGCCTTCAAGGTTCAAGGTCAAGTTTACCACCGGATTGGGTCTCTTTTGTTGGAAACTGCCACTGATTCGGCCTTTCTACAAATATACTTCATAGCTGACTACAATCAACAGGCAGATGCCCGCATCGGCATTATTCCCGAGAACGATTCAGGCCAGGACAATCATCCTCGCAGGGATATCATAATGAGTCTCCAACAAATGCTCCACGAGACAAACAGCTATGTCCGCATTTTTAAGTATGCTCTTGAAAATAACTCTTCTTTTCATTTCATTATTGCAATTGATGCTGACAAACGGCCTCAGGGAGAGCACGAACGTCGTTACAATGCTCCCGCAAGTAACGAAGTTTCCATCATTGTCAGCGGTGATCAGCACAACAGACGGGCTCGGAAGAATCAGTGAAACGCACCAGTCCTACGATGCACTGCAATACCCACTTCTCTTCCCTTACGAAGAAGATGGGTACCACTTTGTCATTCTGCAAAATGGGTCCACCTTAAAAAACAGTGTCTTGCAGCGATTTCTACGCCTACCTATTGATGGTACATGATCGTGCATTCAATCATCTTCATCGAAGCCGGCAACTTTTCCATCAATTCATAGTAGACATGGCTGCTAAGATGGAATCCAAAAGCCTCTGTTACATCAGATTGAATCAGACCAAGTTGCGCTGCGACTCTTACATCCACCACCGTGATGCTTTACTAAATGACGCTGATCCACACAATATAGGCAAGATGTGCATACTACCTGCAACGTTCGCAGGCAGTCCACGATACATGCACGCGAGGACGCAAGACGCGACGTCATACGTTCGTAAGTACGGCCGACCAGACCTATTCATAACTTTCACGTGTTACCCAAAATGGTACGAAATTACTAAAGAACTTATGCCAGGGCAATCGGCCTTCGACCGTCCAGACCTCATTACGCGCGTTTAGCATCTGAAGTTGGGAAAGCTAATGGATGTGATTGCAAAGGGCCAGGTTTTTGGGGCTGTTTGCTGTCGCATGCACACTATTGAGTGGCAGAAACGCGGCCTTCCTCACGCACATATACTCATTTGGCTGTGCGACAAGATTGAACTGTGAACCATTTAACTCATCGCCAATTAATGTATAGTTACAAGCATCAATAGTCTCTCCTCACATCCCCGTACAATATGTACAGAAATGAATGACCCCGACCAGATTACGGGACCTTTCAAAAATGCGTGCGAGACCCCTTCGTGCAGCAAAAAATCGATAAAAAGTTCCGGTTCGACCCTGCCATCAGCTGTCAGTTATTGACTTCTTTTCACGCCCAGGCTGCAATTAACGTAAAATGTCCATTCAACTTCCGGCATTTACGGCGTCAATTCGTAACGGAGACAGATTTTCAATTTGGACTCAGGCTTTCAAAAAATTGGTAAATCGGCTGGTACTCCGGTATTTGGGCGGATTACATTCTAAAATTTCGGGCGTTCTTTACAATTCAACCAGAAATTCCTACGCGGCCCAGTTAGAGGTACCTTGCATAGAATGCCGTGTGACCCCGTCGTCACTCAAAAATTGATACAAACCTCCGTATTGACCATGCCCTCAGCAGTCCATTTCCCAATTCTTTAAACTTTGTTCTTTCTCCCAGGCCGCATTCCACATCCGATTTTTCAATTTACGTCATTGTATCATGCCGGAGCCCGATTTTTTATTTGGGACTCAAACTTTGTAAAAAAACCGATTAACTCACAGGTGATACGGATTTTGGGGTTTTTAAGTTGAATGTCTCGCCTGCACTACGCGGCCCAGTACATCTAAGCTTTTCACCTCATTTTGGACTCTGTGCAGTTGACTTTGCGTTGTTAAACACTTTTGAGCTCTTTTTATTTGAACTTTAAATCGGATCAATGTATCGTTTCCAAAGTACCAGGTTAACAAAACAAGGGCAACAACAACCCCGCCCAAGTAGTACGACCAGTCTCAATATTTCAGCAAACTGGGTTGGGTTTGAAAAAGTATTTGTTGTTAACATTGTTTTTTCATTCGGTTTTTCCAGTTACGAGTCCTTTTTTAAAGCTGATAGTTTTGTGTTCATTTTGTTTAGTTCCTTTTTCTGAACAGATTTAATGTTTAGTATAGAGCTTAGAAAAAAATCGCAGTGTGAGATAGGCAAGAAGTAAGGCATGTAGCAACATCAGCACGGCAAAGGGCACTCCTTTAAAGGCAAGGAAAGGCAAAAATATTTTAAGTCAAGTGATAGCGATTGCTGTATGAGTCGTACGATTTTTGAATCAAGCACGGGCAATGTCGGGCCATGCTGCTAGTGCTTGATAAGTCTAACTTTATATGACACAAGGTCAGAATTTACTTCTCTTGCAGACTGATCTTTAAGAATAGATAAATAGATATGAAAAAGGATCGTAAACGCGCCTCATCGTGGTGGTGGTGGGTGGAATGCTTAATGAGCTTGTCTGGTAAAGCATTCGTGTCACCTCTTGAAATTAGGGTCAATCGGCAGTTCCTTAGTAGGGACCCCAACGACGCATCACAGACTTAACGACAAACAATTATTTTCAGGGTTCTATTTACTCGCTTTATTTAAGAGGGTCTGCATAGAATCATTTGTTGGGGTAAGCGAGAGTTATCCATCTTCTTCCTGCTGAAACGACTGAAAGCATCTGATTCTTCGACAGGACGAGCACCAAAAACTATTATCTTCGCCGCTGTCGTAAAAGTAATGCTTTCGCGCGCCATTTTCAGTCTTATGTTAAAAACTAAGACAATCCTTCGTTGTCAGTTTTCCACACCCATTGGGTTCAAACCACCCAACGCTAGGTTCAGATTCAAAGTCCTGATCAGTCCGTTAGGGGCGTGCCAATTTTGTCTAGCTTATTCCCTGACGTAAATTTAAACTTCACTTGTCTTGTATCCAATTAAAACTGACAAAGAACATTTTATAAATTAACTTTTGTTAACGACTGTCGAACACTTGGTATGAATTGAACTCACAAAACTAACGTTCTATAGTCAATAAGGCGAGCTCATTAACCATAACACTATAGAAAACATTTACAACCTTTTTTTATGGGATTAGACAATACTTGCGAACAAACCAACTCGAAATAGTTCTGAAGCGTTTTAATGGGATAACGTTAGACAATACGCAACCGGTTTCTTTGTTTTGAACTGCATTGTAGACCGTTGTTTAAGACACAACAAACGGGTTAGCATCGCCATATAGCGCTTCAATGTTAGGTAGATAGTGCAACAATTGTTAACAGTACTATTTACTGATGGTTACCAAATCATCTCCCATCCAGGGTATGACGATAAAGTACATCCGCGTCCTGGATATGACGATAAAGTACATCCACGTCCAGGGTATGACGATAAAGTACATCCCCGTCCTGGTTATGGCGATAAAGTACATCCACGTCCTGGGTATGGTGATAAAGTACATCCGCGTCCTTGATAAGACGATAAAGTACACCCGCGTCCTGGGTAAGGCGATAAACTACATCCGCGTCCTGAGTATGACGATAAAGTACACCCGCGTCCTGGGTAAGGCGATAAACTACATACTCGTCCTGTGTAAGACGATAAAGTACACCGCGTCCTGGATATGACGATAAAGTACATCCACGTCCTGGGTAAGACGATAACGTACATCCGCGTCCTGGATATGACAATAAAGTATATCCGCGTCCTGGCTAAGACGATAAAGTACATCCGCATGCTGGATATGACAATAAAGTATAGCCGCGTCCTGGCTAAGACGATAAAGTATATCCGCGTCCTGGATATGACGATAAAGTACATCCGCGTCCTTGATATGACGATAAAGTACATCCGCCTCCTGGATATGACGATAAAGTATATCCGCGTCCTGGATATGACGATAAAGTACATCCGCATCCTGGGTATTACGATAAAGTACATCCGCGTCCTGGATATGACGATAAAGTACATCCGCGTCCTGGATGTGACGATAAAGTACATCCGCGTCCTGTGTAAGACGATAAAGTACATCCGCATCCTGGGTGTGACGATAAAGTACATCCGCGTCCAGGGTATGACGATAAAGTACATCCCCATCCTTGGTATGACGATAAAGTACATCCACGTCCTGGGTATGGTGATAAAGTACATCCGCGTCCTTGATAAGACGATAAAGTACACCCGCGTCCTGGGTAAGGCGATAAAGTACATCCGCGTCCTGTGTAAGACGATAAAGTACATCCGTATCCTGGGTATGACGATAAAGTACACCCGCGTCCTGGGTAAGGTGATAAACTACATCCTCGTCCTGTGTAAGACGATAAAGTACATCCGCATCCTGGATATGACGATAAAGTACATCCGGGTCCTGGGTAAGAAGATAAAGTACATCCGCGTCCTGGATATGACGATAAAGTACATCCGCATCCTGGATATGACGATAAAGTACATACGCGTCCTGGGTATGACGATAAAGTACATCCACGTTCTGGGTATGACGATAAAGTACATCCGCATCCTGGATAGACAATGAAGTACATCCGCGTCCTGGCTAAGACGATAAAGTACATCCGCGTCCTGGATATAACGATAAAGTACATCCGCATCCTGGATATGACGATAAAGTACATCCGCGTCCTGGGTAAGACGATAAAGTACATCCGCATCCTGGGTATGACGATAAAGTACATCCGCGTCCTGGACATGACGATAAAGTACATCCGCGTCCTGGGTAAGACGATAAAGTACACCCGCTTCCTGGGTAAGGCGATAAACTACATCCTCGTCCTGTGTAAGACGATAAAGTACATTCGCATCCTGGGTATGACGATAAAGTATATCCGCATCCTGGGTATGACGATAAAGTACATCCGCGTCCTGGGTAAGACGATAAAGTACATCCGCGTCCTGGGTAAGACGATAAAGTACACCCGCGTCCTGGGTAAGGCTATAAACTACATCCGCCTCCTGTGTAAGACGATAAAGTACATCCGCATCCTGGGTATGACGATAAAGTACATCCACATCCTGGGTATGACGATGATGTACATCCGCATCCTGGATATGACGATAAAGTACATCCGCGTCCTGGGTAAGAGGATAAAGTACACCCGCTTCCTGGGTAAGGCGATAAACTACATCCTCGTCCTGTGTAAGACGATAAAGTACATTCGCATCCTGGGTATGACGATAAAGTACATCCACATCCTGGGTATGACGATAAAGTACATCCACATCCTGGGTATGACGATAAAGTACATCCGCGTCCTGGGTAAGACGATAAAGTACATCCGCATCCTGGGTATGACGATAAAGTACATCCGCGTCCTGTGTAAGACGATAAAGTACATCCGCATCCTGGGTATGACGATAAAGTACATCCACATCCTGGGTATGACGATGATGTACATCCGCATCCTGGTTATGACGATGATGTACATCCGCGTCCTGAGTATGACGATAATGTACATCCGCGTCCTCTGTAACACAGTAAACTTCATCCAACCGCAAGGTCTCTGATCAGGAGGTTTTGAGGGGCGTGAAAGCACCTCCTTATTGGTGCTGTTCCCAGGTCTACCCTGACGCTGGTGATAGCACCTGTTAGGGTCTCAGGTGTGGGCAAATAGTTAACTCCCAAACTGGGGTCAAAACACTATCAAACTGTAAAAATAGGAATTAATGCCAGAAATACTTTGAAAAAAAAAAGATATTACCAGCAATACATTTTTGAAGAAAAATATTACTAGAAATTGATTTTTTTGAAGAAAAAAATGTTACCAAAAATACATTTAAAAAAAAAAAATATTACCAGCAATAAGAATTTTGTCGGCATTAAATAACATATTGAGGTTGATAAGCCGTAAAACAAAGCAATCTAAATCACTCGGTACAAAAACAATGGTCGACAACGGATATAGAGACAGTGACGTCAATGTTATATATGCATTTAACATGATTCCATTACATCGAACTGGAGATGACGGCATAAATGTCTTCTTCTTCTTCTTCTTCTTCTTCTTCTTCTTCTTCTTCTTCTTCTTCTTCTTATTATTATTATTATTATTATTATTATTGCCTTTGATTTCTGTTGTATAAAGATTTCCTTCCGGGTCCCAACCAGAGATCTAAGCTCAGAAACAGCTTCATGGCATTTTCTACTGACCATATTTGCAAAACCAAAGTAAAAACAAAAAAAAATCTCTAAGGTCACAAACGTTTTACATAAGTAAAGCTATTTGTAATGTGTGAGCTATTCTTGTGCTTACATTTTTTTTTTCTTTAAGGTGTGGTCTACCAGGAAATCTCTTTAATGAGTTCATCGGAGCCTCTTCCAATCAATCTGAATGCTCCGGCCTCAACTGGAATTAGTGATGTCCTCATGTGCCACATTTTTTTAGTTTTCACTTCAATATCCATGCATTTTGATAGTTTTATTTCTAAGATCTTCAAAGATTACAATTACAATTGCAGAAACTTGTGCTTTTTGCATATCTTCCAGTGCACATATCTTGCTACCATGTTAGTTCTCTCAGTATATTCATTTTTTGCTAGTTCCGGGCATCCTGAGATAATATGGTCAACAATTTCATCATATTTTTTGCAGATCCTGCATTTGGGGTTAGTACCATCTTTGATTATGTGACAGTGATAGGACCTGGTTACGAGGCCTTGGTCCTGAGATGCAATAATTAGACCTTCTATCTCATCTTTTAACCGGGTGCCCCTCAGCCACTGATGTGTTTCCTGTTTGGTCCACATGTGCTTCATTCGTTTTTTTATGTATTTACCATGTAACGCGTTGTCCTCCCAGTTTTTTTTTTGTTTTTTTTTAATTTAATTTGGCCAAATTCTTTTGCTTTCTGTTTTACTCATTTTGCGTAGATGGTATTCGCTTCGTTTCTTGTTGGTAGGATTTCAGGTATATTTAGCTGTAACTGCTTTGCTCATGGAGTGGATTTGGTGTTGTTTTACTATTTGTAGAAGAGAATCAATGGTTTTTAAGATGTATTCTTCCATTTCATAATGCTGAAGCTGCATGTTACTACGGATATAGATAAGGTGATGATAATACAATATTATTTTTCGGAACTTTTTCTTTGTAATTGGATGTTGTATTCAGTCTCCTTCATTAATTCCTAAGTAATGTACGTATCATCTTGGTCTACTTCCTTAATCTTGTTGATATCAAGGTCTAAATCTATAGTTTTCGTTAGTTTACCAGCTTTGAAGGTGGCTTTGGTACATTTGTCGATTACGAACTCCATCTATTCGCTTTTTTTGACAATGTCAATTAAGTTTTTCTGCTGGTTGTCATCCCTGGCAAACGTTTTAAGGTCATGAATATAGATTAGGTGATTCAGTTTGCCATTCTGTGACTTGCACCTGTAGCGACTTTTGTTCAGTAAGCAGCTGAATGGCGCTAATGCAAGTCAGAAGAGTAGTAGTGACAATAAATCTCCTTGGAGGTTACCGCTTTTGATGTTGATTGGTCTCGATGTTAGTGACCTATTTGCATGGTTTAAGTTTAGTGTAGTCTTCCAGTTTTTAATGCTCTCTGTTTTTATTATTATTATTATTATTATTATTATTATTATTATTATTATTATTATTATTATATTTCCTTTGGTTTCTCGTGTATACTCATTTCTTTCCTCAGGTCAGAAATGGCATTATGGCATCTATTGAGCAGATTTGAAAAAAAAATGCACATATTTTCCCTAGATAAACCCCTTCGTAAGTTGGGGCTGTACTTGTGAGTACAATATTTTGTATTTATTTAAGGAATGGTCTAACAGGAATTCCTTCTGTCTGTTGAAATCTTTTCCAATGAAAGCGGAGACTTCAACTACAACTGTAATTGTTAGGTTCTTCATGTGCCACATTTTTGAGATTTCAATTTCAAGGTTCTTGTATTTTGACCGTTTTTGGGGGATCTTCAAAGATACATTGCAGTCCACAGGGACTGCAATTTCAATAAGGAGGTAATTTTTGTCTTTGCGGTCTTTAATTGTTTTTAGCTTTAATTTTTCTGTCTGTGTGTATTTTAAATTCCCATAAGATCGTTTCAGGTTCTATCTCTGTAACCAGGTTTGGGTGGTGTTTATACCAATTTCTTGCACTTTCCGTAAGCGTTGCAGATTTTCCAGTGCAGATATTAACCCACTCTGTCCTTCTGTGCTTTATATTCAGTGGGTGAAACCTGATTCAAGATGGTCAATTGTTTCTGGATATTTATCACAGGATCCGCACAATATTTCAGTATGTTTACTTGGTAATTTCTAGTTAGCAAGTTAGTTCCTGTGCAGTAAGAATTAAACGTGTATTATTATTATTACTATTATTATTTTTAGAGTGTGTTTTAGTTGCTATCCCTGATTTCTTATATTCTTAAACAGTGAAATAAAAAAAAAATGAAAATTGACCACATAAAATCTAGGTGTGGATAATTGGCGCCAATACTTACTTATGAGCTGTTCTATACATATATTGGTCAATATGTCGTGAGTTTTAATAGCGAATAAGACTTTTCACAAGTGAAATATATTGTCAGTTATTGAGTGTTTATAAAAGAACACTTCCAACATTGAAGTATATTGTGATTAGTTTATGATGTTTTTTTAATTTACTTATTTAAGGTTTAACACTTTTAATATCTCGAGTCTACCAGTTCTATTTCGTTGAATATATCGTGCATATTGTCAAGGTTACGCCAGTCGTTAATAAATACAGGAATGTCTTCTGATCTTCTTAGATGATTAGAAACAGACGACAATAGATCGCTATTTTGAGAGATATGAACAAATAAATACATTTATATACAGATTATATTATTACAATATTATATATATATATATATATATATATATATATATATATATATATATATATATATATATATATATATATATATATGAAGCTTTATATACAAAGAGATGTTGACAGAATTTAATATAAATAATTTATTTCAACAAATCAAATTTAATAGCTTTTCTATTTCAGTAAAATCGTTATTATGGCTGAATTTTTCTTTCAAGCCTTATTAAGCGTAGATTGTTTTTGTTTGTCCAACTATCACTTGGAAACCCCTGGGACAACGTAATATTTCATGTTATTATAATTATTATTATTATTATTATTATTATTATTATTATTATTATTATTATTATTAAGACGTAGAGATTTCAGAAAAGAAAAAGAAAAGACAGTGTTTGACAATGTTCAACAATATTTCGACAGTATGTCTGAAATAAATTGCCAACGAAATAGCTAAAAATGAAGATTGCCATAATTTTAACCCAGACCAAAACACCGAAAAACATAATCAAAATTCTGACAGAATCCCATTAGTCATCAACTGGCGCCGAATTTTCCTGGAATTTCGAGAAAAAAAACAAAAAAAACTAAATACTTCACAAAAACTATGAACACATTTCGCAAAAATAACTGCGTTTTAAAGAGATTTTTCCCAACCAGCCGATCATTTCTTTCAAATGAAATAAAAGCACCAGACAAATTTTAACAATGCAAGTGTTCACACTCAAAACTCCATTGGAGTTTTGGATCGTTGTATTCCCGAAAACACTCATAGATGGGGAAAACTCTGTTCGTTGTGCAACGACATGAATCACGTCAAATCTATGAGAAATTCAAAGAGAAACATCACGATTTCTTCAGAAAAGTGGTAATTGTACTGATTCCCATTTAATATACGCTGTCAAGTGTACCAAACATGACTTGATTTATGTGGTTTGCACAAAAGAAAAATTAGAATAAAAGATTCAATAGCTACAGGGATGATATCAGACGCAACAATGTGACATCAACAGAATTTGTGGAACATTTTATTGAAAAACAACTGTAATTTCGACAAACATCTTAAGGTGAATATTCGGAAAAATATATTCAGAATGTACCGACCTTTCGATCCTTAAAACGTATGATGATAATTACGTATGCAAACTACTAACTCCCTACCCCGGGGAAATGAACAGAATGACAGAAGAGTTCCATAGAATTTATACTAAGTCATTTGATTGATTCCTCTTGGTAACTGATCAACTAACGGAATATTTCAATATGAGCACGATTACCATCATATTTCGAACATTTCAAATGCATGCCATTCACGCTGGTTGCGCTTCATTCATTTTGACGCATTGATTCACAGTACAGCTGTTTGTTTCAAGACAAGTGACGTTTGTACAAAGACTTGTAATTTTTGTAGATTTTTTACATTTAACATTTTTATACTGTTATACAATTTTAAACTGTTATACAATTTTAAACCATAACTAGAAGTAGAGAGACATACTGTGCATTTACATTTCGAAGAACTTTATCAACGTAAAATGTATGTGATCTTATGTATTTTTTTTTCAAAATGATCAGCGGAAAATGTCATGAAGCCATTTTTGACCTCAGGTCTCTGATTGGGACCAGGAAAGAAATGGCTATACAACAAAAAATCCAAGGAAATAATAATAATAACAATAATAATAATAATAATAATAATAATAATAATAATAATAATAATTATTATTATTATTATTAAAACGTATGAGGATAGTTACATATGCAACTTCCTAACTTCCCGCCCCCGGGGAATGAATACTATGACAAGAGAAATTTCATATGATTTATGCTAAGCCGTTTGATTAATTCCTCTTCGTAACTAATCAAGAAACGGAAAATTCTAAGATGAGCATGATTACCATCATATTACGAACGTTTCAGTTGCATGTCATTCACGCTGGTTGCATTTCATTCGTTGTGACACGTTGATTACCAGTACAGCTGTTTGTCTCAAGATAAGCGACGTTGATACAAAGACTTATAATTTTTGTAGGTTTTTTTATATTGTGTATTTGTATACAATTTTTAAGCATAACTTGAAGAAGGCAGATATACCGTCGAAATATTGTTTAACAATATCAAATAGCATTTTTTTCTTTCTTTTTTCTTTTCTTAAATCGCGTTCTTTTGTAAGTGTTGAAAGATATTACGTCAATTATTTTACTTCTTCTTCTTCTTCTTCTTCTTCTTCTTATTATTATTGAATAAGAGAGCAGCATGCTAAGTGACGATGGCGTAAAATATATGCAACCCAATACTTCCACCATGATGCACGTTCTGATAAGTACATAATATGATGGCAAGTTTGAATAAAATACCGAATGACTTTGAAGGTTGGACCCAGTTAGAAATAACTTCAGGTCGGGTCAATTTACAATAGGAGGTGTTCCAAAGAAGCTAATCGTGACCTCACTTTTCATAACTGCCTCACCATTCGACACCTAGCCATGATGTTCTCCCAATATACCCGTTCAAGAATATAGATGCTCAGTTCGTCAGTCTCTGGCGAGGTAGATTTATTAGTTTATTTTTTTTTACGGCATATCAACCTCAATTTATTATTAAATACGGACAGAAAAATTTAGGATAGTATTATGAAGAGGATATGTATTCTTTGCAAGAAATCAGTTTGTAGATCATGTTTCATTGACGTATTTTTGTAAAGAGTTTTTTTTCGAGAGAGAGAATCAAAAGTATTGCTAGTAATATTTTTTCCTAAAAATCTATTGCTGTTATTTTTACTATAAAAATCTATTATATTTTCACAGTATTTTCAGCCCAGTTTGAGGGGTGACAATTTGGGACCCTAACAGGTGCTGCTACTTCGGGTCAGGGTGGACCTTAGAACAACAGGAATTAAGAGGTGGTTCTACGCTCCTCACAACCTCCCGAACAGAGGCCTTGTTGCCTGAAGTAGTTTATTGTCATACACAGGTAGTGGGATATGCAAAATTAGCTAAGGTTAGACAACTGACAATCAAATCTGTGCTAATTAACTAGGATATTTATTGGAGTCAATCTTAATTCACTAAAGGCAAAATATGTACGTGTTAGCTTCTCTAATCATTTAAGAACAAACGCCATGATAATTAATCAAGGTAACTTATAAGACCATTCATTCGTTCATTTGTTTTGATTTTCTCTTGTATACTCATTTTCTTTCAGGTCCCAACCAGAGACCTAAGGTCAGAAATGGCCACATGACATTTGCTACTGAATATACTTATTAAAAACAATAAAAATAAAACAATCTAAGAACATACACATTTTACATGGATAAAGCCCAACGCAAGGTATGAACTGTATTTTTGAATACAGTTTTTTTTTTGCATTTCTTCAAGGCTTGGTCTGTCAGAGATTCTCTTCAATGAGTATGAGAACCTTTTCCAATCATACCCATGGCCCTATCCACAACTGGAATTATTGATGTCTTCATGTGCCTCATTTTTGAGATTTACACTTCAAAATCCTCATATTTTGTTTTTTGAAGATCTTCAAAGATACATTAAAATTTGCAAGAACTTTGTTTTAATCAATTCACCCCAAGAAAGGTGATAACGACACTAAGACGCAAGGGGCTGCTAGAAGTGAAAGAGAGAAAATTATTTAGAAGTAAACGGAAAAATCAATAATAGCATAAATTTCAGAGTTAAGCGGAGTCGTTAAAAGTATAGAGTTGGATTAGAATTTAGAAGGAATGGCAAAGCCAATTCTAGGCAGGAAAGAAGGTATAAACCTCTACTTTTGTGCCATGTCAATAAAAAAGCCAATTTTGTTGTTTTGGTTATTATTGTTTTTGTTGTTGCTGCTGTCTTTTCTCTTTGCGTTGTGAAGTACGAGTCTTGAAGAAATATTTTTGCATCAGAAGTTACAAACAGATGAGGCCCTATGCAAGAAGAAAGAGAAAAAAATAATGCGTCTTGGGGAATTTCGACTTAATAGAGCCCATTTCTTACCAAGTAACTAAGGTAATAATATCAGTAATAGTAATAGTAGTAGTAGTACTACTACTACTACTAATAATAATAATAGCAAAATAACAATCGATCATCTTGTATCAGGTTGCACGGTATTGGCACCCACTGAATATAAAACCCGGCATGACAGAGTGGGCCAATATCTGCACTGGAAAATCTGTAACTTGTACGGGAAGGAAACTGAAAGAAAGTGGTATGAACACCACCCAGATCCGGTTACGGAGATAGGACCTGTTACAATTTTATGGGACTACACAATACACACAGCCAGAACAATCAAAACTAACCGCCCAAACATTGTTATTAGAGATCGCAAACAAAAAAGTGCCTCCTTATTGATATGGCAGTCCCTGCAGACTGCAATGTATCTTCGAAGATCTTCAAAAAACTATCAAAATACAAGGACCTTGAAATAGAAATCTCAAAAATGTAGCACATGGGAACATCAACAATCTCTGTTGTAGTTAGAGCCCCGGATTGATTGGAAAAAGATTCCAGTAGACTCATTGAAGGGATTCCTGGAAGCCCATGCCTGAAAGAAATACAAAAGATTGTTCTCACGAGTACAGCCCACACCTTACGAAAGGGTTTGTCTATGTCAAATATGTTTTTTTTTCTTTTTTTTTTATTCAAGTGGAAAATGTCATTTCTAACCTTAGGTCCTTGGGCGGGACCCGGAAAGAAATGAGTACACATCAGAAATCAAAAGAAATAATAATAATAATAATAATAATAATAATAATAATAATAGAAATAATAGTAGTAGTAATACTACTATTACTAATAGTAGTAATAATAATAATTTTAATATTAATTATTATTATTATTGTCGTAGTACTAGTAATGATAATAGTAGTACTAAAAAGAAAAAAAAAAGTATGAAATGAAGTTTAATTGCCAAAAGTCAGCAGAGCGTTTTACGAGAAAGGGAAGTAATTGTATTAAGCTCTTAACACCTCCAAATCTAGGGGTCAGCTGTTATCCTACATATCCTCAGAATATGCACTGCTTACTTCCTTCTTGTATGCCATTGCCACAACCTCATCCTGTAACCCTCTACCAAGAGTGGCTCTTGGGCTTTGTATTGGGTGAACAATAATATAAAACAAACATAATAGAAGACAGATGTTACTGATCAAGAAAGAATAGATTCCAGAGATCGTTGCCTTTCCTGATTGCTGTGAGCTTAACCTCTCCAAGTTTAGGGGTAGCTGTTATATATCCTGCATATCCTCATAATATGCACTGCTTACTCCCTTTTTGTACGCCCTTGCAACCTCACCTCGTCAATCTCTATCAGGAGAGGCTTTGGGGCTTTGTATTGGGTAGACAATGATATGAAAAATCTTTAATTTTCAGGGTTCAAGCAAACACAAACACACACACACAGTCACTGGTCCTTTAAATACACTGGTGTACTGAAAAGTTCCGACTCGACCAAGAATTTATTTGAAAACTTCTGTTTGCTCATGGAAAGAGAGACTGGCCGAGAACTTTTCAGCACCCTCTTAATTTAGATATAACTTTATCTCTTCTGCTTTGGGGAATTCAATTTTTTCTAGGATATATACGGATTTTTTTGTCAAGGTTGGTGTCTGGACTTAAATGCATAAAACTGGTTCTGTCATATCTGAGCACGAGCTGCCAAGACCTCACTTCAGGCTCAAAAGCATCTCTGAGCCCTTGTGGGTGACGAATTATTTTCTATCCTTCAACCCCCCTCTCCCACAGGCGGGATGTGGCAAGCCTTTCGCTGCTCTACCGTTATTTACATGTAAGTTGCTCGGATGAACTACATTTCCTGGTCCCGCTAAAGTAAACCTTCACGGCAAGAATACGCCATGTCACCCACTCGAGCAGCTTCTTCTCCTGAACCACTGTTCCATGGAATCGACTCCCAAGAGGATGTTTGCCCGATCACTACAATCTAAACCTATTCAAGGCTATGGTTAATCATTATCTCGATCACCTATACTCACAAATTGCCTCCAAACGTAACCGTCTACCTAGAGTGGCCCCGGGTCTTGTAAAAGGTGACTGTATAAATCAAATATTTAGACATGTTGGCCAACGCCTTTTATATCTGATTATTTTGACTGGGCTAATTGGTATGCCAACGTATGCACCTGGCCCTCACTTCACTTACAAGTGTCTGGAAGCGAATCGCTTTCCATATCTACTTCATTAATGCCCAGCAGACGTTCGATCTATTTTCATTGTGGCTACAAAAGGTCAGCTGTGTTCAGACTTGTATAAGCAAACTAGGACAGCTAATATGTCGAAACTAATTGCATCAACTGAGAATCTCTTTTCCGTACCAAAAATGTTGACATGTTTTGGAAGGTAATTATTTCAAGACAGCATATTTCGCGAAAGAGACATTTGCAGAAAACTGTAAGAGTACATTTTTATATTCACTTATAGTGATTTTAAGAATAATCATATTTTAATTAAGAAATGTTTATGACCAAAGTATAACAGTAGGTTCTACGTGAAAAGAAGCAAGATCATTTTACAAGTTTGGTAAAAATCCTTACCTATATATTTACCTACGAATATTTTGTGCAGGTAAAATAGCTCTTAATTCATGTTTCCGTTGTGTAAAATAATTAACGATCAATATTTTCTAGTGGCGAAATACTTCCTAATTCATATCTCGTACTTGTAAAAGACTTCTCGATCCATTATCTCAAATTGCAGACTATCTCTAGGTTCATATTTCGTTCTTGAAAACATTAATCGATCGATATTTTGTTTTGTACTGCCACTCAAATACCTAGAATCAATCCCCCAAAATCTCAAGTCAGAAGGTTACTTTTAAATCAGGCAGAACAGTTGATTTGTAATAATATCTTTGTTTCCTTAACAGCTTAACCTCTTTTTAAGTGAAGTGATGTGTCTTCCCATAAATATATGATAATCATTTCTAAATTCGTCAATAATTTTGTTCGGATGAAGCGGCTTTTTATCCTGTTATCTTTACACAGAAGATTGCTATGCGACGATAACGGTCGCGGAATAGAAGACGCAGGTTGTAAATTCATGATGCAGTTCTATGACATCGTAACCACACGAGAGACCGAAATATTAACAGAACCATATGTCTAGATGCAATGTAATGCGTTGTGACGAGTTTGAAATGTAATTTTGTCGAGTGTAAGCTTCTTTGTTTTAATGTAGATGGCCTCCCAATATGTGAAGGTTCTTTTTACTATGTATATGTGTGAGTATTATTGTGTTATTAACTAATATATGTCTGATATTATTGTTGTAGCCGAGAAAGGGTTACTGAATGAAGAACAACCAAACCGGAAGTTCGAAATGAAATGGTAATCTTCATAATATCAGCAAAATACAATACTCACCAGCGACGTGAAGTAGGTAAACCACTGCTAGTATTGGACTACTAAAACCACTTACAATAGTGTTCATAGGTACGGTATATAAAAATTATGTACATGGCTGTGTTTTTCTAAAAAAATGTTGTTTATTAGAACTAAGATCATAAAGGTGACAGGTAAGTCTAAGGGAGAGCGTAGATAAACCAATATCTGTTGTGTTTTTTTTTATTAGCATCACAGATACAATCTCTGAACGAGCATGTAAATTGATACACTACATTTGTTTTTTTGTAGATGATCTACTTGTGTGGTTTTAGGGTTATTGAAGATTATGAGGCCAACTGTTTTAATTTTTTTATAATATATGATGAGCTTAACCTGTTTAATATTGTTAATACTAGCTATAACATTCCTACCTATTATGTTTTTGAGTGTTGTTTCAACATGTTTGTAATTATTATGCATTTAATTACAACAGTATAGGTTAATAGTTTTATGTTTATTTTGACGTACACTATTATTATTATTAATATTATCAATTTTGTTAGTGGTATTATTAAGTTTATTGAGATACATTTTAATTTGTTGATCAGTGACGTAATCAGGGAATCGATTATTAGCATGTGTTTGTTTAATGTTATGTAATTCCTTATTGAATATGTTTTGGTAAGAAAATAATATCTTCTTGTGCATTGGATTAAGATTTTTATAACAGCTAACTTATATCTTTGGGGGCATTCAGTATTATAATTAAGAAGACATGAGTTAATGCTTGTGGGTTTCCTATATAGAGAAGTAGTAAATTTATGCGTGCTGGGATCAATAAATACATCAAGGAATGGAATTTATTATTAATATTCTAGTGTAAATTTGAGGACGAAGTGACTTTCAAATTTCTTTTTAAGTTGTCTAATTTGATATATATTTTTAGCTAAAATTAAAATGTCATCTATGTAAATTAAATATATAGGGGACGTTTATTAATGTCCTTAAGTTTTTTATTTTCTAAATATGTCGTATAATAATTAGAAAAAAGAGAGGCATGGACGAGATACCATCGCGATACCGTCTATTTGAGTATAAATCTTACCTTGGGGGGTCATGAAAAGGCACTTGAGTGGTACGTGCTAATCTACGATATATATTTCTCATGTTGTCTGTCTGTGTGTCTGTGGTGGGAGTTTTTACCTCGCCCAGGCCACATTTCTCACTCAATTTCGATGCGGTTTTCACTACAAGTTTGTAAATGGCTGCCGTAAGGACATGACGGAGCCCGATTTTTGAGTTCGCACTCAGGTTCCGAAAAAATCGATAATCGAAAAAATCGATAATCGAAAAAATCGATAATCAAAAAAATCTGCTTACTGAAGGAACGATCGCATTTCAACCAAATTTGACACCCTCTTAGAGTCTACCATTAGAAGTGTTGTCCAGAAGTTTCATGACCACGGACCCCTAAACAGCGCGGAAAATCGATAAAACCCCAAAACCGATACGCCCAGATGTCGGTTTTTAGCGAAAACCGACCGGATTTATGAGGAGGCCATTGGGAGTCACCATGTGAAGTTTCAGCTCTGAGCGCCCCCCAAACAGAGTGCAAATCGACAATCGGTCAACCCTTAAAAATGTTTTTTTTTCCGGTTGGGTATTTCCTAAATGCAGATTAATTTAAGGTCACGCTATGCGCGGGAAGAAACAGGTCAGTGCGTGCAGTGGAGTGGAAGAAAACATTTGACCTCAAATTCTGGAATGGGTGCAGGGCCATTGAAATTCGGCTTTTTTTTATCCCAGCTACCAGGTCTGACTTTGAGCCACAAATGACATATTCGACTTTGTCAACACTTTTGCTTTAATCGTCGCATCTTACCAAAATAAGCACTTCATTTATTCGCGTCTTTACTGAAAAAAACTAGCATACGTGCTGAGTGAAAATGGTTCCGCCCTCAGCAGTGTATTTTCCAATTCTTTAAACCTTTTCCCCTAGCCCAGGCCGCACCTTAGACATGACGAAAACAGCAGGGCTTCCTCCCAATCCATTTCAAAGCTAATGCTGGCAAACGGTTAGCGGCTTTTTGTTGTCGCACAAACCAAACGAGCAAATTCTTCATTGCAGCTCTTTGCATTCTCACCGCCGGCATCACGTGCGTTAGAGCCAAGCTGCATATGCAGCAGGCAGCTTGACCCCGTTTACGGCCAAGCCTTGCGCTTGCCAAATCATGCGCGCGTGCGTGAATGCGCGCTAGCATCTTCCATTTGCGTGAGCTCATTCATTGGTCTAAGTCATGGCCGTTTCACTATTTTTTAACCTTCAACGCTTCAACGTTTTGGTTGCGTAACCTCTTCCTAGAGCGACGTTTTCGTGCTGCCACAAAGCATGGCCGATAGCTAGAAGCTTTTTCCATACCGCTCCACTGCATTTTTAGTTTCCGTATACAACGAAGTTGCACCGCTTCAGCTTTGGCATCAAATTCTATTCGCATTCTTACACAGTATTTCTAAAACCCTTCAAATGGCTCCTACACGACGAACATCCGCACGTCAGCAACTGAAGACCCCTAATACCGGTAACGTTACACATGCAGAACAGGCGACTGCGGAGGAGCACATAATAACTCCGGTTACAGATGATCATATAGCGTCTACTTCAACCTTTGCTTTGCACTCTTCTGCGTGCCGTAGCGATGACCAAACCGGCAGCTCTGCAAAGGCTGCAAAAACATCCAGGCGAGGCAACCTTAGCAGGCGTTCTAAAAAAAAAGCCTCACTGGCTAAGGGGAAACAGGAGCAGGATTTCATTGAGTGCGCCTCCTTGGTGGCGAAGCGGCTGGCGTCTACTTCAACCTCTGCTTTGCACTCTTCTGAGTGCCGTGGCGATGACCGACCCGGCGGCTTTGCTAAGCGTGCCAAAATACCATGGCGAGACAGCCTTAGCAGGCGTTCTAAAAGAGAAAGCGAGAGGAGGAAACCGAGGTAGACGCCTCTTGGGGGCTTTCCAGTCAATCTCAACGGAGGCAGTATGTTTTGCCACATGAAACGATTGGTGAGCGTAACTACCGTTTGTACTGCCAATCAGTTTACACATATTCGTTGAAAATTAAGAGCAAACTACCTAAACGCTTACAAGACAACAAAAAAGCGGCTTCATCACAAGCGCCTTTGCGGTCTCGACAGAGCCCGCATCGAAAAGCTACTCGTAATGCAGCCGACGTCGCTGCAATTTCCACTCGACGGTCCCAGGAGACCACGGCTGAGAAAACCGCACGTAACTCAGCGAAAGTTGAGGAAACGTCCATTCGACGGTTCCAGAAATCCATGGCTGAGAAAACCGCACGCAATGCAGTCGACGCCGCTGCAACTTCTGCTGCAAGGGCATCGGAAAGTTCCGCCCAAAAGCGCACAACGCGGCAACGCGATGCAATTTCAACTTCCGCTGCTAGAACTGTAGAAGGACCTACTGAAAGGCTTGAAAGGTTGCACACTGTTAACCAGCGCCGCCATTCAAAGTAAGGGCCCTGTATCCCACCAAAGCAGTTTGGCGTTCAGCTATGAGCCAGTCTTGAAGTTTTTCGGTCGCAAATACCTCCAGATCCATGTCAGTTGTCTGTGGGCATTGCAATGCCATAAAATGGCCTGTAGAGTCTGCAGGTTTGTGTTGTTTAGACGGTAATGTACAGTTGCCACCTTTTCAAGAGCTACTTTCTCCGTCGAAAGCTCTGTTGGAGGGTTCCAGCCCAGGCTCCACGCATTTCCTCGCAAAAATCAGACTGCAGAATTGTGCCTTCCAGGTGACCTCTTTTGGTGGTAATTCCTTCCGCGAAGTCGGTTGGAATTCCGCCTTCAAGGTTCAAGGTCAGGTTTACCACCGGATTGGGTATCATTTGCCGGAAACTGCAACTGATACGGCCTTTCTACAAATATACTTCATAGCTGACTACAATCAACAGGTAGATGCCCGCATCGGCATTATTCCCGAGAACGATACAGGCCAGGACAATCCTCCTCGCAGGGATATCATAATGAGTCTCCAACAAATGCTCCACGAGACAAACAGCTATGTCCGCAGTTTTAAGTATGCTCTCGAAAATAACTCTTCTTCTGATTTCATTATTGTAATTGACTCTGACAAACGGCCTCTGGGAGCGCACGAATGTCGTTACAATGCTCCCGCAAGTAACGAAGTTTCCATCATTGTCAGCGGTGATCAGCACAACAGACGTGACATTGTTATCGAATCAGTGAAATGCACCGGTCCTACAATGCACTGCAATACCCACTACTCTTCCCTTACGGAGAAGATGGGTACCACTTTGTCATTCTGCAAAATGGGTCCACCTTAAAAACAGTGTCTTGCAGAGCTTTCTACGCCTACCTATTGATGGTCCATGATCGTGCATTCAATCATCTTCATCGAAGCCGGCAACTTTTCCATCAATTCATAGTAGACATGGCTGCTAAGATGGAATCCGAAAGACTCTGTTACATCAGATTGAATCAGACCAAGTTGCGCTGCGACTCTTACATCCACCACCGTGATGCTTTACTAAATGACGCTGATCCACACAATATAGGCAAGATGTGCATACTACCTGCAACGTTCACAGGCAGTCCACGATACAAGCACGCGAGGACGCAAGACGCGATGACATACGTTCGTAAGTATGGCCGACCAGACCTATTCATAACATTCACGTGTAACCCAATATGGTACGCAATTGCTAATCAGCCTTCGACCGTCCAGACCTCATTGCGCGCGTTTACCATCTGAAGTTGGGAAAGCTAATGGATGTGATTGCAAAGGGCCAGGTTTTGGGGGCTGTTTGCTGTCGCATGCACACTATTGAGTGCAGAAACGCGGCCTGCCTCACGCACATATACTCATTTGGCTGTGCGACAAGATTGAACTGTGAACCATTGAACTCATCGCCAACTAATTTATAGTTACAAGCATCAGTTGTCTCTCCTCACATCACCATACCATATGTACAGAAATGAATGACCCCGGCGAGATTACGAGCCCTTTCAAAAATGCGTGCGAGACCCCTTCGATAAAAAGTTCCGGTTCAACCCTGCTATCAGCTGTCAGTTTTTGACTTCTTTTCACGCCCAGGCTGCAATTAACGGAAAATGTCGATTCAACTTCCGACATTTACGGCGTCAATTCGTAACGGAGACAGATTTTCAATTTGGACTTAGGCTTTCAAAAAATTGGTAAATCGGCTGGTACTCTGGTATTTGGGTGGATTACATTCTAAAATTTCGGGCGTTCTTTACAATTCAACCAGAAATTCCTACGCGGCCCAGTTAGAGGTGCCTTGCATAGAATGCCGTGTGACCCCGTCGTCACTCAAAAATTGATACAATCCTCCGTGTTGACCATGCCCTCAGCAGTCCATTTCCCAATTCTTTAAACTTTGTTCTTTCTCCCAGGCCGCATCCCACATCCGATTTTTCAATTTACGTCATTGTGTCATGCTGGAGGCCGATTTTTTATTTCGGACTCAAACTTTGTAAAAAACCGATTAACTCACTGTGATACGGATTTTGGGGGTTTTAAGTTGAATGTCTCGCCTGCACTACGCGGCCCAGTGCGTCTAAGCTTTTCACCTCATTTTGGACTCTGTGCAGTTGACTTCGCGTTGTTAAACACTTTTGAGCTCGTTTTATTTGAACTTAAAATCGGATCAATGTATGGTTTCCAAGGTACCGGTTTAACAAAACAAGGGCAACAACAACCCCGCCCAAGTAGTATGACCAGTCTCAATATTTCAGGAAACTGGGTTGGGTGTGAAAAAGTAGTTGTTGTTAACATTGTTTTTTCATTCGGTTTTTCCACTTACGAGTACTTTTTAAAAGCTGATCGTTTTGTGTTCATTTTGTTTAATTTAATCTGTATTATAGAACTTATAAAAAATTCGCAGTGTGAGATAGGCAAGAAGTAAGGCATGTAGCAACATCAGCACGGCACTACTTTAAAGGCAACGAAGGGCAAAATATTTTAAGTCAAGTGATAGCGATTGCTGTATGAGTCGTACGATTTTTGAATCAAGCACGGGCAACGCCGGGCCATGCTGCTAGTAATATATATATATTTTTTAAATAGTGGGTTTAATATTGATGCGTGGGAGGGAAGTGTGATTGTATACATCATGGATAATGATCTCAATCATTTCATAAATTTTGTACACCCAAAGATACGATTATTTGGTTGTTTGGTTTCAGAGCATGAAGAATTTCTATAAATTCATTTGTGGAGTTAATACAATATTTACTTTGGAGGTAGGGAGTAATTAATTTCTGCGACTGTTATTATTGCATAGAAAACTTCTATGTAAACATAAAGGGATATCATCTTTGATGGTGAATATCTTTGTTGAAATGTGCATTTAACCACTCTGAAGATGACTCGTGTGAGCCGAAACCTTATATTGAGGAACAGCATAATAAAAAACATATCCAAATGTTGGACCGGATTGATCTTTATTTTCTCACGAAATTAATGCAACTATACGATGCTTATAACGGTTCATGATCAAACATAGTAGACATTCGTTGTCTGTTATACTTAACAATATAACCGTCATATAGCCTGACGTGCTTTTACCGATTTCGCCACAGAGGAGCGTTTCGGTTAGCAAGATCGATTTTACTGTTTTTACTGAAACGCTCCTCTGTGTATATGTGTTATGGAGTCCACCCCTTTTTCATACAAGTGGACTCGACCAGTGTGTACTTGTACTGCTGCCGGTGAACACCCGAAAGTTAGAAGAGAGATACACTGATACAGTGAGAGTGTGGGGTAACCGCTTTGTAGGAGTCACAGTTGCGAGCACGTAGACTCAGAAGGAAGTCCTACTTCGATACTGAATTTCCCAGACTGTATATATATTATTGCTACTAACCGCATTTCTGGATCTACTAACCGTATTACCAATTGTATTATTACGTCAATACATTTATTTGCTATATTTCATTCCTGCGTTTGTCATTCATTTTGAGACCGGATTTCATCTCGGAATCCACAACAATGTATATAAACAAAAATGTCTTATAATAATTGTCAGATTTGTCAATTTCATAATGTGTGACGTCACGTGTTCAGATTTTGATACGCATCGAGCAGATATGAATGTACGTGAGAGAATCAAGGAAAATTGTAGTTTTAAAACATTAAAATCGACCTTGCTAACCGAAACGCTCCTCTGGGGCTCAATCGGTAAAAACACGTCAGGCTATATGATGGTTCCGTCGGAGGACACATATTTTCTATGGCAATTTCTCGGACATTCAAGCCGGTAAATGTTATTAATACTGTTTATTATAAACAGTATTATAGAACATTTACTTAAATATTTGTATCTATATAAACATAAAATTGTATATATATTTATTTTGTTTGTGGTCCTTAAATAATTAAGTTAGTTCGTTTCGCTTATTTTGGTCTCAATTTACAGTGTAGGATTATCCGGTTGCCTCTGTATGTTCCGTCGTTTTTTTTATGTCAGAGATAATTCCGACTCGCCATAGTAAGAGTATCCCAACGAGTTCGCATACTGTCATGCTTTTGCATATATCATGGGAGCACATGATCCACCGGAAAATTTTTAAAGACCACAAACTGAATATTTCCATCAATACTAACGCTAAAGTGATCAATTTTCTAGACGTTACATTAAACCTGAGTAAGGACCTATATATACCATACACTAAGGATTTATACATCCATAGGTAAGTTGAGAGAAAATCCAATATTATAACAGGATATCTTTGATATCGTACACAAATTAGTACTTATTTAGGTTATGCACCAAGTCCTATAACAAAGAAATATTTAACGATAATAAAACTAAATATACTAAAACGCTAGAAAAAGCAACCCCAAAGTGATATTAGAGTATGAAGAAAGAAATAAAGATAAAAGAATGAAGAAAGAATAATGATAAAAATTTAGCTAAAACAACACAAACGTAACATTATATGGTTCAACGCTCCTTACAATAATAACTTCCAATCTGACATAGGTAAAATTTCCTTAAATTTAATTCACAAACAATTTAGTCATTCTCCAAAACTAAAAAAAAGATTTTCAACAAACCTAAAAGTTATGGTAAATTGTAGCTGTACTAAAAACATCGATAACTATATATCCGAACAAAACAATACTATATTAAAGAAGTACACAAACAAAATACTAAATAATAACTCTGCTAAAAGCCAATGCAACTGACGTAAAACCGTAACCTGTCCATTACATGGCCAGTGCATGACCGAAGGCATAATCTACAGGGCTAAGATCAGTTCAGACGACTTTGTAAAATACTACTTTGGTTCTACCGGCAACAACTGGAAATTGCGTTTTTAGCATCACCAAATGACGCTTAAAAATATTAAATACAAAAACTGCAGAACGCTCCCTAAGTATAAAAAGCGTAATCTGCTTATTAAATGGCCATTGCATGGCTGAAGGCATAATATACAGTGCTAGGATCAATTCAGACGGTGACGTTAAATATTACTTTGGGTCCCCCGAGAACAGCTGGAAATCGTGTTTTTACCACCACAAAATGACACTGAGAAATATCAAATACAAAAACTGCACAACACTTTCAAAATATGTTAGGCGATTAAGAAACAACCACAAGAACCCTACGATTAACTGGGAGATAATCGCGAAAGCTAAACTATACTATGGAAAGGGAGACAGATGTAGATTATATCTTGTAGAAAAAATTGTTAAATAACTAACTCTAACCTACTGAACAAAGAAGTGAATTAATATTTACATGTAGACGCAAAAGTCAACTTCTGCTCAAATATATTGAGTCCGATTAAAAGAGATTTTAAAATAGTTTTATGAATATTAATATAATATGCAGCAAACATTAATATGTATAGTACTTCTCATTAAAAGAATTTTTTTTTATCACTGCTTCCCCAAAAGATCACAACAGAATTCATCTTCTCGACCACCCTTCCTTATAGAACTTAATAATGTAAAACAAACACTAATTAACTATAGCTTCCCTAATCACCTTATAGACCACCAAATTAGACTACTTCTCCCCATAGTAAATAACAACGATAGTGGACATACAGTCAAAAATTATATGAATATTTTCTACAAAAACCAAATGCACATTAACTACAAACAAGATGAATCTTCACTTAGAAATATTATAAAGAAATACGTTATCCCAATTGATCCGAATAAAAAATCAAATTATCTACTATAAAAAAAATTACAAAGGCTAACCTTATCTTCAAAAATAACAACATACCAGCAAAGGCAAAATTACAACGAATGAACATTATCTATGAATTCAAATGCCCTTTAAGCAACTGTGTTCCTTATCAAACCGTATTCATAAATAATTACAGTGGTCACACAACTACATGCTTATCCATGCGCCTTACGTTACACCTATCTGATCACAGCTCTATTAGAAGCCATTTAAATACACACACAAACTTATCAGACACCATCCGAAATATACTAGTAGAAAATACAAACATAGTAACCTCATCACATGTAAAACAGATAAAAAAATAATAGAAGCCTTAATAATAAAAAAGAAAAAGCCAACACTTAATATTAAATACGAACACGGCCACAATGTGCTGTGTTCAGAAAATAAAACATCTCTATAACACTAAAAACATACACACAAAGCACGCACCCAATTAAATTGAAAAAAATAAAATCATGCTTGATAATGGTTAAAAGTATAGCCGAAAGCACTGGGAATTAGAGAACATTTGGACAGTTTCTACACACTCTGTGTCCCAAAAAGTAAACACTTGTTTAAACACAAGAAAAATGAAATAAAGAGCTTAATCGTAGTGCCTTGTCTGTCATTTTTAATAAAACATCCATAAATGAAGGATTGCTATCATAGTACACAATATATATATATATATATATATATATATATATATATATATATATATATATATTAAATAACTATTACTCTACTTTTGGTATTGAGCCCTCTTTTAAATTAATGTTAATGTTATATATTCATTTCATACTCATTACATTTGTCTATATATATATATATATATATATATATATATATGTGTATACGGACCCCCGTTTCAGATTTGAAAAAAAAATATTAATAGATTTAAGTACTATCACAGTAAGTGAAAACTCTTTTTTTGTAAAAAGCCAGCTTACAGAAAGTAACTCAATTTTTACATTCACGGGCTCCAATTATATATATTAACCAACCAGCGATGTCGCATGAGACGCGCGGTATTCTTTTAATTGGCCGACGGTACAATATCTTAGAATGGTATTTTGAAGGCTCAGCTTCAGAATAGGATCAACAGTATTTTTCTTCCTTAAAAGGAATATTTGAAAATATTTATTAGCCAATTAGTTGCGACTAAAAAAAATTAATTTTAGATTCACACGGAGCCTAATAGGTTATTATAAATATGATCAAATTTGTAACATTTATTCGAATATACTACACAAAAATACGGCTTAGCTATAGTTTGTTTACATGATGCAACAGTCTCTTGTTGTCACGCGACTAACTACTAGAATTCCTACACATAGTGCAAATGATGTAAACTTGTGACATATACATCCCCACACATATAGACGCATTTTCCGTTTATCCTATACTAATGCATTTCATTTAGTTGTACTGTAAAAAATGATACACAAAACATTTTGTGTGAAGTTGTTCGCAAAGTATCTTTGTAATCCATTTCTTTAAATTTGAAAGAAAAAAAAATTAATATTCCAATAAAAAAAAATTATTAAAATTTGCAGATTCGTGTCTGAAGATTATTAATTCTTCGTTTATATACGCATATTCCACTACAAATTGGTGACTGCCGACGAAGAACAATATAAAAATTATTGCTGACTCATCGTCATAAAATATTTTACAATGTAAGCATACAAATCCGATCATCTATGAACAAAGGTTCGATGACCTATTGCACTTACAAATGATTGGTCACCAAATATTGTAAATTGGCCGACATTTCAAAAACAATTCAAATAATTGTGAAAAACTGGCTTCATTCCGAACGTATGACCATAGAGACTTTTATCTAGCAAGTCGAATATTCAAGCCAGAAAGCAAATTGAGTCTGATGACTGCTCCAGATTAAAAAAATACATACTTTCTCTCTCTTTCTATCTCTCACTTTCTCTCTGGCTCTCTCTTTCTCTCTTTCTCTCTCTCTCTCTCTCTTCCTCTCTTTCTATCTCTCCATATTTTTTAGGGGGATTTCAGATAATTATAATTAAGTAATTCATCGAGTCTAGAAGAAATCTAAACAGAATGCAGAAAGCACTGGACGGCCGTTTCGTCCAATATTTGGGACTCATCAGCAGTGTACATCCTCTTAATTTCTATCATTTGTATATCCTTCCTTGAACCAGCTTCTAATGCTCTGGGCAGAGCGGCTTGGAGATAGCAGTCATGGCTCGTGGGGGCACAGTCCTATGGATAAAGGAACTTGGATGACTTCCACCACGGAATATGTGAACGAGCGGCGCAATATCGAGTCTAGTTCGCTACCTCTTCGTCACCGAGGCCCGTTAGTTGGTATGGCGTTTGCCTGTCAATTTAGCTGTCTGGGTTTCAGTTCTCGGTAGTGGATGCACACTGCTGATGAGTCCCAAATATAGGACGAAACGGCCGTCCGATGCTTTCTGCATTCTGTTGACGTTTCTTCTAGACTCGATGAATTAATTATGATTATCTCAAATCCTTCTAATATTTTCTTGTATATCGTTGCTTGAACCGGCTTCTAATGCTCTGGATGGAACGGCTTGGTTATAGTAGTCGTAGCTCGTGGGTGCATAGTCCTATGGGTAAAGAGAAACTTGGATGAGTTCCACCACGGAATATGTGATTGAGCGGCGCTATATCGAGTTTGATTCGCTAACTCTTCGTCACCGAGGCCCGTTTCTGCAGTTAGTATGACGTTGGCCTAATAACGTAACTGTCCGGGTTTCAATTCTCGGTAGTGATGCGCACTACTGATGAGTCCCAAATATAGTAAATTTAATCCAAGCATCTGCTCAAACACTTTGACCCCGATTAAAAGTGGTTACAAAATAGAATTTACGAATATTAAAATAATATGCAACAACTTTAAATATTCTTAAAACTCATCATTGATAACATTTCTTATATATCTATACGCACATACAATCCAATATTACTGGACTCCATTTATAAAGTGTGTGTATGCATCATTTCACCGTTATAAGTACATTAGGTTTATAGTCCCGACCTAGTAATTTTTATTTTTTATGTTTGAAGCCTTATATTTCCACCGTGTGTTCTAGTTTAAGTTAAAAAGAGAGAGATATTCCCCTTTTGAAACCAAATTTAAATTTAAATAATTTTATAAATTTTTATTTATTATTTTTTTAATTCTTCGCTTATCGAACTTAAGAATTTGAATGGTATAAATTATTATTAGTTAATTCTAATCTATTTACATTATTCCGACTATTATCCTCATCATTGTCGCCATATTTATTACAACGTTTCGGCCTTTCAGTATCTGTCTATATTTCTGAGATGAGGTTTAATGTACACTATTTATATTATTCGGACTATTGTCCTCATCTTTGTCACCATATTTATTACAACGTTTCGGTCATAACGCTGTAATAAATATGGCGACAAAGATGAGGACAATAGTCCAAATAATGTAAATAGTGTACATAATACCTCATCTCAGAAATATAGACAGATAGTTAATTCTAATATTTTACACGGCAGTAATTAAATAAACAAGTTTTAAGGCATAATCATCATCACGAGAACGTGAACTCCATAACGGTTAGAAGATATTTGCTCCTGAACATTGCACGAACAGCATGGAACTCCAAGTCGTGCTATCGACGTTGGATATTATGTATAATAATATACATAATATCCAATTTGGTACTGATAAATCTATTCTACCGCAGGAACTCTCAATACCGGGATACTTGACCCTAATGGCTAATATATACTTATAGCTCTGTTTCATAACATTCTACACTGTATTTATAACACTCGAGGAAGAAATATATTTATACGTACGTGCAAGTATATGCACGTGTATGTAGACTTCATGTCCTATCCAATCTTTATATATATATATATATATATATATATATATATATATATATATATATATATATATATATAATATAAGATGCTCAAACACTAATATTCCATGGTTATAATTTATTACATCACAATCCAATTCATCAGACCTACAAATTCAAAAAAAGTTGGGCATTGAGTTCTACCTGGATTCTATCAGTGAGACTCTTGACGACAAACCGGCCTCGAGGACCATAGCAGTAGATATCTCAAAGTCCTTCGACAAGGTGTGGCATAAAGGTTTACTACACAAGCTCTCCAATTATGGAATTACTAGAATTGTACCTTCGATCATAAAATCTTTCCTAACAGGTACGTCCCTGAAGATAGTTATTACTATGGTGCCCTAGCGGTCAACGTAGGCTTCCCAGAGGAGTCACTCTTTCGACCAAACCCTCTTCTTGAAATGATGTAACTAAGAATATACTCAGTTCATTTGTATACATATATGCCGATGATATGACTAAATACGGACGCAATTCTAAAACTCTCAATGGCCAGAGATTGGCGACTGATCTCCTTTCCGATCTTGAACAAACGACCCAATGGGGTAAAAAGTGGCTGGTTACATTCAACGCCTCAAAGACCAAGCTAGTTACGTTCCATCATCGTCGATCTAACCCTGAAATACCACCAATCAAGATGAACGGAGGTCCTCTCAGGGAAGCACAGTGCCTTGAAAGACTGTTGGGCCTCAAACTCACAGCCGACCTCAGGTAGGACTCGTAGATATGATTCCTTGCTAATCATGCAGATAAAAAGGTCACTGTACGGTTCTAGTAATTACCTGACACCTACTGCTATCCTATACGTTTACAACAGCCGGATGAGGCCGAAAACGAAGTAATGATGTCATACCATGGAATGACCTGCCAAGAGCTCACTCTCCAGTCTTGATACAGTTCAAAAGCATCACCTAGCCATTGTGGGTGAGGAATTATTCTTCACCTGTGAAAGAGGTGTTGAAACCCCTCTTTCAAAGGTGGGATGTGGCAAGTCTATCACTGTTCTGCCGCTACTTCCCTGGAAAGTGCTCAGACGAACTACATTCCCTGGTCCCGCCAAGGCAAACCTTCATGGCAAGAACACGTCATGCCTCTTAAATAGTAAGAAACCACCCACATTACTTCCATATCCCATCAGTGAGATGTAAGTTACATTCGAGAAGCTTCTTCCCGTGAACCACGGTCATGTGGAATCTATCACAAACAGGATGTTTCCCCGAGGACTACAATCTTAACCTATTCAAAGCTAGAGTTAATCGTTACCTCCCTCACCTACACCCACAAATGGCCTCCTAATGTAACTCCCTACCTCAAGTATCCCCCGGGCCTTGTAAAGAGTGATTCTCACTTATATATATATATATATATATATATATATATATATATATATATATATATATATATAAGTGAATATTGAAGTCAACACTTAGAGGCGACACAATCGTTAGGCCTGACGATTGCGTTTAGCATGAAACAGCATGACGCATTGTCCTTGTAGAGTCTTGTGTCATTTCTATCTATTATTTTGCTCAGTTCGTGTAGTAAGTAAATGCCTATGATTTCGCATGCAGCACCGTCAAAGCTTCCCATTGTAGTGTCAAATATCCCATCTTTCTTTATCCATGTTTCTTCATTGTGGAATAATAATAAATAAATACTATGTTACTTAAAAATCGAAAACTGAAAAGAGAAAATATACAAGTAAAATAAATTGACCTAAATTCATCCAAGTAAATAAATAAACAAACCAATCCCAAATAAAGATAATTAATTAAAAACTGTTCCCGCCAAAATAATACTTAGAATGAACTACAACAATCAACCCCCAAATTGAACAAATAGCTTTAATTAAATTCTCAAACCAAAACAAAACTGTTAAATAAGTGATATAAACAAATTTTTACTACGTTAATAAATAAATAAAATAGAAACAAGCAATATAATTTGACCCAAATAAATAAACAAACGACTTCCGGTAAAATAACCGCCATAATAGAATACCCACAATGCACCACTAACCCGTATATATATAAATAGCCGAGAAAAATAACAGCACATGTGGCCTGACGATTGCATATAGCATGAAACAGACTGTCGCCTCTAAGTGTTGACTTCTACGTTCACTTTTATATTTACACACACTCTATCTATGATATTGAGCACTTTATACCATAAATATAGCACTCCTTAAGACTATATTTCTCTCACTCTCTCTCTCTCTATATATATATATATATATGAAATTCCATTCGTGTCTGAAGCTGGTGCAGATAAATCTATTCTACTGCAGGAGCTCTCATTATAGGGCTTCTTGACACTAATGGTTAAAATTAACGGCCAAAATAGCTACGGACATGGTGCCAAAATTAAGGACGGGTTTTCTTGTGGCAGAGACATATAAAAACAAACAAACAAGGAGCTTGATCTCCCATATATCTGCTCCCGCGTAGCGCTTATCCACATTACCACTTTCATTTTTACTCTCTGTCGGCTTCAGGATGATGGAAATGTAATGTCCGACCGAATATCTTAGAGGATTGATAATAGGCTCACTGAATTCCTCTCAGCTATTTTTCATATTTGTGGTGACTTCAGTATTCACTACAAAGAGTGGTTTGCCTACTTGAATAAAAATGATGAAGAAGGCAGATATTGCAGAGACTCTTCTCCATCGCTTACGAATCATTGAAGAACTAACCTACTTGCATTCCTGATACGACAGGCCATCAGGCGAAATTTCTTGACGTCTTCCTCACATTCTGCCCTGAATAATGCTTCGTTAAAGTTTTACCCCACCCTCCTGGGCACGTCAGACCTTTTGCTAGTCTGTTTCAAAATTGATGCCGAACCAGAGGCATTCCTTTTTGATTTGAACGTAGGCGGCCATTCTGAATATGACAGGCGAGATAGTTTAACTGAAGAACAGAGTAAGAGGTAACACTAGCTGGATTCCATCTGTAAACAGGTCGATGATTTGTTCAGGCTTGTTGTCATTTGATTTTTACTAGTGCATAAATAAGAAGAAAAATGTAAGTGAGGATTCCATGTGGGAGTAAAAGTGATAATGTTTTAGACGAGTAGAAAGAACAGTTTTGAAAAGATTTCACAAATGTCATCCAAGAATTCTTTTAGCTTTTGTTCAAATTGAAGAGGAAAGAGGAAAGAGGAAAAAGGAATAAAGCCACAAGAGAAAGAAAGAACTGGTGATACTGGAAGAAAGGGAAGATATTTCAAGATGTTGAAGTATTCAATGTCCAAAATAAAATCTTGCCGATTGGAAAGTTTTATCTAATTACATTGAAAGTAAGGAGATAATTTGAGATAAATTTCAAGTTCTAGTACCAAAATGGAAACTCTGCAAGAACTGAAGATGAATGAGAAACAGCCGTTCCCATTAAAATAATGAAAGAAATTAAAGAGATTTAATCAATCTACTGAATATATTTCAAGTGTTTTACAAGTACAAAACAATAATGTTTATACAGATCAATGCTGACCAAGATACAGCCCTCCAAGAAAGTCAACTGGAAATGACGTCCAAAAAATTCGAATAAGAACTTACGATGTTTGAGAGGGTGATAAAAACAAGTAAATACAAGGCCCGGGAGCCACTCGATGTAGAGAGTTACAGAGCAAGAGACACAGTTTATACGGATAGGTGGGGAAGATAACGGTTAACCCTAAACTTAAACAGGTTAAGCATGTAGTGATTGAGGAAGCATACTCTTGGGAGTCACTCGAGGTAGATGATTAGAGATTAAGAAGCACAATTTATAGGAATATGTGGGGAAGATAACGGTTAACCCTAGACTTGAACAGGTTAAAATTGTAGTGATCGGGAAAGTGATCTTATGAGACGGTTCTACAGAGCAGTGGTTTGCAGGAAGAAGCTGCTTGAGTGGAACTTACTTCTCACCAATGAAATACAGAGGAAATGAGGGTGGTTGGCTCCAATTCGCGTAGCATAGCGAGTCCTAGCCATGAAGATTAGAACTGGTGGAACTAAGTAATATATTTCCATGGAAGTAGTAACAGAAGAGTAAGAGGCTTGCGAGATCTCGTCTGTGAAAGAGAGGTTGTAGGGTGGAAAATAATAATTTCTCACATACAAGAACGCAGAGACGTTTTTCGATTCTATAGAGGACTGTGAAGATAGTGTAGCTCCTGGTCGAATATGACAGCAGTACTCTACGTTAGGTCTGTTAGAGAATAGTAGGAAGAGTCAGGTATTTTCAGGAGTGGCACAGGGAATCGACCATTTATCTCGCGTCTTTAAAGATAGCTAGTATGTACAAGTTCCACTTGAGGTTTGAGTTTGAGGACCAATAGTCGCTCAAGGTAGCGGGCATCCATGAAAGAACATCAATGGAACGTGACTGGTGGTAGTTCTGGGTTCGATAGTCGAGGAGGGACTGTAAAAAGACTTCATATCGTCGACATTTTCATATTACATAGTTCCTCTTCTAATTGATAAGATTAAGAACCAATATTTAGCTGTTGACTGAAGATCAAGAAATATGAAAAAAGGAGGGAAATGGTGATGATAAAAATGATAAATCATACTAAACACGCATAATAAGCGGCGCTTTGAAAAAGTCTGAACTGATTCGTGAACATAAAGGAATAATAATAATAAGCCATTTCCTTTATCACTCGCTTTCTTCTCAGGACTGTAATATATTGATCAAAAGTTCTGGTAACATAGATATAGCACTCTCTCTACATTCATCCCAGAACATGTTTCTGGGAATTTAATGTTCATCATATCAAGGGGCTTATGGATTCCAATATTACTTACGTGCCAGTATTCAGGCTTTCAATTTTTCCATTACCCAGTCTCACAGTCAAATTGTGGATTTCCCGACACGTTTCTCTAATATACCTGATCAACATTCTTCTTTATTATATTTGTTCCTTACTTTCGACCCTTTTTCTGTAAGATATCACTTTTCCTTTTATCGCTCTCCTTCTTCTCAGGACCGTAATATATTAAAAAAAAAAATTCCATTGCTAAGTCTCTCAGTCAAATAGTGGATTTCCCTACACGTTTCTCTAATATATCTGATCAACATTCTTCTTTACTTCATTTGTTCCTTACTTTCCTCCCTTTTTCTGTAAGATATCACTTTTCCTTTTATCGCTCTCCTTCTTCTCAGGACCGTAATATATTAACATTTTTTTCCATTGCTAAGTCTCTCAGTCAAATAGTGGATTTCCCTACACGTTTCTCTAATATATCTGATCAACATTCTTCATTTACTTCATATTTCTTTTGAGTAGTCTATTAGAAAGGACCCTCCTATTTAGAAGTCATCTTTCTGCTAACAGCGTACTTACTGGGATTCATGTCATGCCTTTAATCGAGACGCTCCTTGGATTGTTATTCGTAACTTTCCTTCTGAGAATTATGTCCCAGAGATTTCTTCTTGGGTGAAACCGGCATTGATACTTTTGTACTTTCTCGGAAATACCTGGTGAAACCACAATCTTTTACTTGGTTTACACCGGCCTGTTCAGCCGCTGTAGCCCACCAGAATCACATTTTCTGGCTGTAGAAGCATGATAGTTCAGTTCACAACAGACCCATATTTATCTCTGTTCAGAATAATTGTAAACATGTCCTCAAAGAGGTTCTTTGTTTGCCGATAGAATGAAGCCCAGTATACCTTGTAACAAGTTTGGTTCCCGTGACTAATGGCTGCTCTGTAATAGTGTGTTAAGTAAGAGTAAGTACTCTATTCTTCCACTCTTCAATCAATTTGAAATGTCAACCTCATGATAAAGCAAAATGCTTTGCTCGTAAATTCATTTCAGATTCAACACTTGACTCATCTGGATTATTTTTGCCTGATATTCTACTTAGAACTGAGTCTCTATTGAGTGATATGCATAACTCCATCCACGATATCAGCTATCAGCTATCATCTATAATCTGAATCCCCACAATGTATGTGAATTTTATATTATCCCTGAAATTAACAAATGTACTCTGAAATGACTCTTTTTCTTTCTAAATGCTGCAATAAATCTCTTGCTGCTTCATGATTTCCTGATTGTTAGAAATCCTCTTCTGCAGTTCCTGTTTTTAAGAACTTAGACAAAGCGACTGATCCCTCTATCGACATATTAGCCTTCTTTCTCTTTTTGGCAAAGTACTAGGGGCCCTAATAATCTCCGAACTGGTGAATCATTTCAAATCATAGGGCCTTCTTTAAGATAAGCAGTATAGTTTTCGATTCTTTAGGTCAGCTGCTGATGTGTTAACCATTATTACTAAAAGAGTCTATCAAGCTTTAGATAAGTATGGTGAACCTCAGGTTGTTGTTTTGGATCTTTTTAAGCGTTTTATCCCAAGCAAGGTGGGAATCCACTACCACGAAAGGGGTTACAGAGAATTGGAGTGAGACCAAATAGGAGTGATAGAGGAAAAGATGAAGAGAAGGATAGGGGATAGATCAAGGCATCTGGAGACGTCGATTCACATTACATTTGAATAGTTGGAGATTATGGCTATCAGGGAAACAGGAAGAGGGGATGGAGTTCCACAGGCGAGAGGTGCGACACATGAAGCTATTGGAGTAGAAGAGACAGCTACATTTAACAGTTTCGACAGTGAAAAGGCGAGAGCGAGATGCCGGCCTAGTTGAACGCTTAAATTCATGAAGTCTGGGAACTAGCGAAAGCAGCTCATCGGAGAAGTTACCATGAAAATATTTTAAAAAAAGACAGAGGGAGGCGACGTCTGTGAGTTGTTGACTGAAGTCTATGAGAGAGTGACTGCAGACGAGATGCCAGATCAGGCTCGAAAACATTTAACATGGTTCAGCATACTGGTCTTCGTCATAAGTTGAACTGTTATCGTATTTCTGGGAGAATTTTTGAACTGATTCAGTCTTTTTTATCAAATCGCGAAATTAATGTTATTTTGAATGGCCATTCTTCTAGATCATTTGACATTAATGCAACTCTTCCACAGCTACTTTGAACCTATATTTTTCCTAATTTTCTTAAATGAGCTTCCTGACTTAGAATCTATTGTTCGCTGGGACAAATAATGACTAGTTCATTTTAACGTCTCTAAAACGAAACTTCTCTTATAATCGTCTGAAAGAACCCTTTTTACCTTCTATCAGCATGGCTGATACTAACCTCCAGGAGAGTGACCCATTGCTATAAAGCACAATCTGTCCTGTTATTTAACACACAGCTGGGTGGGGGATAGATTCATATCCTTCCCACTCGACTGGAGTTCGAAATCCGCTCTCTGATTTCTTATCCGAATCACTATTCATTGTACCACCCGCACACCCCATGTAGTTCTTACTTGTCCAGTATTTGGAATCTTTTTACATTTTGCTACTCTAGTTTGAAGAGTTTCCATAATATTTTCTCTACTACGCCTCTTGTTCAAATCCTGTTATGAAGATTTGAATCCAGTTTTTAATGCTGCTTTGAGTTTTTAAAAAAAATTTCCATTCGTTTTTTTTCTTTATGGATATAGTTTTTTGTATCATTCTCGGGTCTAAAGCCTTCTGTATAGTCGTTCATTTTTTGGAACTTCTGTATATTGATTTGAGTTTCTTTTTTCTCCAATCTTGTAAGTGTCTTGTGTACCACAATATTGACATTCCAGCTCTTATTTGATTTCTAATGTTGACTTTAGACGTTAATTTCTTATTTATCTTCTATTTTCTCCTGTTTTGTTGAACCGAACTGGAGTATGGTAACGAATTTGTTGCGATCTTTCCGGGGAATCCAACATGAAGATCGTGTTACAAAAATATTATCTAAGGGCTTCCAACTCAGAAGAAATATTTGGATAATATCCATCTGTCTATCTCTGTCTTTTAATATCTATCTATCTATCTATCTATCTATCTATCTATCTATCTATCTATCTATCTCAGTTTTTTCATATCTATCTATCTATCTATCTATCTATCTATCTATCTATCTATCTATCTAAAGGGAATGAGGGAAATAGAAAGAAATATTTGAAAAGGTGAGAATAGGACAGAGACAGAAAAACGAGGAAAAGAAAGAAAGTGAAGGAATGAAAGAAAAGCAGCGGAAGTCAGCGAGTCACCTACCTGAATAGTCTGTGCGAATGGACGGTGAAAACCTGGGCTAGGGGAGGCCTGACAAAGAGTTTGTTGTGGAGGATCATGATCGCCCATGTCCTGACGAGATACAACGCATAGAAGAAGAAACAATAAAAATGGGAGGGAGGGAGGGAGAGAGAGAGAGACAGATATATATATATATATATATATATATATATATATATATATATATATAAAGAAAGAACAGTAAGATATATAATCCGGTGTTCTTATTGATATTTTTTATTTTTATTTCTTACAAAACAGTGATCAATGTAAATTTACAGAGCATAAATGTCATAAATAAACTGATTTAAGATATGTTTTTCGCTATACAGTAATAACCATATTTCAAAAACTGAAGCTAAAAAGTTCAAATTTAATTATATAATTAAAGTAAAAACATTAGTTTCGTTCCATCTTCAAGCGAATTTTAAATTTGAAGTTTTTAGCTTCAGTTTTTGAAACATGGTTATTACTGTGCAGCGAAAAAACATGTGTGTGCGTGCATATATATATATATATATATAGAGAGAGAGAGAGAGAGAGAGAGATTAAACAAACGAGAAGAGCTGGCAAAAACAAAAATATATATACAAATAATGAATAGAAAGAAAAAGGAAAGGGAATTCTAAAAATAGAGAACGGTAAAGATGGAAAGTCTGGGAAAGAGTGAAAGACAGAAGAAGATATAAGAAGGGAAGGGAAGAAAGCGGAACAGAAAGGAAACGAGAAAAAAATAATTGAAATAAAAGCAAAGAAAGAAAAAGAAAGAAAGAGAGAAATGAAAAGAAAGTAAGAGAGAAACAAAAAACGAAAGAGAGTGGATGAGACAAAAAGAAAGAATAAGGATAAGAAAGAAAGAAAAAGAAAAAGACAAAAAGAAGGAAAGAGGTAGAAAGTCGAATAAATGAAGGGAAGGAAAGACAGAACTATAACTAATAAGAGAGAGAAGATGTGAGAGAGAATTATAGAAAGAAAGGAAGGAAAATAAAGAGAAAGAAAAAGGATGAAAGAAAGTCAGGAAAAGTGGCGGAGGCGAAAAGAAGAAATAGAGAAAGAGAAGCTAAGAGAGGAAAAGAAGAAAAAGTGAAGGAAATATTGAAAGGGGGTTGAATGAGAGGAAAAATAAATAAAAGAAAGAAAGCTAATTAAGAAGGAAGGAGAAAAAGAGAAAGATAGATATAAAAATTAAAAATAGATTGAAAAGCGAAAAAGAAGGAAAAAGAAGAAATAAGAGATTGGTAAAGAGAAAGAGGAATTGCGTGAAAGAAAACAAAGAAAAAAAAGAAAGACGTCAGAAGAGAAGAGAGAATAAAGCGAGCAAAATAAGAACGTAGAGAAAAACACGAAAAGAGGGAAAGAAGTGGGGAGTTACAAAGAATGACTAAGAAGGATTAGCAAATAAATGAAAATACATGAGAAGGGTTAGGTAGAAAGGGAAAGAAAGAGAGGTAAGGAGAGAAAGAAGGATAAAATGAGAGGAGGAGAAGAAAGATATAGAAAAGAAGAAAGAAAGATTTAATCTGCAAAAAGGAGAGAAGAGTGAATGATATAAAGCGAATGAAGGAGAGGGTAAAGAAGGAAAAAGAGAGACAGATAGTGAGAAAAGACAGTAAAAGATTAAAAGAGACGAAAAGAAAACGAAAGAAAGTGAGAAACAGAAGAAAAAAGAGGGTAAAAGTGTGAAAGTAAGTGAAATGAAAATAAAAAAAATAATAACCATCTGAAGAAGGCCGGAGCGTACAACGGCCGAAACGTAATAAATATGGCGACAAAGATGAGGACAATAGTCCGAATAATGTAAATAATATACATAATACCTCATCTCAGAAATATAGACAGACTCCAAAAAAAAAACAAAAAATAAGAGATAAATAGAAGAAAAAAAAAAAAAAAGAGAAAGTGAAGGGTATAGAAAGAGAAAAAATAATTCAAAGAATAAAAATGGAGGCAAGTAAGAAAAACGGGTTATGGAAAAAAAGAGATGCAGAGAAATAGAAAGAAAAACAGAAAGATAATGAAAGAGAGGAAGGAAAAGAAAGAGTGAATGTAAGAGTCAAAAGAAACGAAGAAAGAGGAACGGACAAGATAAAGAGATAGATATATAAAAAGGAAAGAGGGAAAGAGAGAAAGAGAAGGAAAATGGGTGAAAGTACAAAAAAGGGGGAAGAGAGAAAGATGGGAAATTATTAAAAAATGACAGAGATAAAGAGAATGAAAGAGAGCGAAAGAAGTCAAGTAAAAAAGAGAAGGCAAGAGAGAGAGAGAGAGAGAGAGAAATTTGAAGGAAAGAGTCGATGTGCAAAAAAGGAAAAGAAAAAAGATGGTAGATGAAAAGTTAAAGTGAATATATAAAGAGAGACAAAAGGAAAAATGGAAATTTGAAATGAGAGAAATTAAAACATATCTTGAAGAAATAATCGTCAAATGATTAACCAGAGAAAATATTTACAAAGTGAAGGCATTTTCTCGCATCGCTTTAATCTAACGAGGATTTTAAATTCTTGTCCGGTTTTTCTCCTTGCAAATTTCAAATGAAACGAGCCGATCTTTCTCATATTTTCTTTTTGAAAGGAGTGACAAGATATTTCCTTTGAAACAGAAAAGGAAGAAGAAAAAGCAAATAAAAGGGTAACGCGACAAATGATTATATACGCATTCACACACGACTCTTGTGAATTCGAAATTTGAATAAACATGTTTTCCCATGACATACATCACAAAATTATGATATTTTTTTTACTCTCGATTTTCGTTATAAATTATTGCAAATTGAATATTTTTTTCTCTTCTCTCTGTTTATCATTCGGTGAATACAGACAGAATTTTAGCAGGAATAGAAATATATTATTAATAAAGATTTATAGGTTTTTCTTGCTTTTTAAATACATCATTTCTAAATATTTTTCTTTAAATTATAAGCGATTCACCTATATTTTTAGATCGGATATTTTCTTTAATATATTATTAATATACATACATACATACATACATACATATACACACACACACACACATATATATATATATATATATATATATATATATATATATATATATATTCTCTCTTTTTTATCACTATGTATACACATTCCGTCTTTCTTTTTAAATTAATCTTTTCTCATAAAGAAAAGATGTTTTAAGTTACATAACGTATTAATATAAATTACAGGTTACATAGAAATATACTCAATAATTATGGGAAATAGAAGACATCATTCTCTCGTCAGAAGAAAAGCGGGGAATTTGCACAGAATTTGCACAGAAAGTAGGATTAATTCGATACATAATAAGTTAGGAGTTTAAAACTGAGTCTTTTTTTTATAAAGTATTTAAGCAAAACCCTTAAAATGTAAATATATTAAGGCGTATCAAAAACACTTTCTTTTTTGATCAACTTTATCAACGATTATTGAAGCTTATGTAATTTTCAATATATATCTTTCAATGCTTTTTTTTTTTGGTCCCTTTCAATGTTTTCGTGGTTATCGTGATCGGATTTGCTTTCCCCTTATCCGAGCTGAAGCTGCTCACTCTTCTCTTTCCAGGCTTGACAGATTTCAAAAACATCTAAGAGGCCTTGTAGGTGATAAGATGAATAATTTCCACACTATAATTCATCTTGCTATTTCGGGATACAACAGGAATCGAAACAAATAATAATAATAATAATAATAATAATAATAATAATAATAATAATAATAATAACGACAAGACCACTGCCAACATGAAATACAGATTCTGTGATAAATATCCAGAAAAAAACTCACCAGCAGAAAATAAAATAAAATATTCTCTTTTACAGAATGTGTAGTCTAACACAAAACACGTAGTCAAATGCAAAACATGTGGCACATGAGGGCATCAATAATTCCAGATGAGGTCGGAGCCCCCGGATTGATTCTAAAGGGATCAATAAACTTATTGAAGGGATGCCTGGTAGATCACACCTTAAAAATACAAAAGAGTGTACTCGCAAGTTCAGTTCACACATTACAATGAATTTTATTTATTTATGTAAAATGTCTTTTACGGGGAGGAAACGGCAAGAAACTGGTATAAATATGACTCAGATCCAGTTATAGAGATAGGACCTGTTGCAATTTTATGGGACATACAGACAGAACAATCAAAGCTAATAGCATAGTTATCGTTTATCAAAAAGCACAAAAAGAGAATGTCCTTTCTTATTGACATGGCAGTCCCGGAAGCATGAAAAAATATATCAAAATACAAAAATCTTGAAATAAAGTATGGAAATCCCCAAAATGTGGCACATGAGGGCATCAATAATTTCAGTTGAGGTAGAAGACCTTGGATTGATTGCAAAAAGGAAGCAATAGACTCATTGAAGGGATTCCTGGTAGACCACGCCTTGAAAAAAAACATTGTACTCAGAAGTTCAGGTAACAGGTTACGAAGAACTTTATGCAAAATGGCTGATCCTATTTTTTTTACAAAAAAGATTAGTAGAAATAGAAATGAAATGGAAAAATATAGAATCGTCATGAGAATGTAATTAATACACTTAATATCGAATCATTTATTCACCAAAGGCACATCAATCAAATGCGACGATGTTGGTAGTGAAAAAAAAACAAAAAAACAATTTAAAATAAATGTCATAGACTATTTGCCCTTTTCATGTGACACATTGAAATTTGTGCATTTTTTGTAAGAAACGAAATATGATGACATTGGAAAAACAATGAAAAGAATAACAAATAATGCTGTGGTGAAACCAAGATGATATATTGATTAAAAACGAGAGGTTTTAGCGAACAGATATATTCATGCTTCCTGTTGCTGACATTAAATCTTTTATACTATGTTTGTTACCATCTCGTAATGTCAGGATTTTGCTTCTCATTATCTGCTCTAAATTGGAAGCCTTGTATCAGACTTGTATTAATATTTGTATTAAGAAAACAATTGTTCGATAATATAATGAGTTTGCTTTCTTGGAAAAGGCATGGATCTATTTTTTTCTTTCATCTATGAGTTAAATAGCAGAATAGAGTTGACCTTGTAGCCTTGATTGGTAGACAGTATATAGGACTAGATACTTTAACTTTCCAAGGAGGAGGCAACAGGAAATCATTCTATTGTCATTCTGAAGAATTTATGGCAATTCGAAGAAAAGGAATCTCTGGACCAAATACGTCGACATTGAAAAAACAATGAAAAGAATAACAAATATTTTCGTAGTGAAACCAAGATGTTACATTGATTAAAACCGAGAGGTTTTGGTGGGCAGATATAGTCATGCTTCCTGTTGTTGACATTAAATCTTTGATACTATATTTGTTCTTGTCTCATAATGTCAGTATTTTGCTTTTATAGACCATTATCACTATAGTGAGTTTTATTCTCACTCAGTGCTCTAAATTTGAAGCCTTTTACCGGACTTGTGTTAATATCTGTGATAATCTATTAATACTCTTGGGAAAGGCATAGAATCAATTTCTTCTTCCTTCAGCTATAAGTTAAATAGCAGAGTAGACTGGACCTTCTAGCCTTAATTGGTAGCCAGTATAGATGGCGGACTACTTTGAATTCCCAAAAGAAGACCGCAGGAAACCATTATTCTTTCATTCTCAGGAGGTTATGACAATTCGAAGAAAAGGTATGTATGGAGATCCATTATCGCTTATATCCAGAATGGTCATGACATTTTAAAAAGTGACTTTTAACCAGAGTGGAACCACAATACTAAGGTTTTGTAAATAGAAAATAAAATATTGACTTTTTACAGAATGCGTAGTCAAAACACAAAATACGTAGTCTAACGCCAAAAATGTGGCGCATGAGGGCATTAATAATTCCAGGTGAGGTCGGAGCTCTCGGATTGATTGGAAAAGGATCAATAGACTTATTGAAGGGATGACTGGTAGATCACGCCTTAAAAATATAAAAGAGTGTCCTCACAAGTCCAGTTCACACATTACAATGAACTTTATGTAAAATGTTTGATCTTATTGTTTTTTTTTATAAAAAAAAGATTAGTGGAAATAGTCACGAAGTCATTTCTGACTTTAGATCTCTGGTTGGGAAGAAAAGTGTATACAAGAGAAAATAAAGATAATAATAATAATAATAATAATAATAATAATAATAATAATAATAATAATAACAACAACAACAACATGATGATGATGATGATGATGATGATGAAATTCAGATTCTGTTATAAATATCCAGAAACAATTGACCATCTTGTATCAGGTTGCACGATATTGGCACCCACTGAGTATAAAACTCGCTATGATAGAGTGCGCCAATATCTGCACTGGAAAGTATGCAACTTTCGCGGAAAAGAAACTGCAAGAAAATGGTATTAACATCATCCAGATCCAGTTACAAAGACAGGACCTGTAACAATTTCATGGGACTTTATAATGCACATAGAACAAACAAAGCTAATCGCCAGACATAGTTATTCAGGACCACAAAAACAGAATGTACTTTCTTATTGACATGGCAGTCCCTACAGATTGTAATGTACTTTTAAGATCTTAAAAATCTAAAAAAAACAAAACAAAAAAAACAAGGATCTTGAAGTAGAAATCTAAAAAATATGTGGCAATACTACTACTTCTATTACTAACAATAATAATATTAATGCCTTGATGATAGACAACGTATTGCTCTCGAGGTTTCAGGTTTTAACTGAATGAAGGTGTAAATATGTACATGTTTTTTTCTTGGTGAATTAAAATTAGCTACGGTAAATACCCCGTCCAGTACCACAAATTTGCCTGTCAATTGCCTGACTGTAACCAGTTCATTAGGAGCTGACGCATTCTGCATTTTTGTTTACGAGTGGGAGTAGTAGGCGAATATCATGGCTGGACCTCAAGAGAGTTAATTATTTGTTTAGTTTGAAGGATGAGAGAGCCAAAGCAAGTTGGAAGTCACATATAGATATATGGCAATGCACTTAATCAGAAACTGTCTGGCGACTTGAAGGTATTGCTAACTGGGTCCCATCTGCAAAGTTATGTGTTGATTTCATCAAAAAAATCATCATATCGCGCACATTTGTCTGTGATGGATGCATCTGTAAACTCTTATCATGTGTGTCATTGTGGGTATATTGTGCTTCCTCTCTCTGCGTGCTGTTATCTCACCCAATAATGATAATAATAATAATAATAATAATAATAATAATAATAATAATAATAATAATAATAATGAGTTCTTGTTTGTTCTGAACCATATGTTGTTGGTATGATTCTTGATAATGGCTCAGAAAGCTGAAAGTATTGAACAAAACAAAACAACGGGATCGTTGAACAGTTTTCTTTCCACTATTTTGATCCCAGTATGCAACGCCTGATATCGAGAATATTTAACATTGAAAAACATAAGGAAAAAATTAATTATTTTTAATATGTGGAAATCTACGCCTTTTACCTGAAGAGGGTCGCGAGACCAGAAACTCGTGTAGTAAAATTATGGAAAATAAAACATAATATATTTTTTTTTTAAAATCCACATTACAACCAAAAACGTTTGCGGCACCTCTCTTCTCTTCTTTTTAATATATATATATATATATATATATATATATATATATATATATATATATATATATATATATATATATACAAGTATAGGATTGGTGTATACGGAATAGATTCCAATAACCCAAAAATATTATTCTTAAAAGAGTGCTCAATACAGAGTAGAGCAAATATAATTTATTCGAAAATTATGACATAAATATGTTATAAAATGACTATAAAAATAGCCATTTTATTTCAACCCTTCTGGTGTCTTATCAAGTGGTGGTGTTGAATATAGAACTATAAATCTATATTCAACACCTTCACTTGATATGACACCAGAAGTGTTGAAATAAAATGGCTATTTTTATAGTGATTTTATAACATTTATTTTATAATATTAGAATAAATTATATATATATATATATATATATATATATATATATATATATATATATATATATATGTATATATGAATGAGTTTCAGTCACTTATCAGGTTGCAATTCGATACCTTTTGAGTAAAATCCACATTTTTTAATATGAAAAATATATTCGACGAACTCTTGAACTTGTTTTTTATTAGAAAAAAATTTCCCCATCCAATCATTTTGCAGCGATCCAAAAAGGTATTAATCGCAGGGAGAATGATCAACTGAATACGGTGCGCAGTGTAGAACAGACCGACTTCTGGCTCAACATAATATATACATGTTATCCTCCAAAAATGGACTCACGTTTTGACTTTCTAGGACTTCTTGAAATTGGTGGCCAGTTTGAATATTTTTAAACATGCATTTCAATTCATTTCAATTAATATTTAATTTAAACCATTAACCTTCTTTGTGAGTCAAAAAACATTAATATTTCTTAATTTAAACCATTAATCTTCTTTATAAGTCAAAAAACACTGCGTTTATTTTCATTGAAAGCGTGAATTAATTTTTGAGACGACGTGTATCTATCTATCTATCTATCTATCTATCTATCTATCTATCTATCTATCTATCTATCTATCTATGCATGTGCAAATTACTTTCAGATAGAGTGTATGTGTAAGGAAACAAAAATAATAAAAACCGAAGAGGGAAAACTTATTATCTGAAGTTAGAATGTCATTGGTTTATAAGGGCTTTTAAATTTGAGAATGAATATTCATGAACGTTCGCAAATATAAAAGCCTTGATAAACCAATGCAGTTCTCACTTTTGTATATAAACACGCGTAACAAAATAAATCCTACATTTGCCTCTCAGAAGACGCGTCTAAGAATATTTTTCCCTCGTCTTTTTATTCATATATATATATATATATATATATATATATATATATATATATATATATATATATGGTGTAACTGTAACTATCAATCATATTCTTAACTAATCTTCTTAAAAATCAATATAAAATGCAAACTTTGATATTTGAAAACTTGTTTTTTTTTTCCGTTGTTGACATTTTGGTATTGAAAAATCTAGTTTATCGACGAGATTTGACTATATTTATTCCCGTTTTCATATGAAATATTACAATTATTGTTTATATATTGCTTGCAAGACACGTGGATGCACAGAGCAGATCGATCATCGATTTTTGAAAATACCAACTCATGTTAATTAATAAACCAAATAAGAACATCACTGATGAAAGATAAAATCGGAAAAAAGCGAACTAGTATTATCATATCAATGTGAATTCCTTTAAGATTACGACCAATTACATTTGTCGATTGTAATCTAATTGTTTTTACCTTCTGTGTTCTCACTATGACAGTGAAAGTTGCACAATATTGTCACTAATGAAGCCTTGAAGCAATAAAGATGGGGTTCGATTCTAAAAAGGGCCTATGAAAAACAAGAATGTTGGAAGATTAAGAACTACAAAAAAGCCATTGATAGCAACTAGGAAGAAAAAGCTGAAAGTTTTGGGACATTCAGTGAGAAAAAAAAAGTCCATATTTAATATTTGTAAAATACTTCTTCATACATAATTCATTCTTGTAAAATATTTACTGATCATTGATTCGTAATTGTAAAACACTTCGTGAGCCATACTTTATATTTTCATATAAAGTATTTCTTAATTCATATTTTTGAATTAATATTTATTCACCGTAAAATTATTCCGAATTCAGATTTCATTTTCATAAAACACTTCTCAAAATATATTTCATACTTGTAAAATAATTCTTGATCTAAATTTCGATATTGTAAAACACTTCTCGATTCATATTTCATACTTGTAAAATATTTCTCGATCCATATTGCGTTTTTGTAAAACACTGCTCAATCCATATTTGACACTTCTAAAATATTTCTCGATTCATATTTCATACTTGTAAAATACTTCTTAATCCATATAGCGTTCTTGTAAAATTCTTCCTGATCCATATTTAGTTATTACGTTTCTCAATGCATATTTCATACTTGTAAAATACTTACCGCATCACAAAATCCTCATCCAAACCGCAGTCAGATGACCATGCGGATAGATTTAGATCGATTTATAAAACAAATTTCGTTATTATAAAACTATTTCCAATTATTTTCAGCTGAATATATGGGATGCGGGCATATTATTATTTCTTTTCTCTAAAAAAATCGGATTAATGTTCTCGGATTGTTGCTATTATAACAAAGTTTCGGCCGTTGTGCTGGCTTCAGGTATCCCGATCAAGGTAATCGTCATGTAATTTCAAACTGAACTTTTCATTTAATCTACGGGTGAAAATTATGCTCGTTCCACTGTCCACGCCAAGATCTAGCTGATGTTCTCTTTCTTGTACTTTTTCATTTATTGTTAGATTTCTTTCCCACTGAAGAATCACTTCGAGGATTAAAGCAATGTTTTGTTAATATACTGGTTTATTCATTGTAAGATCAATCCCTGGGTCAACGAATACAAATTCAGTGGAATCAGGACTAACAATGGTTGAGCAATACTAACAAGACATCTCTCGACTCCATGTTCCCATCGCAGATTTTTCTTGTTTTGATGTCGATGTCAAGGGAGATTTTGTCTTGTTCTTTTTCTTCTGCTAATTCATACTAAGCCATGTCAAAGTGAATTGGTTAACTGGAAAAATATAGAATCGTCATGAGAATGTAACTAATACATTTAATATCGAATCATTTATTCACTAAAGGCACATCAATCAAATGCGACGATGTTGGTAGTGAAAAAAAACAAAAAAACAATTTAAAATAAATGTCATAGACTATTTGCCCTTTTCATGTGACACATTGAAATTTGTGCATTTTTTTAAAGAAACGAAATATGATGACATTGGAAAAACAATGAAAAGAATAACAAATAATGCTGTGGTGAAACCAAGATGATATATTGATTAAAAACGAGAGGTTTTAGCGAACAGATATATTCATGCTTCCTGTTGCTGACATTAAATCTTTTATACTATGTTTGTTACCATCTCGTAATGTCAGGATTTTGCTTCTCATTATCTGCTCTAAATTGGAAGCCTTGTATCAGACTTGTATTAATATTTGTATTAAGAAAACAATTGTTCGATAATATAATGGGTTTGCTTTCTTGGAAAAGGCATGGATCTATTTTTTTCTTTCATCTATGAGTTAAATAGCAGAATAGAGTTGACCTTGTAGCCTTGATTGGTAGACAGTATATAGGACTAGATACTTTAACTTTCCAAGGAGGAGGCAACAGGAAATCATTCTATTGTCATTCTGAAGAATTTATGGCAATTCGAAGAAAAGGAATCTCTGGACCAAATACGTCGACATTGAAAAAACAATGAAAAGAATAACAAATATTTTCGTAGTGAAACCAAGATGTTACATTGATTAAAACCGAGAGGTTTTGGTGGGCAGATATAGTCATGCTTCCTGTTGTTGACATTAAATCTTTGATACTATATTTGTTCTTGTCTCATAATGTCAGTATTTTGCTTTTATAGACCATTATCACTATAGTGAGTTTTATTCTCACTCAGTGCTCTAAATTTGAAGCCTTTTACCGGACTTGTGTTAATATGTGTATTAAGAAAACAACAGTAGCTCGATAATCTAATAAGTTTTATTAATACTCTTGGGAAAGGCATGAAATCAATTTCTTCCTTCAGCTATGAGTTAAATAGTAGAGTAACTGGACCTTCTAGCCTTAATTGGTAGCCAGTATAGATGACGGAATACTCTGAACTCCAAAGAGTCAATGGCAATTCAAAGAAAAGGAATGTATGGAGATCCATTATCGCTTATATCCAGAATGGTCATGACATTTAAAAAAGTGACTTTTAACCAGAGTGGAACCACAATACTAAGGTTTTGTAAATAGAAAATAAAATAAAATATTCTCTTTTTACAGAATGCGTAGTCAAAACACAAAATGACAAACCATACCGTAATGTTCAGAACATTGAAAGAAAAGAACTGAGTTGGGGTGCTTTGAACTCCGTGGGCATGGAATTTTAGAAAGTTATGAATCTTACATATTTTTTAAAAAAATCGCCCCAAGCAATCCACTACAGCCATTAGCACGCAAAGTGCTACAGGGGGTGGAGGAATTAGGAACAGAAATATTAATAATGAGGAGAAACTGAAAAAAGCAATGAGGAGGACAGTAGATAACGATTGACATTGCATTTAACTTTTTGCCGTTTAAAGTTTGTTGGAAGGCTTGGAGACAGGAGGGTGTTTCACAAGCGAGGAGTGCGAGATAAGAAACTGTGAGCGTAGAAGTTGCGGATACTACATTTAGCTAGCTCAACTCTAAACTGATAAGATCTCACTGCCAGTCTCGTATTGCGTTTAATGTCATACAATCTAGGTACCATAGCGTATAGCTCATTCGAAAAATTACCATGAAAGTATTTATAAAAGAAAAGGCACAAAGAGGCAACCTTATGGCAGTAGGCAAGTGTCTAAAACCGAGCTGACAGATCAGGACCAATAATATTGCTGATTCTTCTTTGGATCTTATCAAGGAGCTCCAGGAAAATAGCAGAGTCAACGGATCATACGGTGGCACGCAAAAGTTTATAACACATTAAATAACACATTTCTTTAGGTATTTCTAACAAAGATTAATGAAGCTTTTATTGCTAATATTACCTGTTTAAGCCTTTAGTCAAACAACCAGATTTTAAAAAATAATCAATAAAAATATCCCAAGAAGAAAAACCAATATTTAATGACACAAAAGCTTACAATACATTTATTAAATCATCTATGAATATTTCGTAGCGTAACCGTTATTGCTAATTACAGCATGTAGGCGTTTAGATTATTCCCCTACGAATGTCTTCCATGTTTCTTGGCTAATATTTTTCCATTATTCACGACAAAATTCGTTTTGTTCTTTCATGTTTTGTGGGTTCCTTCTTTGAATTCTCAGTTTCAGCTCTCTCCATAAATTTTCAATCAGATTGAGATCTGGAAATTGATTTGGCCATTTTAGAACGTCAATTCTATTTGAACTAAACCATAATTTTGTAAGCTTTTCAGTATGTTTAGGATCGTTGTCTTGTTGAAAGACACGACCTGGTTTCAAGCCCAGCGAATGTGCACTCTGATGTAAATTTCTCTCCCAAATATCCCAATAACATGCTCTATTCATCCTCCCTTTCTATTATCTCAATGTTCCCCACACATTGGGTTCTAAAGCAACCACAGATCATGATTGATCTGCCTCCAAATTTTAATGTTGGGACGGTATTCTTCAGCGAATATTTAGTACCTATTTTCCCCAGACATTTGCGACAGCATTTCTGCCAAAAGTACAATTTTCGTCTGACCAAAGTACATTTTTCCCAAAATGCTTCAGTTTTGATACAATGCTCGTTTGCAAAATCCAGTCATCAAGAACGTGTTTTCGATTAAAAAGTGTTTTTTTCCTTGGAGTCCTCGAAAACATGTTATATTGACAAAGTGAACGACTAATTGTATCCGTATTTACTTTTACCTCACTTACTTCTTGTCCTCCCTGAAGTTCTTTAAGCATAACTCGAGGCTCGTTGCCAACTTTTCTCGCCAATAATCTTGTCGTACGTTCCGTTAACTTTCTAGGAAGACCAGAACTTTTGCGGGGACGAATGGAATGACACATCTTGACTAACTATCGTACCAGCAGTACTCAATGACACATTTAACTTACTAGATATCTTCTTATAACCAAGTAGATTTGTAAGAAGGTCAACAATACATTTACGGAGGTCTTGATCAATTATTTTGCTTTTCCCCGTTTTGTCAATGTTTAAAGGATGGTTGACAGAAAAAGAATGACACAATATTTTTAATTACTCCTAAAACTAAACATAAAATTAAACTGGGACGTTCTAAAAAACAACTTCATCCTAATTTGGAACATTCTAATAAAATTTGAACACTTTTTATAAAAAGAAACTGTTTTTAATAAACCTTGTACTTATTTAGTACCCTATTACAGAGACGCCAGTTGTAAGGAGAGCCAAAGATTTTAGAGGCTACGCGGTACCTCATTCTCTCAGCAAACAGGGACTTAGCTTTTTCGAGAACTCGCTTACATTTATTGTGAGCAGTAGCAAATAGGTACCTATGAAGAGAGTAGACTTACTGGTATAGCCGGGAATAATGATTCCTGTGGGCTATGGCGACCAAATTGCTGGTGTGAACCATGGAGGTTTCAACTGGTATTTCCGTGAAGGGATGAAAGCGGCCATGTTGGCTTTGACCAAAGAAGAAAACTCAGTGGCACAATTTTCACTTGGGAGTTTAAAGATGTCAATCCAAGGAGCGTCATGAAGAAAATCCTGGAATGAGTCCTAGTCAGCATGTGGTAACACAAAGGGGTTTTATGGATAGGGGTTCCTGTTTAACGGATGCTGTTCGAGTGGTCCGAGTTACTAAAAAGGAAGTATTGTGAATCCTGACAAGAGTAAGAAAAAAATCCACTAGAGAAGAAGGTTGCTCGGTTTGGCTCGGGAAACGACTAGGGAAGTCCACAATTTGGGTGAAGGATTGAGCAAAGGAAAAATTTCGTGTCGTGGTGAGGATTAAAGTCACCGAAGACGAAGATGTTTGCAGATTGAAGGAGAAAATGTGCCTTTTCTATACTGTCAGCTATTGCGTCTAATATACTGCAGATTTGGCAAGAAGGGGAGCGATAAAGGAAAAAAGAGATATTAAAAGAGTTTAGTAGCGAAAGATGGAAGTATATGAAAGAGTAGTCAGCAGCCTCGAGAGACAGTTCTCTGGCAATCGGAAGATTATCCCGGTTGTTAACACCAACGCCATGCATGTGGATGCTGGAATCTTTTCTACAAAGTGGTTGATACCCTGGAACAAAGAATTCTCGCCCATCGAAGTGCAGTTGAAATGCACTGAAACGAAGTTGCATCTTTGTAGTGAGTAAAATTATTTTGTCTATATGATAAAATTATAATATATATATATATATATATATATATATATATATATATATATATATATATATATGCTGAGGCGAGTATTAAGAGAAAATTAAAACAATGACAGAAGAAAAATATTGATTAACATTAGGAAATAGGATGGCATAAAAAGTGAAAAGGACAAAATATAAAAAAATAAAAAAAAAAAAAACAGGAAAAAACCCAATAAAAATCAAGTTAAATATAAGAAAATTACAATGAATAATAATCAAATTTTCATTTCAACGATACTAATAAACATTTAAAAGTGACGAAATCATCCAGTTCTTGGATGAAAATCAGGTCAAGAAAGATTTGGTGAGGCCAACATTCCATAAAGGAGTGGGTATATTTAACTGAAGTCATACTGGTTTTGGGATAGCGGCATGATGGGATCCCCAATTTTGAACCTTTCATTTTTTTTATTCACTTTATTGGAAAAAAAAAAACATGAAGCCAAAAATTGAAACCCAGTTTGCCACACATGATTTTTTTATGTGGCGTGTCCCTTCAGGCCGTAGGTGATAATGGCTCTCCACTTCCCCCTATCCCTTGTAGCTCTCAATCTTTGTCCCTTTGGTACTTTCCCCAGACCATGTTCAGTCATCCACTTGCTTAAGCCCGCCAGGTATGTCATGCGTTGCTTTCCTTTGTCCCTCTTTCCCTATATTCGACTTGTGAGTTACAGATTCTCCAAGCCCTCCTTTCTCATTAGAAGTCCCAGAAATTTCAGGTGCCTCTTCCTGATGTTAAATATAAGCTTCCTCCTTGTTAACACCCTCTACAAAACCTCATCGTTTCCCACAACTTGGTCCATGATATCGTCAGCATCCTTCTGTAGAACCATGCCTCCGTTGCCTCGAGTCTCTTCTTCATCTTTGAGGAGATCGTCCAAATTTCGTTGCCGTAAAGGAGGACAGATGTCACGTAGCAGCTCAGTTACTCTTCTTTGTTACCAACAAAATACTTCTGTCTCGTAATACTCTGCCTAGCTTTTGGAATGCGTCATTGGTCATCCTAATACATCTTCGTGTCTCAGCGTCGCACTAATATCCTCTGTCAAAACACTTCCCAGATATTTAAATTTCTGCACCTGCTTGATTTAAATGTCCCCGACCTGTAAATCATATTTCGGGCTCATCCATTTACTGATGACTAAGCATTCTGTCTTCTTGTAGCTAATGCTTAGTCCCTTCTTCTTTCTCTCCTTTGCTACTTTCTGTAGGAGGTTTTGTAATTTCTTTTCCGTGTCTGCTATCAGCACTGTGTCATCTGCGTATCTCATGTTGTTAAGATTCTGGCCGTCAATGATAAATCCCGGTAGGAATTCTAATTCTCTCAAAATTGCCTCGATATAGGTTGAATAAACCCGGTGAGCAGACACATCCTTGCCTTACGCCTTTTCTATTTTTGTATATCTGCTGAACTCATTCTCTATGCGCATGCGTGCCGTTTGCTGCCAGTATACGTTCTTGATTATTCTAATATCTTTCACAAATATATCAAGGTTGCTGATCATTGTGGCACACGTTGTCGAAGGCCTTTTGCGTAGTCTATAAAACATAGGAGCACGTTATGCATTTATATTGCTCTTTTTTATAACATTTTGCGCAGGAATATTGCGTTCCTTGCCCAGTGTCTTTAACAAACCCGCGCTGTTCTTGTTCTATCTCTGGCCTGAGTCTACTGCGCGCTCTATTCATCAGAATACTTTTTTTTACGTGGCTCATTAGACTATTTATTCGGTGTAGTTTACATTCGTTTGCGCCTGGTTTCTTAGACAGTGTTATGATGCTGAGATCTCCCGGTATATCCTCACTGCTGTAGGTTTCATTTATTATTTCTGTGATCTTGTCTAGGGCAAAGTCATCTAGGGTTACCAGCATTCCGTCTGGCCCTGCCGCCTTGTTTCGGTTCAATTTCACCAGTGAAACTTTTACTTCGGTTTTTAGAATTTCAGGCCCGTTGGTAGTTCTGTGTATTGCCGGTTGTTCTCTTTCGTTGGGGAAGAGTTCTCAAATATATTCGTCCCAACGCTGAATTTTTTTCCTTCTCTTTTATGCAGCCTGTTGACGATTTTGTCTTCTGTCCTGTTCTCTTATTTGTTTATGCAGATCTCCTTTGTTAGTTGTAATCAATGTCTCTATTTCTGCACATTTTTTGTTTAGCCATTCTTCTTTAGCCTGCCTGCATTTAGTCCCTATTTCATTGTGTAATTTTCTGTATTCCGTTCCGTATCTTGACAGAGTCTTCTGTCTCCTTTGCATCACGTCGAGAATCTCATCAGTCATCCATTCGTTTTTTCTTCTTCATCCATTCTCCTTTGGGATGACATCGTTTGCTAATGTCAGTAAAGCTTCTCTTAGTGCGTCTCATTTCGAGATTCCATTTCATGTGTGTCCTTTGTATCTTCTTTTCACACTGGCCATATATTTTTTCTTTCAGGTACGGTTTACTCAGGAATTTGTTGTATTGCAATTTGGCTGCTGCGTTAGGCTTTTTTAGTTTTCGTAGTTACACTCTTAGTTTAGATATAACAGGGTGATGATCGCTTTTGCAGTCGGCACTTGGGTAGGTTTTGCAGTCGGCACTTGGGTAGGTTTTGCAGTCGGCACTTGGGTAGGTTTTGCAGTGAACCATTGCATTCCTTATGATAGATATCCATTAAAATGTAATATTGGGAATTAATACTAAATTAATGTAAACGCAATCATTTCATGCAGACGTGCCCATATGTGCACACACACACACACACACACATATATATGTATATATTCATATACGCATACACGTATACACGTACTGAGGCAAGTATTAAGAGAAAATTAAAACAATGATGAAAGAAAAATATAGAATAAAACTGGCAAATAAAATGGCTTAGAAAGGTGAAAAGTACAAAAAAGAAAAAAAACAAATAAAAATTAAGTTTTAAGTTTTAATATAAAAAAAATCGTGAAGATTGCATGTTTGTAAGTATGAAAACTCGCGTCGTTCTTAAATTCCTTATTGAGACAATCCATTACATTCTTTGGCGCACCTGTTGACATCCATTCTCTATTTCTTCTCTCTCTCTCGCATCTTCTGAATAACGATGCTACTACTACAGTGTCCCCGCCACCTGAAATAAAGCAATAATATTTTTCTCCCCGCAATCTCACATATTCATAAGTCTACCATTCGCTCTTTGCATTGAATATTACTTCTAGATCTGCTCTAGTACGCCTGGTATGTATTTAGAGATTCTTGTAAAATAAAAAGAAGGATCTGCAATGTTATTGGTTCTCATCTAACACCTCAGCTTCAGTCACTTCCCTACCAACATAACGTAGCTTTCCTGTGTCTTTTCTATAAATATTTTCATAGTAATTTTTCTGATAAACTTTCGTCAATGATACCCGTACTTTATGAATTTAAGCGCCATACTAGATTGGTGACAAAGTCTCATCATTTTAGAATTGAAAAAGACTAAATGTAACTATAATTTCTATGCTGTTTCTTCTTTTTCTTCTTTTCGGTCGTGGACCTCCCTTCCATCTTCTTGCTTCCCAGCCAACTTTGATCTTCAAAAGTTTCAATAGTTAACTTTTGTCTTCTTGATTCCTCTTTCATTGTTTTCACACTTTAATATTATTTTTTCTCATATTCTCTCATAACCAATAATCGCTTACGTCTTAGTAGCTTTATTGTCTTACTCGAGATGAAATGATTAAAGAAAAAGTTATCTAAGAAAATTGTTCGTCGTTCATTCTATTCGTAATGTAGCGTTGGGGTTTTTAAGAATTGCCGCTAAACAACGAGAAACCAGAGATGATACGCAATATTATCATTACGTGTGGTAGTCACACAGTTCAATTTGTCAGTGTTTCGATCGTTATTGACCTTAAAGTATTGTAAGTTAATGCACGCGTCTCTTGAAACGCGATGTTTAGAAGCATTATCAAAATTAGGTAATGTAATGAGTTTAAGCCTTACTGGTACCCAACTACACTGTCCCCGTACCTGCCTCTTCTACGTACTTTCCTCCCTGCGAAACGTGGGTGATAATTGCTATTGACGACTTTTTATCCTTTATAGCTATTAGTGAAGTTTGTCTTTTCCCCTTCACTTCCAGTCCCTGTCCTGTTATATAAGATTTTTAGGTTACTCGATGTTTTCCTCAGTCCCAACTGCCTTCAATCTATTTACAGTATTTGGACTATTGCCCTCATCTTTGTCGCCATATTTATTACAACGTCTCGGCCGTTGTACGCTCCGGTCTTCTTCAGGTGGTTGGAATGTCGAACTGAACCCTTTATTCCACTCACTGGGGTAGACTGTTCTAGTTCCACGTGCCATGTTTAATGGATGTCAGTTATCAATTATCTCCTGTTAATTCACTTCTCCAAGTTCTCCAGTGCCTTAACCAGGTATTGAACTCACACTCTTTGGGTTCTGTCACTGGATCTAACCAACGCCTTTATCCACTGTGCCATTTGCCCTTGACGTGGCACGTGGAACTAGAACAGTCTACCCCAGTGAGGAAATAAAGGGTTCAGTTCGACATTCCAACCACCTGAAGAAGGCCGGAGCGTACACCGGCCGAAATGTTGTAATAAATATGGCGACAAAGATGAGGACAATAGTTCGAATAATATAAATAGTATACATAATACCTCATCTCAGAAATATAGACAGATACTGCCTTTAACCTGTCTTGTGAGTCTCAAATTCTCCCAAACCTCTTTCCTGGTTATAAATCTTAGAATTTCAACGGTACCTTTCTGATTTTAAGTAAAAGTATCATTTTGTTACCATTTTCCATAATTGATTTAATCAGAGCAAACCCGAAACCTTGCCGGTGTCTTCAGTTTAGGAAGTCTCCTGAGAAGCGATTGTGTCATCAACCCCACTGGCTCTATCCACAGCTATGGAACCCAGTTTACCCCTCTGTGGTAGAGGACTGTTGGCGCAACAAGAAGTTTCATCTACGCATTGCCCGATTTATTAATCCGACTGGGTAACTAGATACGCTCCTACCCAGAAAAAGCCTATTGGGGAAACCGGTTTAATATCACACTAAATACCCACATTTTATGGTCCTTCAAAAGAAGCCACTTTTTAGAACAATGAGTATTTCACATATGGCCTCGTCGAAAGATTGGAAGACATACATATGAAAGATAAATACAATATTAAATCCTTAGACACTAGCATAGAAGTTAACAATTGCTTAAATCTCCTAAATAAAAATTTCCTCTTCTTTCTATAGACAATTATATAAAGATTTGCCGACTTACTATAAACCAATGTTTCATTTTCAATATCAATTTATATAATCAGAAATATGGCCTACATTTTAGTACCTTATAAACATGTCTTTTCTTAGAATATCTAGAAACTGATCCTTTCCAAAATATTTTATTTAAGCAACATGTTTCCGAGATAAAGATGATACTATAATAATATTTCCTCTGAAAAAAATATTATCTGATGTTGCAAAAGAAAAAAAAAAAAATCTAAGCAACATTGAACAGACAATTGAATTTACTTACGAAACAGAAATAAACAAAATACTACCGTTTCTTGATATCATTTTAAAGCGAACAGATATTGATTGGAATCTTAATGTCTACCGAAACTCTACGAACAAAAATGACAGCATAAACTTAGACTCACGCTACAATAACAAAATATATTCCAGAAGAAGTGGAGAAATCTTCTAAAATGCAATTAGAATTTGTTGTCTTCAACATTTACACGTTGAAAAACATATTGAAAATTTCATTTCAACTCCTTTACTCTCTTACTTACTGCATATATAATGCCAAGAGAAAAGTTTACAAAATTCGCAATAAAACAATATAAAACAAATAACATTGATAAAACAAAGCACATAATACTGCTAATCAACTCCAAAACGATTACAAATAGAAAGAACTTATTCAGTGTTAATACAGAATTTGTCACAGCTACTTCAAAAGCAGTAAGTGATTTACTCAACACAAAACAAATAGCCTTAAATCTGAATCAAGAATTTACATAACAGATGCCATGAAATATTCTATTAAAATCTATTTGATAAGACATTAGATTAAAATAAAAGATTTTATGAAAATTGCGAGGCAAGTGCGACACTGAGATCTGAAGACGCATTGGGATGGCCAAAGATGAATTCTAAAAGCTAAGCAGAGTATTAAGAAAAAGAAATTTTTTATTAGAAACAAAGAAAAGAGTACTGAACTGTTACGTGATATATGTCCTTCTCTCTTTCAGCGAATGCTGGACAATCTCTTCAAGGATGAAGAAGAGACTTGAAGCAACAAAAATGTGGTTCTACAGAAAGATGCTGAGAATACCATGGAACGAACATGTGAGCAACAACGAGGTTTTGGAGAGAATGGAAACAAAAAGGAAAGATATACATAACATCAGGATGAGGCAAGTAAAATGCCTGGGGCACTTAATAAGAAAGGAGGGCTTAGAAAATCTGATACTCACAGGATGGATTGAGGAAAAGAGGAATAGTGGAAAGCAGCGTGTAAATATAGTTGATAAGCCTGAGTAAATGGATGGTAGAATAAGGTTTGGGAGAAACAATAAGAAGACAAAATTTATTAAGAGCTACAAGGGTCAGGAGAATGTGGAGGGCCATGGTCGTCTATACCCTGAAAGGACACGGCACATAAAAGTAGAAACAAGAAGAGGGTTATTTTACAAAATAGTAGATTCAATGGTTTAGTCATTTATTACCATGGGTCCGGCCATAATACCGTCCAGGGTAAGACGATAAACCACATCCAACAGCAACGCCTCTAATCAGGAGGTTTTGAAGATCGTGGAACCACCTCTTAATTGCTAGTGTTTTTAGGTCCACCCTGACCCGGAGTGGTAGCACCTGTTAGAGTCCCAGCTATCGGCAAATAGTTAACACCCAAACTGGGGCCAAAACACTATGAAAGTGTAAAAATAGGTTTTAATAACATCAATAAATTTTCTGAGGAAAAATTATTAGCAACAATACATTTTTGAAAAAATATTACCAGCAATAAAAATCTTGTCGGCATTAAATAACCCATTAAAGTGTTGATATGCCGTAAAACAAACCAAATCCACCATAATATCGATTGAAAGAATGGAGGTTTGAGTAAAAATAATTTATGTATGCGAAAATATATTGAAAATACATTAAATTTGAAACACTCTGGACACCCTAGATCATACAACATATCCAGTTTCCATGACAAAATTACTGCTAATGGAACCTATGAAAATTAAAAAGATATCGATAAAAATAAATAAAGTTAAAAGAGAGCCTAAATTAAAATACATATACATACGACGTCAAAAAATTAGATTTAAAGGCTGAGCTTCAATGTAGACTTTAACCGGCGATTGTTGCATTTCTCACCCGACGACCCCGAACGTTTTAATATATAAGACCGATTCCATCGGTGAAGCCGTTATTTGACTGAAAGGCGTCAATCATACATTCTTTCATCTTGTCTATCATTTACCCAATACTATTCTCTCTCTCTCTCACCCTCCATATATATATATATATATATATATATATATATATATATATATATATATTATAATAAAGAGAAAGAACAGTAAGATATATAATCCTGTGTTCTTATTAATTATTTTTATTTTTTATTTAAAAAAAACAGAGCTTATTGTAAATCTACAGAGCGTAAATATTATAAATTTACTAATTTAAAAATATGGTTCCATCGCTACACAGAAACTAAAAACTTCAAATTCAATTAAGGAATTAAATTAAAGTCCCTGGTTCTGTTTCATTTTCAAGCGAATTTTGGAATAACTTATTTTGAAATTTACTATATATATATATATATATATATATATATATATATATATATATATATATATATATATATATATATATATATATGCTGTTTTATGCTAGATGCAATCGTCAGGCCACGACGATTGCATCTAGCATGAAACAGACTGTTGCCTCTAAGTGTTGACTTCAATGTTCACTTTTATATATATATATATATATATATAAGTTTGGAGACATCCTCTAGATTTAATAATTAGTAACTTTCGTACCATATTTGGTTTAATTAGCGAATGCTAAGTTAGTATGATGAAAGGCAGAATTTTTTTAGAGAGGGTTTACCTAGAATTTCAAATTCCCTTGCTTTGAGATTACCGGCAAGGATCGATTCGGTTAAAATTTTAAGGAAACTTTATGTAGTAATGTATTAATTTTATTATTATTATTGAATATATCATGAAACCTTTCAGGAAGAAAAATCTTCTCTGGTGAGTGATGAGATTAGTCGAAAAGTGACCGCAAACCTTTTGCCTGTAATATACAGTAGTCTACCGGTATAGCGCAGGCATTGGGGTCCAAGTTGGCCGATCCGCGCTACAAGTGAATCGCTGTAGCTGTTGTGGCATGTGGGCGATAATAGGAGGTTGAACACCGACCTGATTTTTGGGTCCTATTTCGTAATATATACCGTAGGTTATCGTAGATAATGGCTAGAAAAGAACCTCAAAAAATTATACTAATTTAGGCCAATGATTTCGTAAGTTTCGGAGAAATTTTCTTTTTAAGTCCAGTGCTAAGTATCTAATAAAAATTTCTCGAGCAGTTTATTATTATTTATTCGAAATTTACATGCCTAATTCGAAAATAATAAAGAAATTTTTAGTTTTGGAGTTATCGACAATAAAATTTTTTGACTCATTCGTGTCGTTGTTGGCTACGGCATGGCAGCCATTATTGGCGTTGTTTTCATCAGTGTCTGCGCAATAATCGAGACAAATCTGCTGCAAATATATGCAAACAACGCCAGTATTGGCTGCCGCGACGCGAATGAGTCCGAACTTTTATTGTCGATAACTCCAAAAAGGTAGATTTTATCAAAATTTCTGTTATTTTAGAATTAAGCATGTAAATTTACACGTAAATATAACTATTCGGGATTTTTTATTAGATACTTAGCGCAGAGCTTAAAAAGCAAATAACCCGATATTTCAACGTATTTCAGTGTTTTACGGCAGATTTTTTATACAATAAATTTTATCCGTCCTCAAAAGTAGTTCCTCTAGCAATTTCCGATTACGACCCCTAATTACTACACGCTATTTATATTTGTTTATTTATTAGAGATTCTTGATGTCTACTGTTAAAATGAACATAATCAATCGGACAAAAGTACTCCGATTTATGCCCCACCCGTGCTATCTGTTTACAGTGACTGAATTCCTGTTAATTAGTCCGATATTATAGGAACTCTTTGATCGCGTGCGAAATAGAAATATAAAGTGATCATGTGTAATTATTACTAATACAATTGGATTAGGTGTGAAACGGCCGAGGTGTTAAAATTTAGCAAAATTTGGGTTGTTTGATTATCATAATCAAGGTAAAACGTGTGAAAAAGGTGGGTGTAATTATTAAATTAAACAAAATAGCACACATCGCGGTTTATTCTGTTCAGAAGATGGCTCAGGAATTGATAAAATAGGTTGGAATTTTTTAAAAAATGAGCGATATTAAGGGTACAAGAGCAAAATCTTGGGGTTCACCATCCACCCGCGGTATACCGGGTACCGCGGTAAACTGCTTCGCCTAATAGCGGTGGACTACTATATATATATATATATATATATATATATATATATATATATATATATATATATAATTCTTTATTTAAAAATATGATTCCAACACGCTACATAAGAGTTCTCATGTTTCAAAATCAGAGCCTAAAACTTCAATATAAATACTAAAGAACTTTGGATTATTTACCTAACGAGTTCTTTCCTATTTTCTATATATTTTCACTCACACGCACACACACACACGCACACACACACACACACACACACACACACACACACACACATATATATATATATATATATATATTATTAAATGGACAAAGTCCGACAATTATTTTTTGAGACATTTTTATGTTTATACGTTCTTTTTATAGATACAAATATTTAAGTAAATGCTTGTGTTTGTAATAAACAGAAACAACATTTACCGGCCTAGAAGAATCCTTAACAGAATGCAGAAAGAACTGGACAACCATTTCGTCCTATTTTGGGACTCACCAGCAGTGCGCATCCACTGCCGAGAATCGAAACTGGACTGTTACGATACAACGCACGTTGCTTAGAGCTACAAATGACAGGAAGTTGTGGAGAGCCATGTTAGTGTGAATGAAAAACACAGCAAAGGCCGGGGGATAGTAACATTGTTTACAATTACAAAGGACGGGAAGTTGTGGAGAGCAAAGATCGCCCATAAATATGTAAATGGATATCAGAGCAGGGACAAAGAGGGAAAGTAACATGTCAAACGTTGCTTAGAGCTAAAAAGGACAGTAAGTTGTGGAGAGCATAAAGATGTGTGAATGATAGAGCAGAATGGTATAGAGTCAAATGTTGCTTAGAACTTCAAGAGACAAGAGGATGTGGAGAGACATGATCACCTACGTGCTTAAGGGACACGGCACATAAATGATGATTTCTTAATCATGCGGCTTGTTCTGTTTTATCTTCTACATCAACATCGTGTTATCGTCTTTCTTGTGTTTCGTGTTCCTTTTGTGGCAATTGGCTTTTCATTAACGGTATCGGTAAATTTTGCTTTTCACACTGTTTCCATCCATAAATGCTGAAGGCATTAATTTCAGAATTAATTTCAATGCATCGGAATTAGATGTAAATTCAGTAATGAATCCGTTTTTGCCCTGAATTAGAAAACCGAGATCGAGTCAAATGCACATAGAAGATTTCACTGGGGTATCTTTAGGCAAACGTATTCTGCATCGTTCAAAGATGCGTTTTTATAAAGATCCTTCAGCAGCTAAACATTCCCTTTGCATATTCATTAGTTTTTTATTCCTTTAACTTTGTGTTTCACTGAATGAATAGCGAGAAGAGTGAGGCATATTTTGACTTCAGGCATTAATGGCATTAATATTGGCATGTCTGTTATGGTCGTACTTCAAATCCCCAGTTTTGCTGTATGTGTCGGATTTTTTTATGTTTACGGATTGGTGGGGGTGGACTCGGGCAGCTAGGCAATTCAGAAGCATTGTACCCAAAACTTGATGTGAAAGGAGAGAAAAAAAAAAAAAAGATAGAACGCTTGTTTTTTGTAGCAGCACTTCACAGCGTCCCCGGGTATGGTTTGAGGTTGCAACGAACTGCCTCGTTGCTTACAAGCAACGTCTGTCCTTGTAATAATAATTTTCTAAGCGCGGCTTAGATGTGGCACGCGTGCTAACCGTTATACCACGTCGTAGTGCTCACATCTGATATGGTAATTTTCTCAGCCAAGGTTAAATGTGTCACACGGACGAAAGCATGGGGCACCTAGCGAGGATCGAACTCACTACTCAGTTGTAATTAATCTAGCGAGGCACTCTTGCTAACCATTATACCACGTCGAAGTGCCCAAAATGATTTTCTAAGCGTAGGTCAGATGTGGCACAAGTCTGAAAGTGTGGAGCACTCAGTGAGGATTGAACTCACTTTTCAGTCGTATTTGATATAAAAAGACAAGCTTACTAACCATTACACCACGTCGAAGTGTAAATGATTTCCTAAGCACAATTTAGATATGGCACAAGGCCGAAACTAAGGGGCTCCCAATGAGAATCGAACTCACTACTCAGTTGTAATTTTTCTAGCGAAACAAGCTTTAGATTTGGCACAAGGCCGAAAGTAAGGGACACCCAATGAGGATCAAACTCACTACTTAGCCGTAATAGGTTCTATCGAGACAAGCCTGCTATCCATTACATCGCCTCGAGGTACACTTCCTGGGCAGATATAGTGAATTTCCAAGCGTAGATTAGATGTGGCACAAGGCCGAATGTAAGGGGCAGCAAAATAAGGATCGAATTCACTACTTTGTCGTAACTGTTCTAACGAGACAAGCTTAGATGTGGCACAAGGCCAAAAGAAAGGGGCACCAATTAAGGAACGAACTCACTACTCAGGTGTAATTGTTCTAGAGTGATAAGCTTAGATGTGGTACAAGGCCGAAAGTAAGGGGCCCCAAATTAGGATCGAACTCGCTACTTAGTCTTAACTGTTATAGAGAGACCAGCTTAGATGTGGCACAAGGCCGAAAGTAAGGGGCAACTAGTGAGGATCGAACTCGCTACTCAGTTGTAATTCTTCTAGCGAGACAAGCTTGCTAACTATTACACCGCCTCGAGGTGCCTACAAAATGACTATCGTAACTCTCTGAAGGCTGAAAAGGATTCCTTTATAGCTTTCCAGACGGTCTCATTTAAATACCTTGTAGTCTCGTCCATCCAATCAGATAGGATCTAATACAAATAACAAACATTAAAAAATGGATGATAAATCAAAAACAGGTTCAATGATTTTTACCTTAACCGACCGTCACAAAAATGTTTGAATTCCAACGCCCCCCCCCCTATTCCCGCTTCTTGGTGAGGTTACAGTAGTATGCAGCATTTTTCACATACAACGTCCTTCTATGTGACGTTTACCTGAGAAGAAAAGTAAAATGATGAGCAGAATGAGAGCGAGAAATAAAGAACGGAAAAGAGAAATTAGAGAGAGAGAGAGAGAGAGGGAGAGAGGGAGAGAGAGAGAGGGAGAGAGAGAGGGAGAGGGAGGGAGAGAGAGAGAGGGAGAGAGAGAGAGGGAGAGAGAGGGAGAGGGAGGGAGAGAGAGAGAGAGGAGAGAGAGAGAGAGAGAGAGAGAGAGAGTAATTAAAATAAAAAAAATGTCGGAAGCGATAGTAAATTACTGAAACAAAAAAACAAACAAAAAAAAAACCGGGAATTCACTACATTGCTCGCTTTTTCAAAAAGTTCATAAAAAATCATAAGGATAAATGTAAAGTCGAGGTAAATACATGTGTGAGGTCCTGACCTGGCATCTCGTCTGCAGTCACTTTCTCACAGGCGTGATGTGCCTTCCCTCTGTCTTTTCTACAAATATTTTCATCGCAACTTCTCTGACGAGCTACTTTCACTGATACCCCAACTGCATGAATTTAAGCGTGCTGCTGGGTTAGCATCTCGGTTCCACCCTTTCACTGTCGAGACAATTAAATGTAAACGCCTCTTCTACTCTAGTAGCTTCTTCTCTCGCACTTCCCAACAGTAGGACTCCCTTTCTTTCATTTGCTTCCTTGATAGCTATAATTTTCAAATATTCAAATGTAATGTCAATCGACATCTTCTAATGCCTTGATCCTGGTCCCCGTCCTTCTCTATATCTTTTCCTCAAACATCCCTTCTTTACTCGTGATCTCACTCTGTGCAACCCCCTGCGTGCTAGTAGCACTCCCGACTTGCTTGGGGTGAAATGCTTTAAAAAATACATTACTTTCAAAGAATTGTTGGAACTGCTAATTAATCATAACCTATTTGGGAAGGATATTAGCGTAATGCAGAATTAATATTAGCAACAAACCGTCTTCATATTCAGTAAATATACAAAAATAAAAGGGTTGTAAGACAAGGATGTTTCATCTTACCGGACTTATCCAACCGATACAGTGAGGTGATATTGAGAGAGAAGTTGTATCAGGATTCATTATTGGCGGTTACAATCTTAACAACTTAAGTTTCATGGTAACTGCTCCGAGGAGCTGCTTTCGCCGGTTCCCAAAATTCATGAATTTAGCGTTCTACTAGGCTGGCATCTCGCTCACACCCTTTCACCGTTGAAACTGTTTAATGTAGCCGTCTCTTCTACTCCAATAGCTTCATGTTTCGCACTTCTCGTCTGTGGAACTCCCTCCCCTCTTCCTGTTTTCCTGAGAGCTATAAGCTCCAACTATTCAAATGTAATGTCAATCGACGTCTCCAGATGCCCTGATCTATCCCCTATCCTCCTCTTCATCCTTTCCTCTATCACTCCTATTTGCTCTCGCTCTAACTCTCCGTAACCCCTTGCGTGCTAGTGGCTTCCCGCCTTGCTTAGGGTGAAACGATTAAAATTAAAAAAATAGAAATGATACAATGTTGATAGCAGGCATAGAAAGGAAAATACATGAAGTTCTACAGAAGGTTGTGAAGGAAAGCGAGAAGAAAGGACTAATTCTCGATTGTAATAAGACAGAATGCATTGTTGTTAGCAAAAGAAACAGTCTAACTTCCAAATTAAAAACTGCAGATACCAAAAATCAAACAAGTAGAACAATTTAAATATCTCGGAAGTATATTAACAGAGGACAAAAAGTGCGACACTGAAATCCGAAGGCGCAATGGGATAGCGAAATATGACTTCCAGAAGCTAAGTAAAGTATTAAGAAACGGAAAAATTTTATATCATTCCTCCTTTATGGTAGTGAATAATGAACAATCTCCTCACAGATGAAGAAGAGACTTTAAGCAATAGAAATGTGATAAATACAGAAGGATGTTGAGGATACCATGGACTGAATATGCGAGCAAAGACGAAGTTTTAAAGAAAATGCCCCCCACCAAAAAAACAAAAAAATAAAAAAAACACTTATACACAACATCAAGAAGAGATAGTTGAAATTTCCAGGGTACACAATTAGGAAAGAGGACTTGGCAAATCTGATACTCACAAGACAGACTGAAGGCAAGAGGGACAACTGAAAACAGCGAATAATCTACTTAGCGAGCCTGAGTAAATGGATTGTAGAACAAAGTTTAGGAGGGATAACAAATTGAAAAAAATTATTAAGAGCTACAACAGACAGGAAATCGTGAAGATCGCCAACGTCTTGAAGGGACACGGTAGATAAAAGAAGAATAAATTAGAATTCAAATTATTAGGTTGGTGCAAAAATAATGTCGTTTTCTCACATAGTAAGATATGTGAGAAAACGACATTATTTTTGCACCAACCTAATATATAAAAACTCATTATATAATGATGATTAGATACATATTTACATTTTATGACATTAAATCTAAACCCTGTATAATAATTTTAAAAATAAATAAGTATAAAAAAAATACTGGTTTTAGGCTTGGTTTCGTTTGTTTTGTTTTATGGCATATCAATCTCAATGGGTTATTTAATGCCGACATTTTTATTGGTGGTAATATGTTTTTCTTCAAAAATCTACTTCTAGAAATATTTTTCCTATAGCTGGTCATGTTTTTTCTAAAGAATGTATAACTGTTTGTATTGCTGGTATTTTTCGTTAAAGTATTGCTGATAATAATTTTTCCTTCAAAAAATATTGCTGGTAATAATTTTTTTATTACAAAGTATTGCTGGTATTAAAACCTATTTTTACACAAGTTTGGGTGTTAACTATTTGTCCATAGCTGGGACCCTAACAGGTGCTAACATCCAGGGTCAGGGTGGACCTGGGAACACCAGCAATTAAGAGGTGGTTTCACACTCCTCAAAACCTCCTGATCAAAGGTCTTTCTGTTGGACGTAGTTTATCGTCTTACCCAGGACGAGGTTTTAGGTTTAATGTCATAATGAGAGTAAAAATGTATGTAATCATTATTATATAATGAGTTTTTATAATATTTGAATTCTAATTTATTCTTCTTTTAGAAATTAGGGGGACCCAGTGAGGATCGAACTCACAACTCAGTCGTAATTGTTCTAGTGAGATAAGCTTGTTAACCATTACACTGCTTCGAGGTGCTCCAATTTCTTCGTCTAGATAATGGTAGTTACACATTCTATATCATCAAAGAAAAAAATTAAAATCATTATAACTATCTAGACAAAGAACTTTGGGCACCTCGAGGCGGTGTAATGGTTAGAAAGTTTGTCTCATTAGAACAATTACGACTGAGTAGTGAGATCGATCCACACTGGGTGCCCCTGCTTTCGGTCTTGTGCCACATCTAAGCTACGCCTGGAAAATCGCTATCTAGACAAACAATTTAAATACACTGAAAACACATTTAGAATACTTCAATAACTTTATACTAACCGCTAAAAGAAAGGCTCCATAAATATACATCAATAATAAACATGAAACTATTGACTTTTAGATTTTTTCCTAATAATAAATATCTTAAAACCTATTTAATAAAAATACTCAAATATGTGCCGATAAACTATTATCTTTTAGATTTTTTGCCTAATAATAAATATCTAAAAACTTAAACAATAAATATACTCAAATATTTGCCAATAATGGTAAAGACCTTAGACTTATAACAACCCTATCCATATCCTCTGCCATAATTAATGTGTCAAAAAAAAAAAAAAAATAGAATGATACGCCAATTCTGATTTTCCGGACGTCGACTACTTGGATGTGAAATGAATATAAAAAAAATTGAATTCATGCGCACATTTTTCAGTTATCCGACCTCAACCCATTCTAATATTTCATGTCAGACAAGCGTTTTGAGAATTTCGAAAATCCATACGACGATGTAAATAAAGCAGAAATAAATGACTGGTTCAATGTAGACAAACCTGTGTGTAGGAACATCTGTGTAACCTGTGGGGTATATTGCTGAAAACGCCAGAGAGTGTTGAAGAGTGGGGTGTGTGGTAATAATATTACCCATGTTGAATTTCAACAGCCCTAGATTCAAATTTCAAACACGGAAACAATTATTCGACAAATATTTAAGTTAGTTGCGCTTTCCATCAGAAGCAGCCCTTATAAATAAATGTAATTGCATCGAAAGAGAAGCAGTTAGCGACAGAATCATGCAAGTCCAGTCGGAAAAATTGACGCATTTTCTTGATGAAGAAGAAGGAGTTATTTGCGTACAACGGGAGATAATTCTTTTATTTTACTCATTTCATCCCAAGCCAAGGAATAAAGCCACTAAGACACAAACAGTGAGTGTGAAAGTATAGGCAAACGATAAACATTATTAGGGAGAGAGAACAATAAAAGAAGAGGAATCACGATGACAGTTGATAGCGATTGATATTGCGTTTAAATTTTTTTAAGATCAAAGCAAGAAATGAGAGAGAAGAAACTGTTAGCATAGAACTTACGCTTACATAGAGCCAATTCATCTGTAAAATGCTGACACCTTTTTACCAATCTAGTACTGCGCTTAAATTCATAAAGCCTAACATTGAAGAAAGTTCATCAGAACAATTACCATGAAAGCATTTAAAACAAAACAAAACAAAACAAAAAAAACACAGGGAAGCTATATCACGGCGGTAGGAAAGTGGATGAAGCCGAGATATCAGGTCAAGACTAATAACATTACAGATTCTTCTTTGGATTTTGTCAAAATTTCTAATATGTAACAGGAGCACCAGATCACATGTGGAAGCAATGCTCAAAGCATGAACGAAATATGTCAGATAGATTCTGGAGAGAAAAAATGTCTAGCACGATACAGTGAACCAACTTTTCTAGAAGCAGATCTAGCAATTGATTCTGTATAATTTTTCCACATTATGTAAATTTCTTTCAAAAAATTAGTTTTTCTTAGGTGATTATTTATCCGCAAGTCAGTATTATCCAAACATATTTTTTCAACCATTGTCCCAAAGTGTTCTAATAATCTAGGAAGGACTGTAAATAGAATTCAATATGTTCAGTTGTATGGATATGAGTTATTTGATAATGATGATATTTGAGGATAATAATACTATACACACCCGTTAAGACAACTACCACCATAACACAGGCCGATAAAATTATCAACATTGTTACCTACACCACCATCACTCCTAATCTAGGATCAATCACTTCATGGCCATCTCCTCTACCATTAATACTGCTTTTTAACACTGTCTTTGTTTTTATCATCGTCATTATTATTGTTATATTATCTGTATTATTATCATCATCATTATTATGGTTACCGCAACTATTATCATAATTACGTTTTTTTACACTTTCGTTTCCATCATCATTAAGGCTAAATTTACCGCTAACACATAAACAACTATTATAATATTAATAACAATTAACATCACAGTCATTATCACTATCAGCATAATCACAATCGTCAACAACAATCAGTTAGTGTTGAAAATACAAACATCGTAATCACCATGCCAACAAAGAGAAAACAGCTTAACCAAAGAGCCAGACCAATAGGAGTGTACGTATGTGTGATGAAGTGTAAGTTTCTCTAACGGCGAAGGCGGTAGATCTGAAAAGTGTCAAGAACACCGCTACCCGCATTCTGTTGAATTAATTAATCCCAAACTAAATTATATAAATATTAATTACATTATATAAATATTAATTACATTATGTAACAAAAATCAACAATAACATTAATTACTCACTTTTGTTTATTAGGCAATAAATTGTCACTTACCATCTTCCATAATTTACTTCGACTTTGCAGTTATCCAAATGAATATTTATAAACATTCGTAAAGTTAAAAATTTTCCAAAACTAACAATGTTTTTATTTTTGTTTATAAATACTTGTTGCAAAATAAAATCCTTAAATTTGTTTTGATAAATTAGTCTTTATCTCTTTATCTCTCTCTCTCTCTCTCTCTCTATATATATATATATATATATATATATATATATATATATATATATATATATATGTATTAATTGTACTAAATCCTGAGATTATGGTTGATTCAGTTATATATATATATAACTGAATCAACCATGTTTGATTATGGTTGTATACACACACACACAGACACACACACACACACACACACACATATATATATATATATATAACTGAATCAACCATAATATCAAGATTTAGGACAATTAATTAAAAAGTATGTTTTTTTTTATAACATATCAGATTTATGGCTAAGATAATACCTACAGAAAATAATATTAAAATAGCTAAGGAAATTTAAGTATCTTGAGAAAGATCTTAATTAAATTTTTAATTAAATTCTGTAGTTTCTTTATCACCCAAATAATATATATCATAAATTATATTTTTAATATATATATATATATATATATATATATATATATATATATATATATATATATATATATATATATATATATATATATATCTTTAAAAGTATATAAATGTTTGTAAATAAGTGCTTTATATTTCGCGGCATAACTTTTTTATTTTTATTTTCCGACATTCATGTATGTTTCGATGACTAGTTGATGAGGCGGTAGACCAGTTGCCATCCAAGGCTATAGAACCCGATCTGTCCTTCTATTTACCCATAGATAGGAGAAGAAGAAGAGGATTCATAGCTTTCCCAAGGTTATTAGCATGCAAGTGAATTTCAGTAAGTTATGTGCCATGTGTGATACACGTTTAGGCGATCATGTATCTTTTGATAAATGACTGACAAGGCAGATTTTTTCTCGCAGTAGGTTGCCATTTCTTTCTGCGGTAGACCAGTTGCCATTCAAGAACCCGGTCTGTCCTGTTATTTACTCATAGGGAGGAGATGGATATTAGCACGTAAGGGAATATAATGGATTTGGCTGGAATTCGAACTCGGTTCTCGGATTCCTAAATCCGAGCCGCTATCCATTACTGCGCCGTGCCTGATTGTTAGTAAGACTAAGGAAAACACTGGAACAAAATGTTGAGTGAAGGAGGGTTTAACGACATGAGAACACGAAAATACAGTAGCTCAGTGCGACAAGCGTACGACTAAAAAGCGATACACCTTAGCGACTCACTTTTGCTACTGTTCCATGAGCGGACGTTCTACTCATAGCGGATGGACGAGTCTATATTTCAGTAATAGGTGTAGAGAAGGTTAGTCGCTCTTTCTACACAACAAAATGGAAAATTATGACCAGCTAACAGGTTATAACGAATTTCATTTTACACACATATGTGTATGTGTGTGTCACGAGATAAAGAAGGAGACAGTAGAGGAAATATATTTATAAAAAGCAAAGAAATAAAAGTAAAAATAAGAACTGAAGAAGTCTGGAAGTTACAATGAATGAAAGGTTTTGACTATCACAACTTGGATGTGAGCGAAAAATTTATGGAGATATTAGTTCGAATGGATTCATGTATAATACCCAGAGCAAATTATATAAACATACCTTCCCCAAAACAAGTTACTATTGTAAAGGGTGTTTCATTAAGACGGATTATATATAAGAGTGTTTCATTAAGACGGATCAAAGTCAGCAGTTCATCTAGGATCTTCTTGATGTCTTCAGTTCTTAAGTAGGAATCTATGCAGACAACACTACCATTTACTCCTGTCTTAATAGTAAATCCGGCAATGTTGTAAAAGTTAACCTTGCCGTTGGACTCGAAAAGACTTCCAATCAGTGATTGATTAGGTCAGGAAATAGCTTGTAAAATTTAATGCCTCCAAACGAAACTGCCTTCATTGAACTAAGTTGGAGAAAATTTCCTGCCACCGATCAGCATGGTTGATGTTCAACTACACGAGAGTACCTCATTGCGCCTTCCTGGTCTCACGTTTTCCACTGAGCTGAGGTGGAACGACTACCTTGAATCAATAGCTACATCGACTTTTAAGGGAGATTGGTTTTCTGTGTCTTGCCAGAGGGTTTTTCTTGTCTGAGTCCATCCTACACATCTACAAATCTACCATCCATCCTTGCATTGAAGACTGTTGCCATATCTGGTCTGACATCCCTGTAGTTCATCTGGAGGTGCTCGACAAAATCCAAAGACGGATCTGCAATATGATCGGTCCTGAACTGGCACCTCGTTTCCAATCAATTTCTCACAGACGTGATGTGGCTTCCCTCTGTCTTTTCTACAAATGTTTTCATGGCAACTGCTCTGACGAGCTATTTGCCTTGGTTGCTCGACTGCATTAATTTAAACGTGCTATTAGGTTGGCATTTATATCTCACCTTTTTACTGTTGAAATAGTTACATGTAACCGCCTCTTCTACTCCAACAGCTTCTTCTCTCGCACTTCCCGACAGTAGAACTCCCTTCCTCTTACTTGCTTTCTCCATAACTACAATCGCCAACAATTTAAATGTAATGTCAATCGTCATCTTCTGATGCCATGATTCCGTTCTTTTTCTTATTCTTCCCTCAACACCCCCCGATACCCAGTCTTTTCTCTTATTTAACCCTTTGTGTATTAGTGGAACTTCTACCTTGCTTGGGGTGAAATGCTTAAAAAAGGAAATTTTTCAGAAGTTACTTAATGGAAACTCACTAGTAAGTCGAAAGTCAGGTAAAGATACTCCAGATGAGTCAAGAGTAAAGTTTGAAGAGACTTTTCGAGCAAAGCATGAATGATAACTCGTATAATTGAATGAAGAAATGAGTGGGATAGGATCTACGCTATTTTAGCACATTATTACAGAGCCACCAGTAGTTACGAGAACCAAATTTGTTAGAGGCTATACAGTGCTTCATTCGAACAAAGATTTAGTCTAACTAAGAACAGGTTTGCAATCATTACGAGCGAACACCATTTGACGTCTGTTGCTATCAGAAATCTCACGTTGGTATAGCCGGAAAAAGTGATTACTGTGGGCTATAGCGGCAGAATAGGCAGGTGTGAATCAAAGAGAAGGTTGTGATTTCACCTGGTTTTTATCCAATAGGAAATCTTAGAGTAGAAGAAAGAGAAAATGAGGAAAAGGAAGAGAGAAATAATATAGAGTAAGGGCAAAGAAGGTAAAGAGATTGATGAAAGGTTAGGGTGAAAGAGGAAAAGATCGTAGTAGAAAAGAAGAAAAAAAAACAGAAAGTAAAAAAAAAAAAATGTAGAAGACCCCCGAAAGAATGCTTTTACTAAAATGTTGATCTCTTTAAATCCAGGATCAATCGATATCTATGCTACATATCCTCATAATATGCATTTCTTAGTTATTTCTACCCATCCATTGCAACAGTCTCACTCAGTAACTTTCTACCTTGAGTGGCTCTTGGGCTTTATATTGGGTGAATTAAAGTATAAAAAAGAAGATAAAAAAGTGAAAGTAAGATATAGAAAAAGTAAACATTGGATGGGATTGAGTTTACGGTTTATCAACACTTTGTGGATTATTTAAAGTCGAAGTTGGATTGTAAGAATAATACCCTTTTTGCGAGTGAATACTGCATTAAAAATCTTTTGAGAATAACAATGATTTTTCCCAGATACAACTACAATTATTTAACCAATAGCTGGGGGAGATTGATTCAAACCATAATCAAGATTATCTGCACATAAGAACCTGCACATCCGAAGAGAAAAAAAAGAGGAAGTGATAAAGAAAGCGAGAAAAAGTGCAAAAGAAAGAGAAGAAGAAGAAGAAGAAAAAAAAAAAACGAAAATGTAGAAATATATTTTTCGGTGTTTCATAGATTGCTATAAAACTTTCAGCAACTGTATTTTTTGTTGTTGTTGTCATCAAAATGAAAATAAACCCATTTATATGGCAATGGCTTCCAGCGAGCCGTTCTCCTCTTCGATTGACTACTTTAGGAATTGATAAGTAACATTCACAAGAATTATGAAGATCGCTGGCGGCCTTACCATAAATCTTTGCTGAGGCACAGGGTAGAATCCTGTCATTATGGACGATGTCGTTGAACAAGGTAACCTGATCTCGTTTACGAATTCTTATGTTGCATGCAACAGTGAAATGGCTTCTCGGTTTCTCCCCCGAGCTAAACATCCTGCAGAAAATTACTTTCAAGATACATAAAAAAAGAACCTACAGCATTCATGAATAGAAATATACAATTGATTTATTTACTATATTTTATAATATATAACGCTTCTTTTAAACAACGGCTACAAATAACTGTCGGTTTTTATATGCTAAGTCAGGATATTGGCTAATATTTACCCAAACGCCACAGACTACAGGTACTTATAAAAATCCTAAATTCATACTACTGTATTTTTAAAATAATATGATCTTTCCTCATTTATGCAGTCGTGGTGCTCCACAGAATGCCTTTCAGTGAAATGTTTTTTTTTTTTTTTTTTTAAAGTTAGTCGAATGATTACTCTTTATCTTCTCCACAGTTTTAAATTCAGAATTCTTCTTCTTCAATAGCTGGAGGGGGAGGAAGATGTAGTTTCGAATTTTTCACCAGTAGTACGATGAGAACTCGTTCAGCTCTATTCTCCGCACTGATAACCTTAACCCAACCTGCACTTTACAATGTTGAATATTTAAAAACAATAGCAGTAAAAAAAACAACAAAAAAAAAAAAACACTATTGAATTAAAGCTGAGTAAAATCGCTTAAACTACACATCTAGATAACAACAGGCGTCAAAAACTTAAATGCTTAAATCTAAAACTAAATATGCTTGTATCTTTAGCGTTTTCGATATAAAATTGCAACCGGAGATTTTTTTTTGCATTTCCTCCCCATCCTAAATATATGATTTCATCGATTTCCCCACTGAAAAGATATGGAACATAGTGGGACGATATCTGACACTTCCGGTTAGTCGATCTAAATACACTGTTGTATTGTGTTATCAGGTAAAAGAGATGTAGAATAATATATCGTAAGATAGTATTTACCATCTATACGATTGTATGCATGCAAGATTAGAGGCTTCTCTTAAAGTCCACAGACTTGCCGGTTGTGAACGCTTCGAACATCCAAAGCTCAAGTAAAAATCCGTCAGCTGCGCAGGTTTCTGTATATATCTTCCGTTTACACGCAGACACAAAGAAAAGCATACAGTATAATTCCGAATTTCCATCCAATAGCACCCACTTCCGCCTAAAGGAAAAAAATGAAAACTGTAACCGATTTGAGCCTAAAAAAGGGAATTAAAAGCCCATCACAAAAACACATCTTGACCCGAGTTCACACGCTCAAAAGCGACTGACTTCCCATCTCCAGAGACATCAAACTCGACCAGCTCGCCAAAGCCGTCACCCCAGAAAATCATAAGTTATCCTGATTACCCTTCTATAAGCCTTAATGAGTGCATTTATAACTCCACCTATCTCTTTTTTTTTCATACGAGAGACATCTACCCTAATTTTTCTTTTATTGTATTTTATGTTATTACAATTGTTTATTACTTTAAATTTTCGTTCTGCCACCAAACACTTAGTTACGCGAAAACACACGTTCATATCATAACAATGTCTTAGTATTACGGATTCTTCTGAATATATTCATCTAGATATCTGATCATTTTTAGTATTATTATACTTGTCTTAGTACTTTTATTTGCGTATAAGTATTAAATCCTTAATGCAAGAGCCAAAATAGAGAGCGACTAAGTGAGGTTGTGTGAGCGGACAGAGTGGGTAGCAAGATGTGCATATTATGAAAATATGTAAGATAGATAGCAGTTGAAGAGGTTAAAATTTGAGTGATCGAGGAAGCATCCTCTGAGGAGTGTGTTCCGCAATGCAACATTTCTGGGTAAAAAAATAAAAATAAAATAAAATCTGTCTGAAAGGAATTTCATCCTTAATGATGGAATATCAAAGGAACAAATATGAGTCGACTCATTGTTCATGGTATGGCGGGTCCTATAGCTGTGGAGTTCTAAACTGGTGAAATAAAGGAATATAGTTGGCCCTAACCTCTTCCATAAGAATAGCGATAGAATAACGATAGGCAAACATAGTTTCGTCTGAGAGAAAGGAAGTGTAGGGTAGAAAATAACTCATTAACCACAAGGCCGTGTAAACGCTTTTGAACTATGACAACGTTTGAAAATGAGGATTCTGCAGCTCTAACGTAATCTAATCTAACAATATTAATTGCACGTTTAAGCTTGATTAGTTTTGAAAGAAATATTAAATTTTATTTTCCAGCAATGTATTTGAAGATATATCTATCGTTTCCTTCTCATCTTGAAAAATACGCTTTTTTTTTGGTTAGAGCTAAGATAATCTCATAGCGAGTCTCAATCATCGCCTCACTTTTACATCTTTGAACAAATATATTTTCTTTAGATATTTTCCTTCATCTGACTCATATTTTTATGTAACTCAAACCCAAACACCAGCTACAGTTTTTTTTTCTATTTTAGTCTGAGATTGTGGTTTATAATGTCTATTAAGATCATGTCTTTTATTATGCGAGAACATTTTCACAAACAATATACAATGGATTTCCTGAAGGACTCGCTGTAAATAAGAACTCATTTCCCCATTGTTCATTGAAATCACGTTTGCTTCTTCTCATGCCTTCGTCTTTTCCTTATTCTCTTCTGTGACTGGTTATTGGATTTTACCAAATGACAATGTTCGGAAAGTCAAAAACTACATATATTCGTGAAGAATATATAAAGAATAATTTTCTAGCCGACGAGTACCAATTATTAGCTGAGTAGCAAAGAAAACTGGGATGTAATGTGCCAATGTAAGGCATCCCCAGTGCTTTAAGAAGACTTAGGGAGAGCTTTTAACAACTTCACTTGTTGCTGGGAATGTTCTCAATGTATGACAATCCTGTTGAACCGAGTTCTGTCATTTGGTTAAAATCAGTCTTGTAACATAAATCAGAATTTCTTTTTCGAAATATCTGCTTGTAAAACCTCTATATAAGAGTTATATGTGGAAAACGTTTATAGCTTTCCTTACAGAAAATATGTAGAAAGCAATGCGAAAAAGAAATAGTGTATTTAAAATCAAAATTAAAAAAAAAGTTTACCATAGGATAACTGATCTAAAAATATTTATTTTACGAGAGGATCGGATATATATATATATAAAAAAAAGCATTATTGAATTGAGAATCTTTAAAAATTATAATCTGACTTCACCTCCACAAATTTCACTTCTGATTTAGCCACCAAGCTTTCATTTTGTGGTATTTTTTTCTCTCTCAACTGCTTTTGGAGTTGGGAGAGAGGTATTTCATTTTCTTCCTTCCACTCACTCATCTATTCCCTGTCTTCAGGATTTTTCAAGCCAAACCTCAGGGATTCATCAGTTAGGTTTTCTGTTCAGTGACGGCTTCTCTATCTACATGGGCCACCATCAGTCTTATTTCTGGATGTTTTCTCTGGCCCCGTATTTATCGACAGCGGGATCCGGTTTTTTTTTCTTCTTTAACCTACACCACATTGTCTCGTGTGCATGACCACCGCAATCCAGGGGCAATCCCCATCTTGTTGGATCGTCCGCTGCCCTATAGTCTTCATGATGACAGGTTCAACATGTCGGCCTCAACCGGCCTGATGTGCCCCAACGTCTAGACTCTCCTTTTGGGAACTTCTTCCCCTTTCTCTGGTTCGACATCCTCCTGATTAACCTTCCCACTTCACATGGGACTTCCTCTTCCCCCATTTGCCTGCCTACCTCCCGACTCTTCTCTTGTGCCTTTTTACCTTTTGCCTTCTCCCATATCCCCTGGTTATCCTTGGTCAGCGCCACCGCCACTTGACCGGTGCCTTTTTTACAACGTCATGCCATACAAGTTCATTCTGGAGCACCTCCGCGTATAGGTCTGCCAGCTGGGCCTGCATAGCTGCGTTACTCCGTTACCTCTTCCGGAAAGGCCAGAGCGGCTAGCTCCGGGCGTTTCATCCTTCAATTGTACTAGTTTCACGAGGCTTCTCATTGCCTCAATCGCTGCCCCTTCATCGGCATATTCCTTTATAAGTAGTTCCTCCAGTTCACTACAGGTCAACTGAGGATCTTTCACCATGCCATCCCCTATGTAATCCGAAACTACCCACTGCAGCGTTAAATGCTATGTATACCTTTGCCTTATCAAACAGCTCATATATGCGCCGTCCCTTTTCGATTGACGCTAGCCAATCATTCAAATCTTTCGGATTTCCTCCTGTTGACCATATCAGAGGTTGGCATTGAATATTCGGGGGAAAAAAACATGGCCGCCTTTATACACGTCGCATTGAATATTCTGAGCCTTCTGATTGGTTAACTCTTCTATTGGTAAACTATAAAATGAGTCAGTTCATTTTGGCTGGCTCACTAGTACAGGGTACCCAAAAATTCCAACACTCCCCCTATTTTGGGTACATTATGGAATCTTCTTTCAAAATATTAGTAAAGTCAATATTCATATGGAACAAATACTTTAGTATTCAGAAAATATATCATTTTTTGTTTTGCAATTAATTTTTTTTTAATTTAATATCCACAAAAATTAGTTTCTATCATTTTGTCCTCTGTTAAGTATTTCAGGTTAATAAACATTAATAACAATTTTATAAGTCAACTCAATAAAGTGGGAATCTGGCTCGAAGTTGGGGTCAAAATTAATAAATTTTGTTTCATCTGTAATTACATGATTTGTCATACCCGTGTCGAGTAGGTAAGAATTATTAGTATTGGGTATAGTATCCAACCCAAACGAAAAAGCACATGTTTGTTCATTCGAAAAAGATTTTACATTTTTACAAAAACCACTCGTTGTATAAAATTGGCATTTCGCACGTATATGTCCAGCTCTTTCACAACGAAAGCAGATGATATTTGATTTTCTATTATTATTGTTCCTGTTGTTGTTGTTGTTGTTGTAATAGCTATTTTTAAGCCACTTGTTTTTAATATCATAATTCCTAGTCTGGTAGGTTTGAGGGACTGGTTTTCTGAATTTTTTAAATGACGTTCTCAGTTGCATTACGTTATTTCCTTGATTTTGGGGGGGTACACATTTTTTCAGTTTTTTCATAACTACGTAACGCAATTTTAAACTCAGTGAAAGTTAATTTTTTTTATCTTTTTGAGTTATGACGATCGTGAATGGTTTGAATGTTGCTGGTAATTCCTTCAAAATCATGGCTATTAGCAGCCCATCTGAGATAGTCTCACCTGCCAGTTTTAAGGCATTTGTGACATTCTCAGCTTGAATAATATAATCTGTTACAGATTCACTTTCTCGTCTCCTTAACGAGGTTAGTTCAGTATATAAGGCAATAATTTGGGGCTTACCTTTTGACAAGTAATGTTCGCTCAATATTCTTAGAGCTGCACGTCTGTTGTCCTTCGCTTCTCTCATTATTAAAGACAAACTCCTGTCATTCGGCGAACACGGTCGCATTTCATTCCATAAAATCATCATCTTCTTTCTGGTCATCTTGGCGAAGAATGATGTCATGAAGTTTTTGTATTCTAAGGTAGCATGGGAAATTGATTTCCCATAATTCGTATTTTGACTCGTCTACGTTAAAATACAGTCGTAATCTGGGCTCATAACCATGTTGACCATGTTCGCCAAGTCTATGAATAAAGAATACAGCGCAGTACGTAATCTGTTCAATGAAACAACGTTAAAGATTAACACTCACCAGCAGCGGTTCTGTAATTCTTCAGTCTTCGATATCAGAGGTTGGCATTGAATATTCGGAAAAAAAACATGGCCGCCTTTATACACGTCGCATTGAATATTCTGAGCCTTCTGATTGGTTAACCCTTCTATCATAAAATGAGTCAGCTCATCTTGGCTGTCTCACTAGTACAGGGTACCCAAAAATTCCAACACCTCCAAAGGTCGGGACCCTGGGTCTCCCCAGCAATCCTCTCAGGCCACTAGCGAATTATTGCCTCGCTCCTTCACCCTCAACATCTACCACTTCAGAACCTCTCCGTGGTTACTCATGTAAAAAAAAAATATATATATATATATCAATTCAAATTGAGCAAATTCGAAAATGGGAAAAGATCGAAAAAGTAGCAAATCATCCTGGCGAGACACAGAAAAAAAGGTCCAGAAATTTCAGGGAAAAACCAAAAAGTGTTCTACCTGTCACTTGTTCCTGGGTGGTTGTCAATTTATCGAGAGAATAAAAAAAATTACTACGGAGTATATTTTCAGAACTTTATGGTCAAAATAACCAGAGTCCGTTGGTTCTCACTCCTTTCCAAGATCACCAAATTATAGTCTTTCAGGGTCGGCCCCGGATCGCTGTGACTAAATGTGGTCCACAGCGTCGATCCTTGGTTACAGCAACCAAATGTAATCATACAGCACCCTACCCGGTCCTCCAAGATTTCCAACACCGATCGATGAAAATCTCTTCGATCTCAGACCAGCCTTATCCCACTTTGTGATTTAGGTTTGATCATAAGGAGGTGAAGATTGAATCGTCGCAAGTATCTTCGTGTTTGGCGGATCCAAGCAGAAGAAATGCAGAAAATGAATAGCATTCGAATAAATTGAACAAAAAGTAAATACTATTTTTATGTCTGTTCTTCGTATAATAATTGATTTATATCAAAGTTCGCATGCAAGTAATTATCAGCCTAACCCACGTCTAAATCGGAAGTGATATTTTTGTTGACTTGGTAAAGATAGGGTTGCTGTTTTGGTAAAGTTCAGCACAAAGCTGAAGACTAGGAGTTATCTTCGGCAGGCAATCACGTGGAGTGTATCACGACCGGTGGCTGGGATGAACTCTCTGCCGTTTTTCTCTTGTCTCCGCCCCCGTCTGACGAATTCGCTTCGCGCATTCGTATATATCGACATTCGCTCAAACTGGCGCTCTGAATTTGATCAGTTTCTACACACTCTCTATCCAAAAAAGAAAACATTCGTTCAAACACAAGAAAAATTAAATAAAATGCTTATTCGTAGTAACTTTCCTGTCGTCTTTAATTAATATATATATATATATATATATATATATATATATATATATATATATATATATATATATATATACCGGGTTTAACAGCAACGTTGTACAAATCGTATAAAAGCAAAATTGTCCATTTTTTAGATTAAGATTTGAACCGTTGGATCTTAGAAATGATTAAAGATATCTTACTGGAATTCTCCGCGGTTTTTATAAAACTAATGGTCTCTACTAGTACCCTGTCTGTCGTCTTTAATGAAACATATTTAAAAGAAGGATTGCTGCCTAAATACAAAATTATCATATATATATATATATATATATATATATATATATATATATATATATATATATGACTGGATGCGCACTGATGATGTGTCCAAAATATAGGACGAAACGGCAGTCCAGTTCTTTCTGCATTCTGTTGAGGTTTCTTCTAGACTCGATGAATTACTTAATTATGCTTATCTCAAATCCTCCTGATAATGTCTGTCACATTGCTTGAACCAGCTTCTACTGCCCTGGATGGAGCGAATAGGGGATAGTTGTCGTGGTTCGTGGGGGTACAGTCTCATGGGTAAGGTAAATGCGGATGAGTTCTAACCACGGAATATGTGATCGAGCGGCACTATATCGAGTTTAATTCGTTACCTCTTCGTCACCGGGGCCCGTTGGCACAGTTGGTATGATGTCTGCCTGACAACGTAACTGTTCGGTTTTCAATTCTCAGTAGTGAATGCGAACTGCTGGTGAGTCCCAAGTATAGGACGAAACGGCCGTCCAGTGCTTTCAGCATTTTGTTGAGGTTTCTTCCAGACTCAATGAATTACTTAATATATATATATATATATATATATATATATATATATATATATATATATATATATATATATATATATATATATATATATATATATGAGATAACGATATATATTAGACTAGCAGCATGGCCCGGCGTTGCTCGTGCTTGATTCAAAAATCGTACGACTCATACAGCAATCGCTGTCACTTGACTTAAAATATTTTTGCCCTTCCTTGCCATTAAAGGAGTGTGCTTTGCCGTGCTGATGTTGCTACATGCCTTACTTCTTGCCTATCTCACACTGCGAATTTTTTCTAAGCTCTATACTAAACATTAAATCTGTTACGAAAAAGGAACTAAACAAAATGAACACAAAACGATCAGCTTTAAAAAAGGACTCGTAACTGGAAAAACCGAATGAAAAAACAATGTTAACAACAAATACTTTTTCACACCCAACCCAGTTTCCTGAAATATTGAGACTGGTCATACTACTTGGGCGGGGTTGTTGTTGCCCTTGTTTTGTTAAACCGGTACTTTGGAAACCATACATTGATCCGATTTTAAGTTCAAATAAAAAGAGCTCAAAAGTGTTTAACAACTCGAAGCCAACTGGACAGAGTCCAAAATGAGGTGAAAAGCTAAGATCTACTGGGCCTCTTAATGCAGGCGAGACCTTCAACTTAAAACCCTCAAAATCCGTATCACAGTGGGTTAATCGGTTTTTACAAAGTTTGAGTCCCAAATAAAAAATCGGGCTCCAGCATGACACAATGACGTAAATTGAAAAATCGGATCTGGGATGCGGCCTGGGAGAAAGAACAAAGTTTAAAGAATTGGGAAATGGTCTGCTGAGGGCATGGTCAACACGGAGGATTGTATCAATTTTTGAGTGACGACGGGGTCACACGGCATTCTATGCAAGGCACCTCTAACTGGGCCGCGTAGGAATTTCTGGTTGAATTGTAAAGAACGCCCGAAATTTTAGAATGTAATCCGCCCAAATACCGGAGTCCCAGCCGATTTACCAATTTTTTAAAAGCCTGAGTCCAAATTGAAAATCTGTCTCCGTTACGAATTGAAGCCGTAAATGCCGGAAGTTGAATCGATATTTTACGTTAATTGAAGCCTGGGCGTGAAAAGAAGTCAAAAACTGACAGCTGATGGCAGGGTCGAACCGGAACATTTTTTCGATTTTTTGCTGCACGAAGGGGCCTCGCACGCATTTTTGAAAGGTCCCGTAATCTGGTCGGGGTCATTCATTTCTGTACATATGGTACGGGGATGTGAGGAGAGACTATTGATGCTTGTAACTATACATTAGTTGGCGATGAGTTCAATGCTTCACAGTTCAATCTTGTCGCACAGCCAAATGAGTATATGTGCGTGAGGCAGGCAGCGTTTCTGCCACTCAATAGTGTGCATGCGACAGCAAACAGCCCCAAAAACCTGGCCCTTTGTAATCACATCCATTAGCTTTCCCAACTCCAGATGGTAAACGCGCGCAATGAGGTCTGGACGGTCGAAGGCCGATTGCCCTGGCATAAGTTCTTTAGCAATTGCGTACCATTTTGGGTTGCAATTGAAATTTATGAATAGGTCTGGTCGGCCATACTTACGAACGTATGCCATCGCGTCTTGCGTCCTCGCGTGCTTGTATCGTGGACTGCCTGTGAACGTTGCAGGTAGTATGCACATGTTGCCTATATTGCGTGGATCAGCGTCATTTCGTAAAGCATCACGGAGGTGAATGTAAGAGTCGCAGCGCAAATTGGTCTGATTCAATCTGATGTAACAGAGTCTTTCGGATTCCATCTTAGCAACCATGTCTACTATGAATTGATGGAAAGTGTTGCCGGCTTCGATGAAGATGATTGAATGCACGATCATGTACCATCAATAGGTAGGTACCCATCTTCTCTGTAAGGGAAGAGAAGTGGGTATTGGTGCATCGTAGGACCGGTGCGTTTCACTGATTCTTCGGAGCCCACTGCCGCGCGATTCGA
>OZ010583.1:124460302-124515302 GCA_963932145.1 Acanthosepion lycidas
TTTCAGTGTGAAGTTTCTCTCTTAATATCATAGACAAAGTATTATTTTATATTTAACTTAAACACGCAAGATCTCGAATCCTGTTCTTAAACAGTGGCGTAAGTTCTGGACTCATATGGATATCATGTATGACGTTCAACTCGGTCAGAAATATCTAAAATATGAACAATATAGAATCGCTTCCACAGATCAATGATTAAAAATTGATCCAAGCGAATTAATCCATCAGGACTTAATGAATATAATTCTTCATTAGATCCAATAGACTGGCGCTACAAAATTATAAAAAGCTGTGCCAAATAACCCCCCCCCCCAAAACAAATAAACAAAAAACAGATCACTTGAAGACTTCCAACACCAGCAACAACTAAAATGGATATCACATCTATCTATCTATCTATCTATCTATCTATCTATCTATCTATCTATCTATCTATCTATCGCAGGTTGGTCAAATCTATCTCAGTTTCTTCATATCTATCTCAGTCTCTTCAGAATCTATCTATCTATCTATCTATCAATCTATCTATCTATCTATCTATCTATCTATCTATCTATCTATCTATCTATCTATCTACATCTGTTGCCATCTATCTATCTACATCTGTTGTCATCTATCTATCTATCTATCTATCTATCTATCTATCTATCTATCTATCTATCTATCTATCTATCTATCAGGAAATTCGTTTCAATACTAGAAAGAACATTAATTGACTTGAGACGTCTAATTTTCTGAAAAACTGTTTTATGAATGTTTTCCAGGCGAGTGTAACTCTACGTTCCCGGTCAAAGAATGGCCTGTTTGGGAACGCTTGATTTTGACATTGCTATGACTGTTTCAAGTTCTCTAGTAAATTTTCACATTCCATATCATATGTATGTACATTTTTACGTACTTTCTATTTCAAACGGACATAAAATAATTCCACTTTAATAACGACTCGGAGGTGTGATAAGACTTAAGAGAGCTTTATTCTGTTTGAAATATTTATTGTACAAATGGTACTAATACGCCAGATGGGCAAAACTGGGATGGTGGGGAGGCTAGTCTTCATGTATCTTATCTCTAACTTAGCTAGCCTTAATGATCTAATCCCCAAACATTGTTTCTTTCATCAAAACATATCATCCACACAAAACTGTCATACAGCCGTCCTGAGTATGACGATAAGTTACATCCGCGTCCTGCGTAAGACGATGAACTACGTCGCAGCTTCTGATTTAGAAAATTTAGGAGCGTGGAACCACCTGTTAATTGCTGGTGTCCCCAGTTACACCCTGACCCGGAGTGGTAGCACCTGTTAGGGTCCCAGCTATGGGCAAATAGTTTACCTCGAAACTGGGGTAAAAACACCATGGAAGTGTAAAAATAGGTTTTAATACCAGAAACATTTAAAAAAAATATTACCAGCAATACATTTTGGAAAAAAATTATTGCCAACAATGTTTTTAAAAAATAAATATTACTAGCAATACATTTTTGAAACAAAATATTACCAGAAATACATTTTTGAAGAAAAATATTACCAGAAATAGATTTTTGACAAAACAAAATATTACCAGCAGTAAAATGTTCGTCGGCATTAAATAACCCATTGAGGTTGATATACCGTAAAATAAAACAAACCAAAACAAACAATAAACTGCCATACACAATGACCGCAATACACATTTACTCTGAGAAATCATACCAAATCACCATATGTACAGTTTTTGTGAAGGGCTGGGTTGATAAAAATCTAAAAAATATATATCCCCAATGTTCATGATGTAAAACTATCTACACAACTAGCGTTAGTAACAGGCAACCCCACAGGGTGGCCTGTTACTAACACTAGCATTATTGAGTTTGAATGTGAAGTAACAGCTAGACTGCTTATTTATAAGTGACGGAGAGTTCTTCTTTCAAGGGAGACAAACTTCATCAAGACAGGTAACTCCTGTTGGTCTATACCACACTCAATTCTATTCTTCTGACGATCAGTAAAAAAAATAAATAAAAAAAGAATGCCCCTGGAAAGTAAGTGACAAAAGAGAATAAGAGAGAGAGAGAGAGGGGGGAGAGGGAGAGAGGAAAATGTAAACATTATAAAAAAGATGTGGGATAAAGAGAGAAAGTAATAGATGGAAAGTAAGTGACAAAAGAGAATAAGAGAGAGAGAGAGAGGGGGGGGGGAGGGAGAGAGAGTTGTGTGGTAAAATTATAGCGAGAGCAACCGGCAAAATTGAAGAGATAGAGAGAGTGTGAGAGAGATAAAGACAGAAAAAACACAAAAGAAGTTAAAAGAAAGAGGAAAGTGAGGCAGGAGATGAGGAATAGTGAAAGCGAATGAAGGGGAGTGTGAGATAAAAATTGGCGATAGAAACTAACAAACTTGAAAAGAGAGAGACAATCTCTATCTATAAAAGGCAGGATATGTGGGTGTGTGTGTGTAACGAATGCACGGCGCAATTTTCGACGGATTTGCACCAAAATTTACATGCACATGCTCCAAGTTAGCAGGAAGGCCAAGACCGACTTTGCATTTCCCAACTCCCATCGATAGTGGAAATAATCGATTTTTTTCATGTTTCTACGGCAATTTTCATGTAGTTTGCGGCCATTTTGTACTGGCCGGAGTGAGAGCCAATAGCTGGCTGCCACGAATAGGCAGGAAGATTCTATTGCCAGCGTGAGAGCCAACAGCTGACTGACACGAATGTTAACTAGCGTTCAAAAATATCGATAGCTGCATTCGTCACAAGTAGGAAAAATTTAAATCTGCATGTCACTTTACTCCAGTTGGCTCATTCGCTTGCTTAAACTCAATGTTGATTCTGATTCCGCAGAACTGGGTTGGATATGAAAAAGTATTTGTTGTTAACATTCTTTTTTCACTCGGTTTTTCCAGTTACGAGTCCTTTTTTAAAGCTGATTGTTTTGTGTTCATTTTGTTTAGTTCTTTTTTCGTAACAGTATAGAGCTTAGAAAAAATTCGCAGTGTGAGATAGACAAGAAGTAAGGCATGTAGCAACATCAGCACGGCAAAGGGCACTCCTTTAAAGGCAAGGAAGGGAAAAAATATTTTAAGTCAAGTGATAGCGATTGCTGTATGAGTCGTACGATTTTTGAATCAAGCACGGGCATCGCCGGGTCATGCTGCTAGTGACAGATAAATACGAAGAGTAAAATAAGTTAAAAAAAGGGTGAAAGAAAGAAGAGAAAATTTAGAGGAACAGTAGGAGTGAGAAAAAAGAAAGAAAAAGTGAGAAACAGTGCGAGAGAAAAAGTAAGTGTCAAAATGAGAGAGAAAAAGTAGGAGGCAAAATAAAGCTAAAGAAATAGTGAGAGAGACAATGAGAGTGTAAGAAAGAGAGAAAAAAAATACATCCTTAATTGTATTCCTGTTTTTATTCCTGATGAGAATGTAAATAAAATGATTCACTTTCCCACCGGCGTAATACAGTTTGCCTTTGCCGTTAGTTGTTCTGATGACCTTTTCTCTTTGATTCCTAGACTTTATGAATTTAAGCGTTGTATTAGATTAGCAGCAAGTTATCATCAATTTTACACTTGAAATGGCTAGATGGAACTATAAGTTCTATGTTAACAGTTTCTTCTATCGCACTTCTTAATTGTGGAACTCTCTTCCATCTTCTTGCTGTCGAGTCAACTTATATCCTTAGAAATTGCAATCGTTATAGATATTTACATGACTCCCCACTGAGTCAGGTTGTGACACAAAGTCAGTTTTTAATGTGGGGACCCGAGTGTTTTCACTTGGGCCGCTGGTCTTAGCTGGTCATAGATTGTCCAAGCTGGTCAGAACTGGTCTAAGCTAGTCATAGCCGTGATACCACTAGCATAAGGACGGGCCCTGTGCCAGGTCAATCGTTATATTCTGTCTTCTTAATCCTCGTTCTTTTATTGTTCTCTCTCCTTAATAGCAGTTTTTCTCATATTCGCTGACACTCAGCAATCTCTTGCGTCCGAGAGACTTTTTTGCTTTATTTGGGGTGAAATTATTTGGGGTTGGTTGAGATATTCAACGTCTGTAAATTGGAAAGATATTTAAAAAGAATTCTTTTCTATTTGTTGCGCAAAAATCCTTCATTTCTAAACTAGTGCTGATTCGTCTTGTTTTGACATTTTTTACAAAATCTTTTTACTCGGAAAAATTAATTACAAAGTTTATTTTTTTACTCGACAGACAAGAAAGAGTTTCGTTTTGTAAACGCAATTAATAAATAAACAGTCGACCCTTTGGCCCTAAAAACCAATTAGAATGAATTGCTATTTGTCTTTGAGCAAAAGGACAGACCAACAAACGCAATGCAATAGTTCAAAGTGCCTTGACAAGAGGACCATTTTCAAAGCAAACGATCGTATCGGTGAGAACAACGTAGAAAGCTAACGGAAGCACTTATCCAAAGCAATGAATACACAGAACAGGAAAAATGAGTAGTCTCTTTCCTATTTTCATTCTTTCTTTGAGTAGGGGTTGTGTGAAAAAATCCTCAGACTGACCAAGAAACATCTTCCAAAATATTTCTGGTAATTGATTATTTGCTGAGATTTTGGCAAGTTTATCGGCCAGGGAAATTTCAGTACCCTCAAATATATGTTTGTTCATACTATCTATCTATCTATCTATCTATCTATCTATCTATCTATCTATCTATCTATCTATCTCAGTCGATTCATGATCTATCTATCTATCTATCTATCTATCTATCTATCTATCTATCTATCTATCTATCTCAGTCAATTCATGATCATTTACCAGCCTGAATTTTCGAGAAATTTCGTAGAAAATATGCCCTGTCTGACAGGAATCGAACATGTAACCCTTATGGGAACCGTCATATAGACTGACGTGCCCTTATCATTCAGTCATTACAGAAGTGTCTGGTTAGGAAAAGTCTGAATTAATGTTTATAAAGACACACTTTCGACGATTTTTCTTGATGGATCATTTCTGCTCACAAAACGTATCTTAACGTAAACAATGACAACATATTATGAAATGGATTAAGCTAGGATTAGCGACAAGATCGGTTAATCGGCGACTAAACCGGTTTCCCCACCAGGCGTTTCTGGTAAGGAGGGTTGCTAGATACCTTGAAGGATTCAAAACTTGGATATTCATGTAGAGTCAAATGCAATCTAGCATAATACTAGAGACTGGGCTGCATCAAAATGGATTCAGCCAGTCACCTGATGACATTACATCCCAGGGTGGAGGTCTTCCTAGACTGTAGTCATGGCGGAGTGTTTACATGATGAAATCAACGGCCATATATCCGGGACCAAGTGAAACCTACAATTTGGAGGACATCGGCTGTAGATTGACCTGGAATGGGGTGGGTTCTCTCATGCCTACTTTCCAAAGTTGCACTTCAAAAAAAGGTATGTAGGGTGAACTGGTCAGTTGCAGTGACCCTAAGATCACACGTGGTCATGTGACTGACGATAATGATGATGAATCATAGTTAATTTTGGAGATTAAAAGCTGACATAAAATCGACAAAAACCTGCTTTATGTACGCAATTCCTAAAATTAATCTTTTTGGTAGTTGTCTCATTCAGATGAGAAACATGCTTTGTATTGTTTTATAACATTTTAGGATTAGTTATACCAATTTATATCGAGTTTATACTTTTAGACTTGAGCAAAAACGCAGAGTGACGGGTTTCGTGCTTTACAAAGCATCGGTCATTGGTATGAGGATCGAGTTAAAAGTTACTTGTCGGCTAGGTAACTTTCGTTTTTCAGTTTGTCAGTCTTCGATAATGATTAGTATGCTACAATTAAGTTCATCTCCATCTTAGATTTCCTCTGTTTTTTTTTAAAGTACTGAACAATTTATTCGACATTTTATAAGTATTTAAGTTCAAAGTGAAAACAAAAATACTTGTTAGTGTATGAAAGATATTACACCACATACACAGTTCCCTTCACTATATTTGGTTGCTTGCTTTTTTCATAAGAGAGGGATGGGCTCCGCAAGGTCTGCTTTGCTCAAGGCACACTAAGCATGAATGAATATCTAGCAAGACAGGTCAGGTGTTCAATTGTACGTTGCCCTTACGACCACACCCGGTCATGGAACTGAAAATGATGATGATGACGATGATTTGTTAATAAGGTATACAAGTAAGTATTGCTGGATAATTATGGCAATCCACAAGGAATCGTGTAAAAAACTAGGACCTGATTATTTAAACTATACTTTGAACACAAACCAGAAACTGTCTACATTTTCTCTTGAATTGTCGCGATCCTTCAGGATGTAGACGATCATAGGTCTCTACGCTTTCCTTTTTTACTTTAATATCCGTATACAGTACATTATCACGATTGTCTATGCGAAAGTTCATGGAATATTTTCCCGTTGCCTTGTCTACGATTTTCAATTCAGAGCTCTGCATTTCCATTTGACTAGAACCCCAAAAATCTCTTTCTGTCTGAATTTCTGGGACGAGGAGTTATCATTATTTACACTCAGTCAATTTTCCTCATTTTTTTGTTATTATCACAACGTTTCAGTGATTGGGCTCTCCGGTTTTCTTCAGGGACTTGTTGGTCCAGGTAACCTTTAGGGAATTACGAATTTAATCGTTTATTTGATTTACGGGAATCTTATCATTCCTTCGTTATCCATGTCTAGGGATATCTCGTCTAGTTGTTATTAAGTACTAAATAAAACCTACCCGAACATTGTCCGAGTCGATAAGCATCTGAAGAAAACCGGAGGACACAACGACCGAAACGTTGTAATAAGGACAACAGAGATACGAACAATAAGAGGTGTGTAATTAATGTAGATAATGCATATAATTTAAACCATCGCCAAAGGGAAGAACTGGATTATTTTCTTTTGTAAAAGAATTCAAGCGAAGCGAACATGTCTCAGATCGTCAAATTCATCATCCTCTCTGTTAGCCATTACGCCAACTGTACCTACTGCCACGGAGAGACGGAAGGAAGTAAAATATTTGAAAGTTCAACGAAGAATGCAAATGAAACCAAGGAAGCAGATCTCATTATCGTAAAACTGCCAAGTATCCAAGTATAAGCGTATCCAAACAGATCATAGAATGAAAATGAGATTTAGAAAGCAGATATCCTGACCTTATGCGGAATATGAAGGTGTCAGTAGGACTCTTGTCATTAAGGGAATAATTACAAAAGTCTAGAAAACTCTTGATTCGGTTAACAGCAAACCTGAAAAATAATCAAAGCCATCTATATAGCATCATTACTAAAATCAGGTTGAATACTGAGGAAAGTGCTGGTGTGTTGAGAAGTCTTGAACTCATCTACCATTGTCAGCACAATTAGTCACGTCCCAAAGAACCTTAGAAAGAGATGAATAGAAATGGAAATCCAAGGGAGAATGAAAACACTCCAGACGACAGCATGAGTATAAACCGTGTCGAATCATGAGGAAAGTGCTGGTGTGTTGAGAAGTCTTGAACTCATCTATACATTTTTAGTCGATTCTTTCTAAGCAAGGCCATACTGCCACTAGGTTGCAAGGGATTACAGGGAGTGAAAGAGAAAGAGGAGACTTTAATGGGGACGATTGTGGAAAATATAATAAAAGGAACGGGGTTCAAAAAGACAGAAGATGGCGATTGACGCTGCATTTGAATCTTTGACGATTGTAGGTGTCAGGAAAACGAGAAGTAGGAAACGAGTTCCACAGGTGAGAAGTGTGAGAAAAGGAACTATTAGAATATTATAGGTAGTTGCTTCTAGATAGCTCAATTTGTTTGCAGTCCCGAAGAACCTTTCAAAAAGATGGGAAGAATTGGAAATTCTAGGAAGAAACGAAACCATTTTGACAACAGCATTATTGAAATCAGGTCGACCCTTGAGGTGAGCGCGAGAATATTTTGGATATTTATTCTCACCTGTCATTAGAGATTAGAAGATTTGGGAACCCAAGGAAGAATTGGAATCATTCACACTATAGAATTTCTAAAATCAGCTATAATACCGGGGATATGTGCTGGAGTACTGAAGAAACTTGCCTTCACCTATCAGTATAAGCACATTGGTCCTGTCCCGAAGAATCTCGCGAACTGATTAGGAGTGGAAAACCGTGGAAGAATAAACACTTTCCAGACAACTTCATTACAAAAAATTCAATTTGAATACTGATGCGTTGTGAATTATTATTTCTTGATATCAAACAAGAGCCTTTCAAATACATATCAGTCAGTTATGTGCCATGCGTGATACACGGTTAAGCGATCATGTATCTTTGGACTGACGAGGCAGATTTTTTCCCACAGTAGGTTACCATTTTTTTCTGGGGTAGACCAGTTCCCATCCCAGGCATTAGAACGCGATCTGTTCTGCTATTTACGCAAACCTGGGGGAGAAGAGGGTTCGTAGCTTTCCGGTAAGTGAATGTAATGGATTCGACTGCAATTCGAACTCGGCTCTCCGATTCCCCAACCCGAGCCGCTATCAGTTACTTCACTGTACCAAGTACATGCAGTATCAAAATAAATAAATAAATAATAATAATAATAATAATAATAATAATAATAATAATAATAATAATACAGTGGAAAAATATATTACTTTTTATTTCAATCGAAAAATTTAGACTGTTCAACAAAAAGAGAAAATATTCGGCACTTAGGAACTTTGGAGAAGATGTCGGGTAAAAGAGGCACCTTAAAATTAATTCATTTGTTAATGATACTAATTACAAGCCAATAATTGTAATTATTTGTTGAAAGGCCGAGGAAATTGATTGGTCATTCGAGCTTTGGAGAAACATTTTAAGCTCTTCTGTCGTGTTTTCACCAATCCTTCAAGACTCGACCGACTTCTCGGGAGCGTCTAATCTAATCCTATAATTGTCTCTCTAATTATATTTGTTAGCAATCACCGACATCAAACATTCAGACGAATCTTTGATTTTGAAGATACGACCAATTTATCGATACTCTTTATTCGAATAACCATTTGGTGGGTCGGTGAAAATATTCAAGGAAATGGGCGTGGAAGTATTTTCTTTTTTAATTACCTGAAATAGTTTTGTCTAAATTAATTCATTGCCCTTACTGATTTATTTGAGATTCACACGCACGCATCATCGTAGAACAATGGTTTGGACACTCGTGAGTTCAACACTCACTGGGTAACACACAATTGCTACTTCGTTTGTACAAAGCCAAGTCTTGTAGCTGTAGTAGTTACCTGTCCGCCACTAATCCTGGAGGTTGGTGACATCTCAGGTAAACATGTGTGGCATTTGAAAACGCCATTTGCGACAATTTGCTTCACGATTTAACTGAAAATATTTAATGGGCCGAATATCTGGACCAAATAAAACCTATTTTTTCAGAAGAACGATTACTGGTAATGAAAAATAGATTGTTTACAACATTGTGGAGTGAAAAGTACTTGGGTAAAACAAACTATGATAGTGTTAAACACTTCAGAATGTTTGGTTGATTGCGTTTTTGTTTAACTGCATATCAACATCTTATGGGTCATTTAATGCCGAAATTTTATTTTCTTGGGAGCTTTCAAGTAATGAAAATATGATATATGTTATTCTGCTTTCGCAACTGAATAAATGGTAGATTATACTCAACTTTTGTGCGTATACAAGTTTGTGTGACCATAATTACTAGAAGCGATGTATTTGTGTTTTATGTTCTAGTCTTGTTGAAGTTATATTTTGGAATACGGTTTGATTTGTTTAAGAAAGTGTAGGATATTATATGGATTAATGTCTTTAAAGAATTCCTTCATGATGGTTGCTTGACTTTGTCCAGCGACATATCAACACCTCTATGGGTCATTCAATGCCGAAATCAAAATATTTTGAAACCAATTGCATGCCTTCAAATACTGATAAAATGTATTGTTTGTAATCTTACTATAAATAGGTATTGTTGGTCATTTCACTATACGTATTGGTAATTTTAGTATAAATATGTATTGCTGGTAATTTTACAATATAAAAATGTATTGCTGGTATTTTACTATGGAAATATATTTTTTGATTGGTGGGTTCACGATTTGGCCATAGCTGGGGCCCTAACAGGTACTACCACCTCGGATCAGAGTGAGCCTGAGAATAACATTAAAGGTACTTTCACGCTCATCTTGGTTTATCGTCATATCCAGGACTAAACGCTTCAGAAGTCGGTCTACCTGCGAAGAGTGCGTTTTTGCATATCTGGTGGGACTGGAAAGTCTTTGTGCATTACGATCTCTTTCCGACATGTATTGCTCCCAGTTGAATCGATGAAAGACAGCAATCGCTAAAAAGCGCCCAGAATTGGCCAAACAGAAGAACACAAGACACCACGTCATGTTGCAGACACTGCAGTAATTAATTGTCACAGTATTGGCTGGATGTCATACTTTTTTTAAGTAAATCTCCCCAAGCAAGGCAGGAGTGCCATTATTACGCAAGGGATTACAGAAAATGAGAGCAAGAGTAAAGATGGGTGTTTGAGGAAAGTATATAGAGAAGGACGGGGATCAAGGTCAAGGCATTAGAAGATGTCGGTTGACATTTCATTTGAATATTTGAAGATTATAGTTATCAGGGAAGCAAGTACGAGGAAGGGAGTTCCACTGTTGGGAAGTGTGAGAGAAGAAGTTGTTGGAGTAGAAGATGCGGTTACATTTAACTGTTTCAACAGTGAAAGGGTGGGACCGAGATTTCAACCTAGTAGCACACTTAAATTTATGCAGTTGGGGTACCAGTGAAATTAGCTCGTCAGAGGAGTTACCATGAAAATATTTGTAGAAAAGTCAGAGTGAAATCACAGCACGTCTATTTCAAGCCATTTCCTGCCCCAGTCAATCACATATTGGAGGTTATTTTCGAGACTAATGGTCAGGTTAGTTTTGTCAGCGATGCCGGATTTACTATTGAGGCAGGAGTAAATAGTAGTGGCGTCTGCGTGAATGCTTACTTGGAAACTGATGACATCAGGAAGATCGTTGATAAAGATCAGAAACAGCATAGGAGCCAGGATAGAGCCTTGGGGAACACCAGCGTTCGTGTGAAAGGAACTGGAAGAGAAACCGTTTAGAACGACCTTCATTTCACGGTTTGACAGGAATGATTGTATTAAGTCAAATAATCGTCCTGTAATGCCATATCCCTTTAGAGATGTCTAGATATACAGCTCGAGCTTCTCCGTTATTGTCAAGTGCTTGGTATACAAATTTAGTGAGCACGTTATTAACAGACCGGGCAAATCATGGGATGTAAGCCTCGAAGACTTTACTGAAGTGTGGTAGAAGAATGATAGGACGGTAGATGAAGCTACACTCGTCATACTCACCTAACCTTGTAACAAGTCGGATTTCTACTTATTTCGCTCCTTACAAAATTATGTTCCTCTAGTTTTTACAATCTGATTTGAAATGTTCTCTGTTCCATAGAACTTTCTACTTGCATTGACCAGGAATTATATTATGTTCAAAATGGTAAATAGATGTTAAAGGAATGCTTTGTATCATCAGATTACGGACTTATTGATTCGCCTAGCTATGTCTAAATGGAAGACGTGATGCTATAAACCAAGGACTACCACCACCACCACCACCACTACTACTACTACTACAATTAATAATACAATTAAGACACGTCAAAACACCAAGAGTTTCCCGCCGTTGCAGTGTTGTATAGCCCCCTCGTTCTGAGGAGATCTTGGTTGACGAGGTCGATTCCATAAACCTTGTATATTCTCTCGTTCGTCTTCTCCCGGCCCGGGTGTCGGAATGATTTTGGATTCCTGAGATAAAAGAGACGTCAACAAAGGGAAGTTTGACTTACTACTTTATTAAAAAACGTTGACGTGTACATTTTTAATTAGACAATGATGTCGATCTATCCCCACTGGAGAGCAAGTTCCACAAAACACGAAATAACCACGTCTACCGTGCATGTCGTGTAAAAACGCAACTCCCTGAAATCACTTTCTATCAGTCTAACGCTAGTTTTAACCAATCAAAAACGACTTCCTTATTTAGTCTAACATCTGACCTTAAAGGTCAGCCTCAGAAAGTCTGAGTCAAAATATACTACCACTAAAAAATAATCGTCTGAAATTGTTATTTAACACGAGCATAGTTTGTCAAGACGTTTCTTCCTGTGTACCCATTTTCCCTTCCTGCCTGTGTTGCACCGTTTAAGAAATAAGATGAATATTGAAGAGTTCGGATTAAACATGGATGCAATTTATAGCCCGTATCTTGCAGCTATAATGGATTTCAACGCCCCGACCGTATATCCCTAAAACGCAAATGTAATTCCTGTTCCCAGAAGTTCATGAGAGTAGTTTTAACGATGTTGACTGGAAGAAAAACTGTGACTCCAGAAAGTTTATACACTATTTACATTATTCGGAATATTGTCCTCATCTTTGTCGCCATATTTATTACAACGTATCGGACGTTGTACGCTCCGGCCTTCTTCAGGTGGTTGGAATGTCGAACTAAACCCTTTATTTCACTCACTGAGGTAGACTGTTCTAGTTGCACGTGCCATGTTTAATGGATGTCAGTTATCAGTTATCTCCTGTTAATTCCCCTCTAAATTGCTTGTCGAAGAGCCAATTATCAGAAGTAAGGTGCATAACCACTTCGGCGTTAATTAAAGCCTCGAAGACTTTACCGAAGAGTGTTAAGAGACTGATAGGACGGTAGTTTGATGAGTCAGAAGGGTCTCCAGATTTCTTAAAAACAGGCACAACAGATGAGGACTACCAACAGGCTAGAAAACAAGACTCGATGAGGCAGTAGTTGTATAGTTTGGAGAGGACAGGAGCCAGTTTAGGAGCCCGTTTTTTTTAGGTGGTTGGAATGTCGAATTGGACCCAGACATTCATACACAGATGACACATGGCACAGTGGATAAAGGTGTTTGTTAGATCCAGTGACAGGACCCAAAGAGTTGTGAGTTCAATACCTGATTAAGGCAGTGGAGAACTTGCAGAGGAGAATTAACAGGAGATAACTCATAATTGACATCCATTAGACATGGCACGTGGAACCAGAATAGTCTACCACAGCGAGCGAAATAAATAGTTCAATTCGACATTCCTACCGCCTGAAGAAGGCCGGAGCGTACAACGGTCGAAACGTTGTAATAAATATGGCGATAAAGATGAGGACAATAGTCCGAATAATGTAAATAGTGTACATAATACCTCATCTAAGAAATATAGACATATACTGAAAGGCCGAAGCGTTGTAATAAATATAGCGACAAAGATGAGGACAATAGTCAGAATAATGTAAATAGTGTATATAATAACTTATCCCAGAAATATAGAAAGATACTGAAAGGCCAAAACGTTGTAATAAATATGGCCACAAAGATGAGGACAATAGTCCGAATAATGTAAATAATGTAAATAATACCTCATCTCAGAAATATAGACAGATACTGAAAGGCCGAAACGTTGTAATAAATATGGCAACAAAGATGAGGACAATAGTCCGAATAATGTAAATAGTGTACATAATACCTCATCTCCAAATTATAGACAAATACTGAAAGGCCGAAACGTTGTAATAAATATGGCGACAACGATGAGGACAATAGTCCGAATAATGTAAATAGTGTACATAATACTTCATCTCTGAAATATAGACAGATACAGAAAGTTGATATTTGATTCTTTTACACGACGGCAGAAGATCACATACTCTGTAGTTCACATGCAATTTCAAACAGTCTGTACCATTTTGCGGTAAATGGCGCTAAACGTTAGACCTTCCGTGTCCAACAGGGAGGATGAGGCATTGGCGGGTGATACAGAAATTGCTCATTGCTTCGTGAAAAATAATGACAGAATGTTTGTAATTTTCGCTTCATTAAAAGTGGGGAAGGTTTTAGGGCGACATAGACTTAATTCCATATTTCCTGAATTTTGTAATGTTCAGACGAGCCACATTCCTTAGTTCTATCAGTTCAGACAGCTAGGACCTGCTATGTCACGTACGCAGAATTGTCACATCCTCCTTCCATTCATATAATATTGTTAAGGAGGAAGTTCCACCCTGACAGCTTATTTCCCAGAACTGTTACTTTATGGGACACGTTCCTGAGAGGTTTCTTCACCAATCACTAAAATTTCAACAACTTCAAGTATATGATCCTCATATATATATATATATACATATCATACTATGTACTTATTACTGCCTATATTTATACCCTTACGACAATCTTTTTTACTAACCCTATTGATTATTTCTCTAATAGGAAACTGTATACCTACTTTGTGGACCTCACAGCTGCATATAACTACACCAATAGAGATTTCTTCTTCCCATTTATTAGAAGCCCCGAATTTACCGAATGCATCAATATAATGGAGAAAATTGTATCGATCTACGGAATATTACATGTCTGGCAAGGTCCCCAACACGGAAACATCATAAATCTTATCAGAAGTACAATATAGAGGAAATGTGAACCCCAGTTTATTTAATCTTTTCCTAGACATTGTCCTTCGCATTTGCAAACACCTATGTTAAGAGATGGGTACTGACCATTTAAGCTCGTCCTGTTAAAACTACGTTAAACTACATCCGCGTCCTGGGTAAGACGATAAACTTCATCCAGCAGCAAGGCCTCTGATCAGGAGACTTTGAGGAGCATTGAACCACCTCTTAATTGTTGGTGTTCCCATGTCCATCCTGACCCGGTGTGGTAGCAACTGTTAGGGTCCTAGTTATGGGCAAATAGTTAACTATTACCAGCAATAGTTTTTGAAAAAAACTTTTACCAGCAATACAATTTTGAAGGAAATATATTACCAGAAACAGATTTTTGACAAAACAATATTACCAGCAATAAAAAAAATGTTGTCGGCATTAAATAACCCATTGAGGTTGATATGCCATAAAACAAAATAAACCAAACCAATCGAAACCAAAGAATACATATTCTATTCATACGAATCTATCCTAAAAATTTTGTCGGCATTAAATAACCCATTAAGGTGTTGATATGCCGTAAAACAAAATAAACCAAACTAACCTGACTATTTAAGCATTCCATACTACATTTCAAATGAATCTATCAACAGAAGACAATGATTCTCCTTCTCCTCCTGAGGCCAATATACTGATGATGAGCGGGTGATGGTGGTGGTTGTGGTTGTGGTGGTGTTAGGGGGGGGGCGATACTGATGGCATAGGTGTTCATAGTTGTTATAAGAATGATCTTGATCAGAAAATCAGCATTCTTTATCAAGTATTCCAAGAAATGCGACATAAGTTAAATCTTTTTCAAAAAATGAAAATCTCATCTGGAATTAAAATGAAAGCAATGATGGCACCTATACTGAAACCATTATAAAAATTCAGGATGTGGTATTAGTAAATACTAAGCAATTCAGATATCTCGACGTATAGATCAGTTATAAAAAGAATTTGAGCCTAGTATAGACTGTACCGGAGGTAGTGTTAGCCAACACCTTAAAATGCTACCAAGCAAAAACATCAACTTGAAAATTTGAGTTATGTTCAAATAGCTTCCTCAGATTAGGACTATCATGCGGATGTCACGTGTGGCATCAAACAAGGTTAGAAATATCTAAATTGCCAGTTGCATGCAACCGCTTCCCAAGATCAATGGTAATAAAACATTTTGGGTTACTTAGCATTAGGGCCTTGGCGAAGGTTATCTCTATTTGAACGTTTTGGAGTGGCTACAGATTCACGTACAACAAATAACAGAAACTAGATTACACGAGGACTTCCAACAGCAGCAACAACTAAAATGGATAGCACATATAACTAGAAGAGAAAATAATGGTATAATCAATATGTCAACATTTCACACCACTAAAAATAGAAGGTTAATAAGACCCCACCCCATAATACTGGAAAGAGCTATAACAGTTACTAAACTTGAGCAGCCTGGGCAATGAATGCTAAAATAGTACTCATTGGTAACTGAATGCCAAAAGTGTACTTGTAGGAAAACGGAGAATGTTATCAATAGCAGTAGCATTACCTTGAGTGGGCTTCGGTCCTTGTTTTGGGTGAAACAATAGGATAACAATAATGCAATAATAGGATAAAAATAATGTTTCAATCATTGCACCTTTGTGCAGTGATTGAAACAACCGTTTCAGTTTCCTTTCTTTCACCATACAATCAATTTTAGACCCACTGGACTTGACAGGGTGGAATCGATTTGTATTTTTTCCTCAGATTAGGTCATTTGCAGTGGTGTGCAGTAATATGAATTTATTTTCTGGTTGTATGATGAAATTTGTTTGGCCATGAAAAATTTTGCGTCGCCGTGATTGCATCAGATTTTTATTACACCCAGACACTATTGTCCCGACTGTCGATTAGTTGTCTTACAGTCATTGTCTGTGATGGACGTTACTCCAAGGAAGCGTATGAAAATTTGTAACATTGCACGAACACACTGTCAAGCCTTACGAGTGAGCAAATCAAAGTACTATAAGCTGACTCGAAAACTCTCCTGATTTAAATCCAATCGAGAATCTGTGGTTAATCTGCAAAGAACGACTTCGTGGAATGGACATACAAAGTACTAACATGTACACTGGGTCATGCTGCATTGGAAAAATATGAGAAAAATTTAAACAATTGAATTATTCGTTTTTTTATTTTCAATTAATTTGCACAAGGTTGTACGTCGGGTAATCTCAGGGATAGTGGTACCCTAGTTTGAGAACGTCTCTACTACAGGAATGAAGTATGGCATTTATTTTGATTCCACATGAAAAACTTGGTTATGTTATATCTGGTGCTGCGGTAACCTATAAATATTTACTGCAATTTATTTTTACACGAAGCATAGATAGCATCTCAATCAACCCGGAGCTGATATCGGATAAACTCCTTAGTGAGACATTTTCTTAGACACAACATTCGGAAAGCGATGTTTCATTTTCTAAGTTTTCTGTCTAATGCCGTCTGTAAAATAAATATTGAAAACCTGTGTTGTCCATTTATATTATTGTTATTTTATTCTTTTACTTTTCAAGATATACAGATGTCTCCGATAGCGTATATTGTTTGGTGCCGTTTGCGAAATGAAAAGAACTTTTAGTTGGATTTGTTCAAGAAATTGGAATCTTTTATTAGCAGAAACCGCCTAAAGCTCTGTGAGTGTATGTATGTGCGTGTGTGTGTGTGCGTGTATGTGTGTGCGTGTATGTATGTGTGTGTGTATGTACAATCTTGAAGATAACCAATCAGTTAACTGATATATTGATACATAAAGAAAGATTCTAAACAGACGCACACTGAACGACAGACAGATAAAATCCTAGACACGCCTATTGATTGGAGTCGGGACAGTGAAGATAACATTCTAAATAATCTCCTCACACTGTAAACACCGACAGACTAAAGCAAGAATGGAGGAAAAATTTTGTCTGTTTTCAAAACCCACAACCCAAAATCTTTATTCTGTTTTTAGCTTATTGGAATACTAATTCTGGCAAATGGATCGGATGTAGAACTTTTAAGTACCCCACCCTCTCTCTCTCTCTCTCTCTGTATATATATATATATATATATATATATATATATATATATATATATATATATATATATATAGCCGTTGTAAAATGTAAATATTGATATTTATACTATACGGTTGTGATAGTAGTGCAATCTATTGATCTATCTTTCTATCTATCTATCTATCTATCTATCTATATATATATATATATATATATACATATATATATATTCCTGTAGTTCACTCCTACTAACAAGCAGGGATAGGGATTTTTCTCCTGATAATGGGTATGCTAGCTGAAACTAGTCGAAGAACCTGACTGAAATAATAAATGAAAAAATATGTACAACCCTGTCTATCTGAAAATTCTAATTTTTAATATATTTTATTGTTCAAAACATACATACATACATATATATATATATATATATATATATATATATATATATATATATATATATATATATATACTCTCTGGTCGAATTCGATTTATGAGGGTCAAGCAGATGAGTTCCCAGGAAACCGACAGCCCGACAACACCTGGTGCACGAAGTACCACAAGGTCCCCAAACGACCCTCCGCGTGTTTTGAATTCAGAGTTGTCCACTTGCCATCCAGGGCTATAGAACCCAGTCTGTCCTGTTATTTACCTGCAGGAAGAAGAAGAGGATTCACACCTTTCCCAAGGGCATTAGCACGTAAGTGAATGTAATGGAATCGACTGGAACTGGCTCTCCGATTCCTCAATCCAAGCCGCTATCCTCTACTCCACCGTGCCTCATATATATATATATATATATATATATATATATATGTGTGTGTGTGTGTGTGTGTGTGTATGTGTGTGTGTGTATAATTTGAAAAGTGGGTTATATATATAAAAACACAAACTATAAAAACTTTCATACATTCAAATATATAAATATAATCTAAATACGAATGTACACATAAATATATACCGAGCGCTGTCTTTTTATAATCAGAACTCAATGTACGATACCTTATATATAGAGATATAAATTTCATAAAATAAAAAACGACTACAAATTCTAGAAGCATTAATCATATAGAGCAAAAGCTCGACATCAATAAAATGACATCAAATTTAGGAATGAAAACATAATAAATATATTTAGTAAATTAAACAAAAGACAATGGATGGCAACACGTATTGGCATGTAATGAAACTGTAGTTGAAATTAAGTAAAACTATTTTTTATTTTCTTCCGCTCTAGACTTGATTTTAGAGCAAGTGGTAAAAACGATGAGTGGCGTTAATCCGGAAAGAGGCTAATCGTAAGGGACAAAAACTTTCCAGGCAACAGAGGAAAAACCTGCCTTGACAGAAAAAGCCTGGTTTTTATATAGCGTCTCTGGGTGATCTTATTTCAGTCAACAGGGGTGACGATATCTCCATTAAAAGCGGACGTCTCTAGCTGGTTGATTGAAGGTTACGAGCTCACTTGGTAGTAAATTTGATTTTTCTCTTTAAACACAGTGTTATGGAGTGGTTTCACAGTAGAGGCTTGTATTTGTACTAAGTCGGTCCGAAAATAGGTTAGGAACTTGATATAATAGGTAATGACGCAGAGAAATCTAGTTGTGGTCGCTGATACTTTAGTATCCGACTAACGGTCGTCCGGCATCGACTGACTGACCCACTGAGCGACTCCCTCGTTACTCTTACTTATTATAGGTGGAAGAGTCTATTAACTATAGAATAGGTGTGTTCCACTATAACACACAGACACGATGCATAAAAAACAAACAAAAAAACTTGCACGTCATATTTACAAATCGATGAAACAGACATTGAACAAAAACAAAACTCCTTGCTAATGATATATGAAAGTCAGAAACTAAGACAATGGAGAATATATATTCAAACTTTCACCGATAACCAGAAAAAAATGATCCGAAATATAGAAAAAATATAACTTAACAAATAACTTTCATTATTCTTTAACTAAACACGCACACACGCACACACACACACATATATATATATATATATATATATATATATATATATATATATATATATATATATATATATATATATATATATATACTGACGTGCCAAAAGTCATAGGAAGCAGTATGTAAAGATAATGTTAGATGGCACTACCATACCTTGATGCCGACATCTGGTGAGTCAGCGTGAACTCCGGCTAGGCTGTTTATGACAAACTGGATCTAATGGCGTGTATCAGACGCATAGGACATTAGATTTCTAAATTTGTAGGAACACTTGACAGATCTCGAGCTACGATGCTACCTGCATACCGGGAACATCTGACAATAATTATTTTAGGGAGCATTCTAGAGATTTCTGGCGGATAGCGTGTTCTCGCAACATGAGTTTGATCCTAGGATTTCGAAATCCTTAATAAAGAAAATGTACATTTCGATAGGGTACGAACCTGCATATCCATTATATTTGGGAAACCTCTTTCAGACTAGATGGGCTACAGATCGTGACATGCACAAAAGACTTTACAGGAATGAGATGCCCAAATAGATTTTTTAATAAATTCTCATCTCTTGTTAGGCACTTTCGGTGCCTATTTTCAATGCTAACGTTATTTTCATATCCGAAACGTAAGCAATATAATTTCAAATCTATCTATCTATCTATCTATCTATCTATCTATCTATCTATCTATCTAAGATTGATCAAATCTATCTATCTATCTCAGTCTGTTCATATCTATCTATCTATCTCAGTCTATTCATATCTATCTATCTATCTATCTATCTATCTATATATATATCTATATATCTATCTAAGATTGATCGAATCTATCTCAGTCTGTTTATATATATCTCAGTCTATTCATATCTATCTATCTATCTATCTATCTATCTATCTATCTATCTAAGTCTATTCATAACTATGTATGTATGTATGCATATATATATATATATATATATATATATATTTATATATATATGTATATATATATATATATATATATGTTTGAACAGACTGATATATATATATATATATATATATATATATATATATATATATATATATATATCAGTCTGTTCAAACATCTCTCTAAGGTAGAAAGAGAGAGAGAGAGAGAGAGAGAGAGAGAGAAAATTGTTAGAGAAAGGGATTCTTACACTGGAGCGCGGGCGATTGACAGAGGCAGTGATTAGCGTCTAAATGCTGGCATTAGTTCTGCTATTTCATCTCTTGTTTTACGCTATTTCGCCTGAGCGACAAGAAGACGCCACTGTTAATAAGAAATGCGTCAGAAAACATAGAATCAAAGACAAAACGTGGAAGACTGAAAAAAACAAAACACAGACTATTAAGAAAAATAATAATTAGAAGGAAGTAAAGACAAAAAGAAAGAAAGAAAACAATGGGAGAAAAAAATGCGAAAAAGAAAATAATACAATAGAAACCATTTTATCAATATCTGTAAAGCGAGAAAAGGTAATAGCCAAAAAAAAAAAAAAAAAAAAAAAAACCCGGGATAGTAAAAGAGATAAAATGAACAGAATGAAGAGAAGGAAAAAAAAAAAATGAATGAATGAATGAAAGTGGCCAAAAGGAAAGAAAAGCAGATTTAAGGGAAAAAGAAAAGCGGTAGCAATAGAAAAATAAAAATAGCTAAAAAGAATAGAAAAGAAGAAAAGAAAGGAAAGAAAAGGAGAAAGAAAGAAAGAAAGAAAAGGTGGAATAAAAACTACAGAAAAAAAAACAAAGGTAGGAAAAAGTAAAAACATTGAGAAAAGAAAGCAGAGAAAGATAAAGGGAAAAATTTTAAAGACAAAAAAGTAGAACGTGAAGAAAAGGACGAAAGGAATTTTTTTCTTTATTCTCGTCTTCACATAAAAATAGCAATTTTTTCATTAGAATTTACTGCAGTAAAACAATAATTATTAAAAACAAAATGAAAAAAAGTAAAGAAAAAACGTCCTTCCACCAACTCGCAAAAAATGAAATCTAAATTATGATTAGAGGATTGTTAGCGTCATTCCCTATGTATAACACGCATTTTTTCTAAAAAAAATAATAAGCAAAATTAAAGTTGCGTATTATGCACAGGTTAAAAAATCTTTAAAAAAAATTCCGTTTCATAGGTCGATTTCAGTTGCAAATGGCTATTCACCACAAACATACGATAATTTGACACTAACATTCGGCGATTGCGACCCCATAAGGATGTCAAATACAATTATATGTACCTAACAATACTTATAAATGTAAAATAAAATAATTATTATCATAAAACTAAATTAGAATAATATTATTCTGTTTAAACGATTTGGTTTTAATAAGATTAGGAAACGCTGGACCGAATGAAATTGGAAAAGTAAAATTTCTAGGGTTTGATTACCAAACAAGAGGTGCGTATTATGTGTGAGTAGAAGCATTTTCCCACACTTTCAGCACAATTTTAGGGGTGCGTATTATGGATGAACGCATATTATACATGGCGAATTACGGTATTTTTAGTTTTTTAAGTTTCTTGGAAGCGTTTATTTATTTACCCACTTCCACGAAAGTAGGTTTGACACAAAGTCATTATGTTGAGCGCTGCACTCACGGCGGGGAAATGCCAGAAAATTGCCCAATTGCCTTTGACATAATGAATTGACACGGATCTGCCTCTTTTAACTGCGATGGTGAAGGTGCCTAGGAACAAGAGGGTTTTAGGTAATTTTCGCTTCCAGACCATTTTCTTTTTATTTACTCAGCTTAACTTAGTTTTTACAACAATGTCACAAGTATAGCGCACCGGAAGTAATGGTAAATCAAAATATCTCTCTGACGAGTATCTCACGCTGGTCTGCCTCCTGATTTTTGTGAAGTCGGTGGTATTGAACTCGGATGAATAACTGAATATTCTAGAGAATAATGTAAACCGTTCTTCGCACTTGAAATAATTCTTGATTTTTTAAAATTTCAGCCCAGATTTCAAGTGGAACTCATGTATACGATCCATCGCTAAAGAAGTTGGAAAACTGCTTGTAGCACTCAAGAGACTAAACGATGCATCCAGCAATTCTCTATCTTTGGTTAGATCAGATCAATAGCTACAGGGTATAGCTGTCGTAAATGAGCTGTAAAACTCAATTTTACGCGGCCTTGTTGGTGATGAATTATTTTCAACACTTCAGCCCATTTCTTACAGACGAAACGTCGTAAGTCTCTCGCTACTTCACGGCAATTTACGTGATGCACTGCCTTCCTTAATGACACCAGTTCATAACTTTACAGCCAAGACACGTCTTTCTATGTCGATATGGTTGAACCACTCTCATTCCTTACGTATTCCTTTGGTGAGAATGACGTTCCACTCCGAATACAACTTCCCAAAAATTTACTCTCTCGCTATTTCCATGGCAAATGTTCAGACGAGCTCTCTTATTTAGTGCCATCAGTTGAGACCTTTACAGCCAAGATCCGCCTTGCTACATCCACGGGTTTGAGTCACCCTCAAACTCTACGTATTCCTTTGGTAAGAATGGCGTTCCACTCCGATTGCATCTTCCCAAGAACAGCTACTTATTGTATCGTTACTTCTATGGCAAATTTTTAGAAGAGCTCCATTCTTTACAGCCACAAGTTCAGACCTTTACAGCCAAGACCCGACTTGCTATGTCCATGGGCTTGAGTCACCCTCATTCCCTACGTATTGCTTTGGTAAGAAGGAAGTTCTTTGAAGAAATGTTACATAGTGGAACAGAATCCTGAAAGGACCCATACCTTGATCTCTATAATCTTAACTTTTTCAAGTCTAGGGGTCAACCGTTATCTATCCTATATATTCTCATAATCTGAATTTTCCCCCACTTACACCCTTACAAAAATCTTAACAGGGCGCACTTCGACGTAGTGTAAGGGTTAGAAAGGTTTTCTCGCGGGATCAGTTATGTCTGTGAGTTCGATTCTTACTGGGTTCCTCATATTTTCGGCCTTGTGTCACATCCAATTTACGCTTACTAAATTACTACAACAACATAAATAAGTGAACCTTTCTCTTGTACGGCTGTTGTGCATTGTACTAAGTGAATATTTATTAAAAATATCAAACACTGAGCCGCCCACTAATTTTCAAATGGTTTTGAAATCGGAGGAGAATACTGCAAACCGATTTAAAATAATTTTCGTTTTAAATTTTCGTTGAGATTTAATATCAGGGCATTTAATATAATAATTTATTTGGACACTTTCCGTAATCTTTAATTTAAAAGAAAAAATAAACTATTTGCGTAAGGAGTTTATTCTTCTTCTGCTTGGATTTTGAAGGCATCTTTCACTATTCTAGTGAACGTTCGGATTACAGTGATTAATTACCTTGGGAAAGTTATGAATCCATCTCCATGGGTACATTGCAGGACAGACTAGGTCCTATAAGCTTGGATGGCAACCAACTTAGGAGAAGGATAGACTGAATTCAAAACCATCCTGGAAAAGATTGGGCTCCGCCTGTACATGTGGAGCCTCTACAACTCTAATGTTTCACGAGTCTCGTCATCGTGATAAAGTAAACAGTATCCAAACGGCTTTGGATTATCCATGATTTCAGGAATCTCCTGGAAGAAATCCACAGAGGAATAGGAGGATATACTGTTAAAATATAAAATATTCATTTCTTTCATAGCCATTAATTTTATCTGTTTATATAAAGAGTAAAAATTGTCTCTTCGCCGTTTTTAATGCTTCAGAGGAAACGATACACGGTTCATAAAAGATGTAAAGAATTTTACTGAACTTCTTCTGTTTTCATACAACATAAGGTATGGGAATGTTGTACGCGTAATTATTCTATTAGACTGACATAACTGGGGCCAATGTATGTACAAAGTATGTAAAGCATTATCTCTATATATTTAGATATCGATTTCTAGTTGATTTGTCAGTTGCTGAAGAGATATATTGTTTAGCGACGTGTATTTAGTCAAATTAAAAATGTACTATTTAGCGTGTAGAGCTTTGACAGTTTATTAAAATTTTATTAGTTTGATCTATTGCGTTCACTTTCATAGTAATGCTCTTGGAAAAGCAACAATCTGTTTCAGCTATGGTTTAAAAAGCAGGATTGACTGCGTTCTCTAAGCTTGGGTGAAAGTCTAAATTCTAAACGGTGGCGGGGCGGAGGCATCGTGAACCAACATCCCTATATTTTCCAAGAAGGCATGGCAATTCATAGATGACTAAGAAAAAGAATCCGTGGAGAGCCGTGATTGCCCACGCTCATGAGTGTCATAGCGTTAAACATACAAAAAAAAAACAACAAAAAAACAAAAAAACAAACAAAAAAACAAAAAACAACAAAATAAAATAATGGAAAAAAAAAGAACGGGATTCTTTTTTACACGTGACAATATAATTAGGCTGGTGCAAAAATAATGTCGTTTTCTCACATATGTTACTATCTGAGAAAACGACATTATTTTTGCACCAACCTACTAATTAATCGTAAAGGTAAAAATCCTCCATTACTCATGTAGAAAATATAACGAAAGTTATTGGAGAATTACATTTATTACCTAATGTTCACCCAATACAAAGCCAAAGTGCCCTTAAGATAGAGGATTATTGAATGAGACGTGTGATACAAACAGAAGAGGAGGAAATTGGAACACTAACGAGGATATGGCGGATAGATAACTATTGACCCTAGAGGTGAAAAGATTAAGATTGTACACATTTTTACAACTTTGTCATTCTGTATCTTAACGTTTTTCTAATATATGGAAATTTATATATTCCTTCCCTTCTGCTTTGTACAACGCCACTTAGTGGGTATTAAGCGAAGTCCCCTGGCATACAAGATGCGGTAATCTTATATAATTAAACGTACAAAAACAAATACATATAGTCTGAAGGAAAATCGCTGAACTATACTTATCGAGTCCTCCTGACGTTGCTTTGCAACCTTTTTAATCTCATGACGAATTTGAAGTTTTCTCTCCAACATCTGCTTTAATGTCTTTCTAAGATTAAACTTTGTAGAATTATCATATCGACTTGACTGTATGCACATGGATGTCAGCGAAAATGGAGTGTGTTCATACATTCCAAAAGTTAGTGTATTTTCCGAAAATCGGCCACTGACTCCGGCATTATCTAAGAAGAAGCAAATGAAGCTATTGTTGTTTCAGACATCCATTTCTCCCCAGAGTTTTAGCAAGAGATGTACTTAAGTAGCGTCAGGAAGACGGCGAACATCCCCAATTCCGACGATATATGTTTGGAGGCATTTTGCTTCCAAAATTATTTAAGCGTTTTGAAATGTCTAGAGTCTGAAGTGAAGGCGAAATCTTCGGAGATGTAGATTTACTGAATTCGAAACTCATCACAGCTCTCTACATTGTTCGTCCTGATTTTTCTTGGCGAATTTCAGTTGCTGTTTCTTTATCTTCAGACATGACCGTGATTAAAACGAACTGTAACGGATAAAGTTTTCACTTGGACGTCGGGAGCCAAAATTTTGATACGGCGCTTACAAGCGATTATTTCCAAACATGTCGAGAAAACTAAAAATGAAATGGTACGTAGACAATGGCGAAAAAAAAAAAAAAAAAAAAAGAAAAAAGAACATCGGCGAAAATAAATGAAACGATTTTACGAGAGAGTACATTAAAAAAGTTTTCTTTCCTTTCTAATTTGTTTAGGCCATAGGCGTTCTGTTTTAAGAGCCATTGTAGTTACGCAAAAGATTTGGAGGCAGGCGTAACGAAGAAAGAGAAGAGAGAAAATGTTCTAAAAGAATGCGTTGAAATATAGAAGGAAAGGTGAAATGAAAAAGAAAGAATGGAGAGGAATACTGACGGCGTGGGTGGGAGGTAAGGATAAAAAAGAAAGTAAAGAAAAAATAAGAGAAAAGATGAAAAGAGGGAATAACGAAAAACACGAAGAAGAAATATTTTTGATGAAAAGACGAAGAAAAAATAATGAAAGAATTATAAGAAAAAGTTCAGAATGAATTTTTGAAAGAATTACAATATAGTAGTAAGCTATTCTGAATATAGAATTTATATATATATATATATATATATATATATATATATATATATATATTAGAGAGAAAGCGAAGAAATCCAGTGCAAGAAATAAGAATAAGATTAAATTTGCAAAGAAAAAAAAGGAAACAAATAATACAAAGAAAGATACGAAAAGAAAAATGAAAAGGAAAGAAAAACGTGAAAAAGACGAAAGAAAAGATGTGTGTTTGAAATGAAACTCTTACTGAATAATACTTTAAAGAAGAAGAAGGATGATGATGATGATGATGATGATGATGATGATGATGATGATGATGATGATGATGATGATAATGATGATGATGATGATGATGATGATGATGATGATAATGATGATGATGATGATGATGATGATAATGCTGATGATGATGATGATGATGATGATGATGCTGATGATGATGCTGATGGGAAATTTAATATGAAAGGCGATGTAAAAGGTACGAAGAAGGAGAGAAGAAAAAAGCAAAAAAGAGAAGAAAATACAAACAGGTTTTCTGACAAGGAGAATGGAAAAAAAATAAGAGATAAAACAACCAAAATTCGAAGGAAAATATGAGAAAGAGGAGGAGGAAAAAAGAAGAGGAAAAAGAAGGAGGAGGAGAATAGGAAGAAGATAAAGAAATTTTGAAAAGTAAGATGATGAAAAAGAAGTATAGTAAAAAAAAACAAAACAAGCGAAATAGAAGAGAAATAATATACGGCAATGAAGAAAAAAAAATATAATTGAAGAAGAAGAAGAAGAAGAAGAAGAAGAAGAAGAAGACGACGAAGAAGAAGAAGAAGAAGAAGAAGAAGAAGAAGAAGAAGAAGAAGAAGAAGAAGAATTCCCAAAGTAATGATTGCATCACCGGTTTTATTGGAAAATGTTTGTAGAATAAAATGCCCGTTTGTACCTGCGCCGCAAGCTTGAAAATTTGTATCATTTTAGCAACTGATTATGTCGGCTAAAACATTGAATTTGTCTGACGCTAAGCATCTTCCGGTGAATCGTAAGTATGGCGTCCAATTCATAAATGAAAGTCTTCGGTTACTGAACGATTTGCTATAGTTTTTTTTTGTTCTATTAACATTGATTAACATCGATCGCTGTGGAATTCCTAATTATGCGATGACTTTTCTACCAAACTAAAGTGAAATTACACGCCACAACACCTGGCGATGATTGGATAATGGATAACTGAATTATTCCGAACGGCAATGAATACTCCGAAAGTAATACATTCTCTTTATTTACACGGAAACCATTATGGCTAAAGGGAGCGAAATAACACCGGTGAATTTTTTTTTAATCGAATTTACCCCAAATAAAGCAGTAAAGGTCCTAAGGAATAAGGGTTTAATAGGTGTAGAAAAAGTAAGAACAGAAGCATTACTAATGAGCGGGAAGAGAAAGAGTAAGCAGGAAGACAACAGATAGTAATTGACATTGCATTTCATTTTTCGGAAATTAAAGTTGTCAAGAACTTTTCAGTGACATGACACTAGTTACCCCATATAGTTGGCACCATTTGCTATGCAATTTCAAGGCACTTTTTTCATGGGTTGACAGATGTACAGGGTCACTAGGGAAGTGGCTTCTCATAGCTGTCATCATTATCCGCCACATAACTGTTCGCGAAACCACAGTTTGATTTCCTTCCAAGCATCGATGAATAGCAACGGGTGGAGTGTTTCCTGCATGAAGCAATTCAATGATCAAAATTAGATTGAGTCATAAACAATTTCCGTTTTTGTTTGTCAACTTTATGCTTTAAAAACACATTTTATCAAGGACCTTACAGCCTTGCTTGGGGTGAACTCGATTAAAAAGATTGCATGCCTTCAACTACAGATAAAATGTATTGTTTCTCATTTTTCTTAAAAAATGTATTGTTGTTAATTCTACTATAAATACGTATTGTTGGTAATTCTACTATGCTTTTTGTTTTTTAATCGGTATCACCGCAAGCAAGGCAGTAAAGCCACTAAGACGCAAGGGGTTACATGGTATGGAATTAATTATTTTTTGTTAAGCCAATAGTCTTTATAATATTAGGTTTTTTGACGTTCAACTTAAAAAAAAAAACGACATTATTTTTGCACCAACCTAATATATATTATTCTTAACAGCAATTAAAGCTTTTCTAATTAAATAATGCCTTAGTTTTATATCATTTTTTTACTTTACGATTCAGAGTAAATTTTTAGTAACTGGTGGTCCTGTTTTACAAATAAATAAATAAAATAATTCATGATTTAATTTTTCCAAGGAGTTTTCCAGATAACTAATAGAAACATTAAGTTGTATTTCTCTAAATTTCATTAAATTAAATAAGTGTCCAGGATAACAGATGTAAAAAACAAAGTTTTTAATAAGATTTTCTTAAAAAGAAACATTTATAAAATAATTTAATTAATTTGTAAATAAGTCCTGAAGGTGTCATAAAATCCAACAATTATTTGATTTTTGCAAGAATTTCCAAATCAATGTGTTGTTCATTTAAAAAAAGAAGCCAAAATATCCGATGCTAATCTTTGGTCCTCAGCTAACGCAAGAAAAATGAATTTTTAAGCAAAATTTCGAAAGTTCTACAAAGGATTAAAAAATATAATTTAATAATAAAAAGAAATTCTTTTGGTCTTTTCTCTTAATAATAACAAAGATTATGACGATCAAATGTTGTTTTTATTAAGTTTGGTAATTTTTTAATCATGCTTTACTAATTTTTTTAGTGAATCTTTGGAGGTACATGAATTATGTCTAGCTTTTTTGTCTTTAGCATAAACATAAATTTTATGAACCTCGTCTTATGACTCAGGCGGAAAAAAGGACATGAGTTTTACCTTTTGTTTTACATAAAACGATTCTTTTTTTCACTTTAGTCTAAACTGTAACGATGTATGTCAACATTTTTCAGTCTAGTGGAATCCTATATCTATCCGTTTATTAATTCATTGTGATTTTTGTACTATAAAAATTGTATACACACACACACACACACACACACATATATATATATATATATATATATATATATATATATATATATATATATATATATATGTATTATAAATTTATATTATAGATATAATTATATGTATAATATATTATATATTATATCATATTATAATATATTATATGTAGTGAAAACAGAACCAGTGAATAAACTGATACCAAAGATTTATTGCACTTTATTCGGACTACTCGTGTACTGACGGATATTACAGTTTATTTTTTACACCTCCTAAATCTTAAGGGAAGGTAACTGATGATTTATCAGTACATTATATATATATATATATATATATATATATATATATATATATATATATATATATGAAGAAATATAGTCTTAAGATGAACTATATTTATGGGATAAAGTGCTCAATATCAGAGATAGAGCGTGTGTAAATATAAAAGTGAACATAGAAGTCAACACTTGGAGGCGACAGTTTGTTTCATGCTAGATGCAATCGTCAGGCCGCGAGTAAAATGCGAGTAATATACTATGTAAAATAACAACACTCGTGGCCTGACGATTGCATCTAGCATGAAACAGACTGTCGCCTCTAAGTGTTGAATTCTATGTTCATTTATATATATATATATATATATATATATATATATATATATATATATATATATATATATATATATATACTATGAACCTAAACAGCCAGACAAAAACCTACCAAGGTTTCACTACGCGGATCGTCAGGCTACGCTGAGATCCATGATTTAGCTGTAAAAACAGATGCAATGAACAGTGTTCGAATCCTTGTCGAAACGGTGCATGATTAGTTAATTGTAATAATTTTAAGAGATTCAGGTAAAAAACTCCCCCCCCGTTGGAGGAAGTCCTATTCCATGAGATAAGTGCCCCTATACGTCAGTGAATGTTGTATTTAGCTGGAAAAACTGGTGCTATGACACTCTTCATAATTAGTTAATTCTATTAATTTTAAGAGATTCAGGAAAAAACTCCCCATCCCCCGGGCGAAGTCCTGTTCCATGAGATAAGTTCTCCTATATGTCATTGAATGTTGTACTTAGCTGTAAAAACATGCAATGAACAGTGTTCGAATCCCGGTGGAAACGGTGCATGATTAGTTAATTGTAATAATTTTAAGAGATTCAGGAAAACAACAAGTCCCCTGCCCCTGGACGAAATACGATTCCATAAGATACGTCCTTCTATACGTCAGTGAATGTTGTACACTTTCCTTATAGATGAAGAAAAGATTTATGGCAACTGAGATGCAGTTATACAGAATGAGACCACGGATCATGTGGAGAAACGACAATATTTTAAGTAAAATAAAAACAAAATGTCCGCTTGTACCTCAAATCAAAAAGACAGTTGAATTTTCAAATACATATAACAAGTAAAGAAGGCTTAGACAAACATTGCTAAAATTTACGAAGGTTAGGAAGTTGTGGAGAGCCATGATCCCCTACCTAACACGCTTGTGTATAAAGAGATGACAGAACCAGGAATGGAAGGGATAGTAAAAAGACAAACATTGCTAAAATTTACGAAGGTTAGGAAGTTGTGGAGAGCCATGATCCCCTACCTAACAAGCTTGTGTATAAAGAGATGACAGAACCAGGAATGGAAGGGATAGTAAAAAGACAAACATTGCTAAAATTTACGAAGGTTAGGAAGTTGTGGAGAGCCATGATCCCCTACCTACCTAACGCTTGTGCATAATGAGATGACAGAACAGATAATGGGAGTGATAATAAAAGGCAAACATTGCTAAGAGCTACACGGGATAGGAATGGGGTGGGGTGTGCCGTGATCATTAATGTCCCAAAGGAAAACGGTATTTCGAAGAAGAATGCAGACGATAGTAAGTGAGCATGGAGAGGCTATCATGTCTCATTTATAATATTTTAGGTGATGATGATGCGAAAAAACCCATCGAAATAGGAAGAAATCGTTTTACCACTTTGCTCTGTTAATTGAGTCTTGGTTATTTAGAAGAATGATTTTTGGAATTACCTTCATTGATTGCATCAACTTGTAATTAAACTTGCTCAATTCGGATTTGGTGTTGGCGTGACCGGATTGTTTCCAACCAGAATCAATCCCTTTCGTTTGCGACAAATCATTCCAACGACTCAAGGAAACGACAATAGAGGCTTAATTCTCTCGCGGAATATCAGTATGGACTACATTTTGGTGCATTTGACGGCAAATATTGACCATAAAGCCATTGAGAGAAATAAATGGTTGTAGGAAATTACTTGACAATCAAGTGAGGAACGAGAAACAGTTCGTTTTATGACGAATCTATTGCTATGAGACAATCGACAATGGAAAATAATGGCTTCTGTCACAGGCAATTACTCGTAGAGATGGTAAACTAAGTTGCTCGAATGGTCGACATGTAGTTCAAATTTCGAACCTCCCCTACTACAATTTTGGAAATTAGTTTGCTTAAATGTTATTCAATTAGGAAAATTATTTGTTAGCAAAGTAAATCTCATTGTGTTTAGGAAGATTCCTTTTCATATTCCGAATTTCGACGATGGTCGTTAACTTTTTACTCTTTTGATCACAATGCGTAATAATGAATAAACGTTCAGCCTATTAAAACAATTTCATACTACTATAATGTAGAAAACAAGGTAGCAATAATACAGCTTGAAATAAAGTGACAATTAAAAGGCAAATGACCAGAAATAAAATACACTCTCCGATCATCCTCAGGTTGTTGCGTCGTTAAAATTCCAGGTAAGGAAATGTTCTATTCTTATTTATCTATCATTTCTTCCAAGGTTATTTCCAAATTCTTATTGCCTTAACAACGGGCGAAGAATAAAGAGTGGATGCAAAAAAAAAAAAAAAAAACATTTTTCGTCCCAGACTTATCAAGTTTATTTCTGGAATATAAAAAAAAAATGTAAACGTGTAAATTCAATTGATATTAATGATAACCAATGGAGGGGAAAAAATGAATTTCAAGAAAGCTAAAGTCCAATAACATTCAGACCCAGTAAGCATTCCTTCTGTTAAAAGAGGGAAGGTCCACGGGATTTGATATACAAGGACTCTAGAAACTTGAGGTGATATGAGGAGTGGGACCTCGATAAATAGAAAAACGGTCCGCACTAAAATCAAAGACGCAATACCTACTATTCATAACATGCTCTACAATAGAAGAACCAGAAATATTAATTAGCTGTCTTTTTCTGGCACCCGGACTCAAAATCCCGAGTGGGTAAGTGTTGCTTTATTCTCAGATCCAAACGTTGAGACATAATACATACAAGACGCTAACCTCGCCGAAAACAAAATTTTATCGTCTAAATGCTTATCTTATTATTAAGAGGAAAGACCAAAGTTTTTTTTTTATTATTTTTAAAAATTTTTCCTTCTTTTTAGAACATTCTAAATTTTGATTAAAAAAACCTTGTTTCTCTTTGTATCACCGGAACTAGTAAAATAACATAATTTTAGCACGTTTTTTTGGTATGACACACATTAATATGGAAAATCTTGCAAAAATAAGAATAATTGTCGGATATTAATAAAACTTTCAGGAACTATTCACAGATGATCGAAATTATTATAAATATGTTTTTTTTTATTAAAATCATGGCAGAAATATTTTTTTATATTAATTACCCCCCTATAACTAATTTTATGAAAACGCCAGAAATTCGATCGCATCGGGTTTAGTGATTACAATAGTTAAAAGCACAAGGCTTTGAGGAATGAAAATCATGTTTTTTTTGTTTTTAATAGGACCCCCCTACATGAAAATCAGCTCTGAATTGCAACATACAAGACTCAATAAAACAAATGTATTATTTAATTTCAAATGCTTTTATTTGCTTTTAGTTTTTTTATGAATATGGACAATATTTTCTGAAAGCAAGAAATTTTTTCGATGAAAAATAATTTTTAATACAATTATTTGTTATTTCTTAATTATAATAGATTTTTATATTGAAGTTGTTAAAATATCATAAAATTAGTTAAAAGCCGCATCGAATTTCCTAAGTCTCCGTTGTAAATTGTATAATTTTGACTAATCAGAAGATCTGCAGTAATTAAGAAATGTAATTTTGTGTTTATAATCGGGCTGTAACTATAAAGTACGGAAGACCAACCAGAATACAATTAAGTTGCGTTATTTGAGTTAAGCATTGTTCTCCGCTGTTAAGGCCTTTACTTTTGCGAAACACGTGTGGAGAAGTTAATTTGATTTTTCAATTTCAACTGAGAAGGGTACCTACAAGTATCAATATCTTCTTATAAAATTTATATGATCTTATTTTTATAAAGCCATTATCAAACATGTTAATTACGGTACAATATATTAAGTAACACACGGACAAGACAGGTGATGATAGTCTGCTATTGTTTATGTCTTGTCCGTATATTGTTTAATATATTGTACAGTAATTGACATCTTTGATAATGGCTTATGTAAGCCAAAAGCTTAGATTGGATTAAAAATATGGATCAATATTTTCATTTTTTTCGTTTAATATATATACAAATATAGGTAACTATACTCGTTTCGAAAAACCTTCGAATTTTTGATTTGCCAATAATCAAATCAATCTCGAAGGAAAAAAAGGTTTTAAAAAAAGAAAGTGATAGAAACATAAAAGTCTGTCGAAAAAAATCACACAGATACAGGTTCAAAGCCCAAAGAAAAAAACCCGACACGAGTAAACAACTAAAGAGCTCAATACAACCCTGCTCTACGGTTGTATTGAGCTCTTTTGTAAGGTAGTTGTTTACTCGTATCAGAGTTACATACATACATACATACATATATATATATATATATATATATATATATATATATATATATATACATATATATATACAGACATATATATACACATACATATATATATATATACATACATATATATACATACATATATATACATATATATATTTATATATATATATATATATATATATATATATATATATATATATATATATATATATATATATATAATGTGCATTTCCCCCTGCTCCAAATGATATTTTGTGGATACACATATTTGAATATACGCCCTGTTTTTTTTAAACAGTGTAAAGTCCATTTACAGACCTGCATATTTGAATGATTTAATCAAAGAATACACTCACCCGGAGTGGTGGGGTTGACCTCACGACCTTTTAGGAGAAACCAACGTCTGATCCACGTGGTTTGCCATATTTGCCCTTTTGTCAATCTCCCTTCAGAATCTAATACCATACATTATATTATCATGCCAATGGTATTTTCTATTGGGAACAAAAAAAAAAAAAAAAAAAAATCAAAAAAACAATGTGTTTATGCGGAAAAGGGTTGAAAGTTTTGTGGGTCGTAAAGTACCTCTTCTCTCTAGTGTCAAACGGAAAAATAGCGTGGTTTGGACAAATTACAAGGCATGATAGACTGTACAAAACCTTCATGCAAGGCACCGTTGAAGGTGGACGTAGGCGAGGGCTCCAACGCAAAAACTGGTTGGACAATGTAAAAATATGGACAGGTATGGCTGTACGAGAATTACTGATGGCTACCATTTTGGAAAAGGGTTAGTGTGGCTTCTGGATTCGGATCCACCCTACGATTACAAAACTGAAGGGGAGGATGATATTGATGATGTTGATATTATCACATTGTATAGTTGTTTTTTTTTTTAACCGAATATATATTGTGACACGATGGATGACCGTGTACACTTATTTTCTTAGTAATTATGTCAGATATTTAACTAGAATTGGTTAAATGACACTATAAGTAAGTGATGTGAAGCCTGTTGTCTATTTAAATGTTTAAATCGACATGTAGCATTTCGAACAAAGTGATATTGTCAGTATGACCACTTATATAAAAGAAGACTTCCCAAGTGGTCACGTGTTTAGGATTCCGCACTCTCCCTGCAACGGCCAGGGTTCGATTCCTCGCTTGTGAGAGTGGTTGTCACCAGGTTGTCGTCAGGCTGTGCAGAACATCCGTCAGTTTTTGCGCTGAGCCCCGGTGTTTACATGCACCTTCACCTCCCCACCACCGCAAGTCCTTTCGAGCTAATAAAGGTAGCTTCTTTTATCAAAGAATGACTATTGTTATCTTTGGGGCATCCAAATGAATCTTTCCCCTATTTCAACCCTTTCTGAACATAACTCGACTTTGAAAGTTTCGATCAACACCAACAAGCCATCTAGATAAAAAGAAAAAAAAATCCCATCGTAGGTTCGATTGCTTACTTGGTCAATCTGTCCTGGCCCCGAGGTGTGGTCACATAGAAACGATTAAATGATCAATATTACTAGATCATGGACTGTTACTGCGCAAAATAATCAAAAGCAGATATGTCGTTCGATTGATACTTTGAAAGAGTACATGTCTTTTTCTCAATAAGGAAATCGGCTGAGAATTACAAAGACGTTGCACAAAAGTTTTGTGGAGAGCGATAAAAAAGTTCGCCATACTTTTTAATGTCGTGTAGCCTCCAAGACATTGGCGATTATATCAACTCTCTTTGGCCTACTTTTCTTTTTAATATCTGTGAACTAACACAATTCTGAGTGAAGTGGTTCCCCGTTACCGTCGCCACGGATTAGAATTCACAATTTTCCTTCTCTTAGATGGACTACCATCCAAGGGTAGATAGCCCAGTATACCCTGCCATTGAATTATATAGCCGGGGGAAGTAAAAACTGATTTGTCGCCTTTCTCAAGTGCATTTAAGCGAAAGTGAATGCAACAGACTCGGAGGAATCTGAACTCGGCTTGTTAATGTATCGATTTTTTCGCGCCGATAACAATTACGCTACCTGCATATCTCTATAACTCTTCAGACATTTTATTCTTGTATCTAGTCTTGGGTATGACGATAAACTACATCCGGTAGGAAGGCCTCTGATCGGGAGATTAAAGGTTTTGAGGAGAGTAAAACCACATTTTAACTACAGTTGTTCCCAGGCCAACACTGAGCAGGGGAGGTAGCACCTGTGAGGGTCCCGGCTATTGGCAAATAATGAAGCCTCAAGGAATATGAAAGTATAAAAATAATTTTTATAGTAAATATACCAGCAATTCATTTCATATATATAAAAATTAACAGTACATATTTATATTAGAACAACCAACAATACATTTTTAAATCAGAATTGCCAACAATACATTTTACAGCAAAATGACCAACAATACATTTTGTCTGTAGTTGAAGCCATAAAAGTATATTCAAAATATTTAGATTTCGGCATTAAATAACCCATAGAAATTAATATACCCCTAAACAAAATCAACCAAATAATACCATGGCATAGCGTTGACAGGAGACGAAAAATAGGGCAGTTTAGGATCGTATTATCCGACCCGATGCTGTTGTTGCAGTCTGCAATCCCTTCTAGCCTTTGAATAAATCAAACAACCATTATGAAAGAACACTTTCATGACACTAATCCATATAATATCCTAATCCATTAATCCATATATTATTCTATAATTTCTTAAAGAACTCAATCTATATCCCCACCAAAGCTACAACATAAATCACACATACCACCGTCTCTAGTAATTGTTCAAACATTTATATGCACAAAAGCTGAGTATCATCTACCATGTATTCAATTGTGAAATCAGAATAACATATATCATATTTTTGTTACTGCAAAACTCTCAAGAAAATTGTATTTCGGCATTAAATGACCCATAAGAAGTTGACGTGCCGTTAAACAAATTAATCAATCACATGCTGAAAGTTAGTGTATGTACACAGACATCTAGTAAAATATTAGTCTTCTCCAATAATTGCAGAGTAACTGGCCATGATTAAGTATAGTTGGCAAAAAAATTGCCATCAAAAAGAATAGAGAAAGTTTGCAATAAACAATAACAAAAAGGAAATGATCTGGACAAAATAATACGAAGCAAACGATATATATATATATATATATATATATATATATATATATATATATATATATATAGTGATTTTCCAAACGTAACTCAGATGTGGCACAAGGCCGAAAGTATGGGGCACCCAGTGAGGATCGAACTCACTACTCTGTCGTAATTGTTCTAGTGAGACAAGCTTGCTAACCATTACAGCAACTCGAGACGCCCAGTATATATATATATATATATATATATATATATATATATATATATGTATGCATGTATATAGTCTAGTGTGCTATATTTATGGGATAAAGTGCTCAATATCAGAAATAGAGCGTGTGTATATATAAAAGTCAACACAGAAGTCAACACATAGAGGCGACAGTCTGTTTCATGTTAGATGCAATCGTCAGGCCAGACGATTGCATCTAGCATGAAACAGACTGTCGCCTCTAAGTGTTGACTTCTATGTTCACTTTTGTATTTATATATCTATGTGTGTGCGTGTGTGTTTGTGTGTGTGTGTTTGTGTGTAAGGCAAATGAAGGTAAAGTAAGAGTAATAGTCCAAAGTTTTCACAAAGTAAGAATTTGTGTTAAAACACAGAAGCGTTGTAATATAATCGACCCTGACCAAGCATTTGGACTTCAGTCACTTTCTCACCGACGTGACATCGCTTCCCTCTGTCTCCCCCGCCACTTCTACATAAACAGTTTCTTTTCTCGCACTTCCCACCCATGAAATTCCCTTCCGTTTGCTTGATTCCGCGATAAATAAAATCTCCAAAAATTAAAATGCAACATCAATCTCCATCTTCTGTCATCTTAAATCCCATTCATCTTTTGTCCTTTCCTTAATCCTCCCTATTCTCAGTTTTCTCTTTCACTTTCACTTTCATTCCCTGTAACCACCTGCGTACTTGTGACAGTACTGCTTTGCTTGGGGAGATATGATTAAAAGAGAAAAAAAACATCAACAAAAATACAGTCAAGTGATTGCGATGATCTGACTTCAAGACAAGAAACAACAACAATATGACGGATGAGACGAAGAACTGATGCATTTTATTGGTTAGAAAAAATTACCAGTATGAATCTGTATGATTTGTTTATAAATTAGGCGGGGGTGTTTTTGAAGTCATTCCCCTAGCATTGGAACCAATAATAATGGTACTATGAACTTTTATGATGAAAAAATCTTGTAAATCTTTGCAGCTAATGCTGAGTGGGTGAGTGAGAGAGAGAGAGAGAGAGAGAGAGAGAGAGAGAGAGAGAGAGAGAGAGAGAGAGAGAGAGAGGGAGAAAGAGAGAGAGTGAGAGAATGTGTGTGTTTAGATGATAATGAGAGAATTTGGAAATTCTTTTGTTTTGACGTATGAAGAAAAGGCGTCACCAGAAAAAAATATTTTTATTCTTAAAAAATCTCCATTAGGAAGATAAAATGTGATTCACGTTTAGCATACCAAAATTTGATTTTGACAGCATCATTATAGAAGGAAAAAAAAGGCAAACATGAATAAACGTGTGCGTAATTAGACGGAGTGTCAAAATGGCGTTTTTCTGTATGATACAGCTTTTTTTAACTGTCACCATTCTTCGGTCAATGTTTATTGTTTTAAAAAGCGGTGTTTATAATTGGAATTGTAGGTATACAGAAGGCGCTTATCTCCTTTTGTTTGAAGATAAATCCCATGGTTACATGACGACCACTTCGTGACGTCACTCCATAAGTGATCCAAAGCGGGAGACGATTTTCAGTTCGTGAATAGTAACCAAACGAGAAAGTTGCTTTCTTCTCGCCTGGTCCCTTTGGCCCAGACTGAGCCTAAATCTACCTCCCCATCTTACAAGCACATGATGCAGTTTCCATTTGGGACATAGATGAATACGGCTCGTTTAAATCTGGCGTCCTAAAAATGGCTTCTCGATGTCCGGAATATCTTCAAATATTATGTAAGACTTTTCCTTCTGTTTCTCCTTACACTTTGCTTTCCTACGTAGACATATGTGATATATTGTTCTCCATGTGGGACATGTATATATATATATATATATATATATATATATATATATATGAAGTTTTGTCTATGTCGTAGTATATAAAAGTTTCTCTAAGAATAAATCACGTTTGTCATTCTTTTCCTTTCAACCATTTCGTTTCGTCCTGTCGCTGAGAATAACGGGAGAAATGTAATCGGGAGAATGAACCTTTCTTTCTAGTGCTCTCGTTGCAGAATAAAACCTAAGCACATGATGAAAGTGAATTTATACATGTTTTGTTCTTGAGAATTTATAATAAAAATGTTAAAGATTACTTATTTATTAGATTGTTTATTTACAAGTATAATTTTATATTTACAACATTATAAACACTAATACAATTAGTATTAATGTAATCAAATACCATAAGATTTACCAATATTCATAAATTTATAAACATTTACATTATTAAACTATGTAAACTAACTAAAGGGTGTTTCATTAAGACGGATCAGCAGTAAATAAATCAGTGTTATTGGTGAAAATTTATTTAATTCTCTATTGGATCATGTTATTTAAGACATGACAATTATGTGTAAAAATTAATATCGCCCAAATGTCCGCCAAATCTGGAAGAAAAAGAAAAAAAAAATCATTAGACGCTTAAACTTAATTTACATTTAAAATCGGTCCAAGTTATTGGAACACCCTTTATAAGGCAACCCTTATTATTTACCATTATATAAAGTTTGAATCAATGTGAAAATTAAACGATGGTTTGCCAACCATTCCAATAAATAACAATGAATGGATAGTGTAAATAAACAATTCCATAACTAAATAAGGTTTATTATTTTTGTTGAAAGAACAAAGAAAAAGTATAAATTCATTTTCATATGTTTATGTGTTATTCCAATGTTAATCATCTCTTTAAAAACAAAATCATTGCTGAAGCGTGAAGGTAGTTTAAAAAGTGGTATCATGGGAAAAAAAGCGTCCTTTTGACAGTCTGTCTTTTTGGGGGTCCATTTATCCATGTTTACCGAAATTAGCTTGTAACTTATAACAACTCAAATTCATCTTTATTTCTTAGAAGAAAATACACTGAACATGCTATGATGCATAGAACCCCTAAGATTTAATAGACAACCGACCTATTTTAGTATTTAGCTGTTCTTATTAAATTAAAACTGAAATAAGGGGCAAAACATAAATCTAAAAATAAATGAATAAAAATATAAAAATAAGTTGAAATTTTAAACAAACTCTCGGCCTTTTATTCACTGGGAAAATCATTCAACGTTGTGTTTCGTTGTTACTTCTTTGCTTCCCTGTGTAAAAATAACAAGGAAAGGCCCGGTGTACGTTCACAAGGGGTCAAAAAGTGACATATCGACGTGAAGTGAACGAATGAATCCTGTTAACATTATATTTGGTTATTTATTCACGGATTCACTTGACACAGTCTCGTGACGTGTGAGACTTGTGACAACATCGCTGCTGCTTCTGTCTTTTATCGCGACATTCTAATGGATCAGACCACCCCTTCATCCAGCGAGAAATACAACTCTCTCCTATCACCGCTGCCTATCTCCACATCACGACACGCCGCTTGCAACTCAATAACATGCGAACCTCTGAGCTGACAATTCTAGCTGTGACTCTCCTTATATAAATGTACTATAGGAACTTCCTACATTCCGAACATGTGGCACTTGACCCCCCAAATTTTTATGTATATATTTATGTATTTATTTTTTTCCAGGTATAGACAGTTGATATTTGGTTTGAAGATTTCCCGTGTCGTTTTTTTATTGTGTACTGAGTTATAAAAACTGTTGCGATTAGTTAAAATCTAATTTCTATAACAACACATTAATGTAAGTATCATGCGCTTAACGTGAATCTCGTTTAGTTTCCTTAATACCTATCGGTATACATACTTATTTCGTTAATACCGATTTTGTTGAAATTCATTTATCTGGGTACGCACTTATATCGGCGAAACATAGAATTTTTCGAAATTGTTTTATATATACTTATAATTATTTATTTTTACTTTTCCATTAATCCAGCCTAATTCACATAAGTATGTATATCGATAGGTAATTTTAGCAGCGAATGACATTTGGCTGAAAATTTGCTTAACCGATATTGTTAAATTAAATCCTCACTTCGTTGAATAGATCCCTTTGAAAAAATAAATGTTAGAAAATAAACGTGAGATAACATTCATTTTTAAGTTACTACAGAATTGCTTTTTGTTTTTCTTTTATTTCATTCTACAGAGCTTAATAGTTACCCTTTCCTCTTCATACCTGATTTCATGGTTCACCACTATTTATGGCTTTTCGATGTTCTTCCAACCTTACTTTTAGGAGGCCGCTATATATTCTTTGCCACAACTGCAAGGCAATGAGTAGACACAGTTCTTGATCATGATCGCTTCTGTGTTCGGCTTCTCAATTTCTCGTTAGGGTGGAGCTGTTTCTGAATATTATCCTGATGTTGTATGGACCATAGATTTTCTGAATTTTTTTCCGATAAGCCCTTGACGCAAGAAAAGTTTTCCGTTCCTCCTCCTTGCTCCTCCTGCTTTTACATGTAGAGGAAGATGTTAGGTTTTGCAAGAGAATTGCTATTGTTAAGGGTACGTTTGATGCTGATCATTTATTGTTTCTATTTGACTGGGTTGTTCAGGATTTTTTCACACTGTTGTAGGCATCGGACGATCCATTTCTTTACATTATAAGGATGATGGTAATTGAAGTATTGTCGAGTGAAGACTGCCTTGTGAAATACGGATATCTTGAAATCATTCCATGTGCGAGTGAGCAAATCCAGCAGGACTAGCTGATTTCCTTATTCTATTGTGAACTGGATCAAAGGTCTTATTGAATTCCTCTGCTAGCCAAGGAGCATAACGGCCGAAACGTCGTGATAAAAACAACAAAGATGAGGAGAATACTCTGCATGTAAATACTGTAAAGAATAAATTCGTATTAAAAATAAATGAAAAATCTAACAGCACTAATACTGTTACTACTGAATTGCTTTTAGTTTTTCTTCTCTTCCAAGAAAGAAAACAAAAACCATGTTGGATCATGTGTGTGTGTCCCTTAGAACTGTGACAGAAAAAATTCCTAAAATAGCTGAGTAAAATTGGGTTACTGGTTCAAGTTAGATGCACCTGAAAACAGTATTGCGTGGGACAGGTAGAATTCTGGTAAAGATTTTGTTGATGTATAAATATGAAGAAATCACAAGGGTACTGGTCATTTGTTAAGCCCTGCTGCTGATGGTTAGCGAATACACTTCTTTTCATAGATTCCCCCACAAACTTTTAATTCCCGTAATAAAGTTGCTTAATAGTTTGGATTTATTGTAGGAATATTTAAAAATAACGTAAAATATGACGGAAAAAAAAAACACAACAGAAAATAAGTAGAGTCTGACTTTCTTGATTTTATTTTAAAGTGTTGCCCTGGACCTTAACTTTCTGTTGTGTGAAATATATTTGATAATAATAGTTAGTGTTTGTAAATGTCTGGAGTACGGCTATAATTCTATTTTCGTTATTATTGTCTCAAGAAGAAACAAAGCTTTTTTTTTTTTTTTTTTTACTTTTCACTGTATTTTAAAAACTAAAAACTAGCCAGGGACAAATGGAAGTGAAACGTGTTTTCAACGACATTATCTATAAATTGGAATGCTGAAAAAACAAAAAACAAAAAACAAAAAACCCCAAAAAACAAACAAAGGCCCATGACGTATGTGAAGTGGCATCATCCTAGACATTCGTTATTCACGGGAGACGATGGAGTTATACACTGGGTGATATATCAGGTCCATTGTCCATTATGGCTTTTGTTGCTTGCCGTCTCTCCAGTACACAAGGCCTGGTTCAGTAGATATGTGAGATAGATTTTAGCCATCCTGTATATATGTCTTTTCTACGTCGCTGAAATGATTCAATGATTCGGGTGCCTTCATAGTTGTGGAGACTTTACTTAATATGACCACTGAGTGCCTTAGGGTATCTGTTTATGAATTGTCCCTCAGGTTTGATTCCCGAAGTCTTTCCCATGAGTGGGTATAGCCGCAAGGCATTGGAGATTTTACTTTCAAAATTGTCCATTTTCTAAAATCATTCAATAACCAAATGTTGTAACCTAGAAAGGGTTACTGAATGAGGAATAACCAAAATGGAGGTTGGAAATGAAATGGTAATCTTTATAACATTAACAAAATACAATACTAGCCAGCGACGTGAAGCAGGTAAACCACTGCTAGTGGTGGGCTACTTAGACACCATATTACCCACACTTACAATAGTGTCCAACATATTTAAGCGTATTGGAACATATCCATTAGTGTTCATAGGTACGGTATATAACGCCAAGGTTAGGAAATTAATTTTCCTCTGTTTTTGAATCCGTAGCTAGCGGTGGAGGTGGAGAAGAGACTGATTTTGTGCTTTTGTGCAAAAGTAGACGCAATAGACTTGGTCGAAATTTGAAACCCGACTCACCGGTACTATTTTCTACGCCAACATTGTAAAACTGCTATTATGATTTTGTGGGGGATTTTTTTTTCTTTCAGGATATGTTATATAAGTTTCGGCTACGAAATCTGAGCAGATATGTCTTTCGAAAAAAAATCCGAATGAAGAGATGTTACTTTAAGATCCTCACAGCCAAGCAAGAAATTTGCTTGGCTGTGATGATCTTCGTAGACGAGTGGTCTAAACCACGTCGGATCAGACGATGGTTATTCCTATGAAGGGGGACGTAAGTTCGAAACCTCCTGGAGAGCACATTTTCTTCACTAAGATTTCTTGAATGCTTAGACGAAATAAAACATTGTTTAAAAACAGGGTGTCTTCTCAAACACGAGTATCCGCTGAAATAACATTTGAAGTAATACAAGTGGCCTATTATATATATATAAGTTACGAAAAACTTGGTAATCCGTATGTGTAGTCCCAAAGAGGATGAAATCCTGAGAGTTCCATGTAAATTCAGAGCTAATAATTTAAAGAAAAAAAGTCCACTGTAATAGTTTATTTAACCAGAGACCTTTTAAAGGACGCTGGATCATCAGACATCACTTCCAAAAGGTGAAAAGAAAAATGAAATGAAAATTTACACTTTTGACGGGTAGTATTAAGTTTATGTAATTTAATAGACAGGGTAGCGAGCAGTGGTGTGAGAGACATGGTCGAGTTTAGAGAGGGTTTATTTTAATATTTCTTTATATCATACTTAGTATTGAAGAAGGAGGGACTAGACATTGACCTATTTAATAGGTTAACTTAACGGAAATGATATGTTGAAAAGGAAGGAGTGAAGAGAGAAAAAGAAAAAAGAAAGAAGGGTAAGTAAAGAGAAAGAAGATTTATTTACCTTTTACGGAGGAAGAAGAGGGGTGGTATAGTTCTAGCAATTTAGGTAAAAAAACAGATTTTAACGTTTGATAGTAATTTAAATGTTTCTAAAATCCACGAAGAAATTAATTTGATGCTTCATAGCAATTTAAATATTTAACTCTTTTACAAATAATTTAGGGATATAATATGAGTTAAATACTATATTTAAAAACATATTAATAAAAACACATTAACAATATTTAAAATATAAAAGTTTACTGATAGTAATCTTTTAATATTGTAAATGACTGTTAAGGTAACATCTTTATCCGTTTGAGTCTAATTAATGAATGTAATTTGTAACTATTTTTAGATTGGTAATTTTTCTTACTTAAAGTTTAGGTTTAAAATTAAGATGGAGTAATATTTGAAGGTAATATTAAAAAAATTGTTTTTACATATATATTATATATACCACATATACACTTATGTAAATCTCATATATATATATATATATATATATATATATATATATATATATATATATATATATATATTATACAGCAAACAATCCAAAATTACCTCATGTGGGCATAATTTAATTCAAACCGGCGCAACTTTGGGCCAGTCCTCCTCGGCCCTGGACTGAATTCGTCATTGTTGTTATAAGGAGACGGTTTGAAATAGACTATACCCACATGAGGAAATTTAGTATTTTTTGCCTTATAATATATATGGTCTGTTGTAATAAATACAATGAGCTCTCTCCGTTGATCAGTTTTAATATCTGATATTACTAGCATCCACCTGGATTATATACCAACGGATCTATTATATATATATATATATATATATATATATATATATATATATATATATATATATATATATATATACATATATATATATATATATATATATATAGTTGATGTGAGTTTATGGCCCTGGGTTTAATCCCCTTTGCGATCATCAGACAAATATGGTAGCTGTATCACTGATATTGAGCGCTTTCCAATAAGTGCCACGCATATATAATAATTTAAAAATTATAACATAAATATGTTATAAAATCACTACAAAAATAGCTATTTTGTTTCAACACCTTTGGTGTCTTCTGAAGTGATGATGTTGAATGTATTGTAGAATAAAGGTTTTAAAAGGTTTACATTAATTAACCACCCCTCGTAAGGGGAAACACTGTTACATGGGCTGAAATGACCAATCAAAATACAAGTATACGAGAATTAAAAAAACTTGACAATGAAGTAAGGTTATAATAACTATTAAATGGTTTAAAGTTGGGTTTATACTAAAATAGAATTTATTTTAACTAATAAGTATTAAATTGTACGATAAAATTTGAAATTAAAATTAAAAACTACCCATTTCAAAAATGTAAATTTAATCTATATTAAGTTTAGAATTTTAAAATTATTGAGGAAAAAAGAAAAAATACATATGTTATTCTATTCATTTTGTTTCTATTGAAATTACGTTGAAATAAACGTTAAGATCGACTGCCCTTAACTTAATGACAACATTGATGGATACATATGTAGACATGGGATTATGACATCTTGCGAAAGACAATACAAACACAATCAGATTATAATACATAAGCACGCAGACATATTTAGATATATACACACACAAAAAAGTGACGAGACAGGAAATATTTGCACGAACTTTTACAAAAAAAAAAAAAAAAATCTAAACCACACACATACACAATGAAATGTGCATGCAATTTAACATATACAGACACAGAAAAAAATACGTACATATACCCACATACATTGACATAGACACTCTGATATAACACTCAAGAAATATTCAAGATTGAAGGTGTTATTAAACAAATTCTAACCACATATTAAAATATAGGTAAAGAAAGGATATTAAAATAGATATATACGTATAAAAATAACACCATCTAATATATAAAAAAAGAAAATTCCAAACACACATATACACCTACCTGTACATTAGGTGAAAGAAAATAAAAACTGCCTACAAATATATGTGTAAAACCATTCATCACTGCAGACAGAAGTGCAAAAAGCCAACCTATAGACAAACATATATACACATATATACATATACCCGTATACACACATACACATATTTATATCTACACATATATACACATACACATATGCATATATACACATACAGAAGCAAGCATAAATATATCAACCTACACAGCAACTTAAAAAAGTAAATAAACCAAATATAAATATATATACATACATACACATACATACACACACACACACATGTATACATACATATATATACATATATATATACACATACATAAATATATGTATGCATATATATATACATATATAATCTTACATATATACAAACAAATATATAAATATACGCATATATATATATATATATATATATATATATATATATATATATAAAACCCCAAAAAACAAAAAACGGAGACATAAACATACCCATATATATATATATATATACACACACATGCACACACACACGCGCATATATATATATATATATATATATATATATATATATATATATATATATATATACAAAACCCCCATAAACAAAAAACGGATACATAAACATACCCATATATATATATATATATATATATATATATATATATATATATATATATACACACACACACACACATAAATAGGTATATACATAAATAAACTTACATATATTTTAACACTATTATCCTATTGACGACAGTACAGTAGAGTCCATAATACTTTTAAAATGTAACAAGACACAATTGTTAAGTCTATAAGCAATTAACAAACCCTTATTAAACAAAAGTAAATTTTAGTTCGTATAGATGATACATTCCCAGGCATCAAAATATACATACATATACATATACGAAAAAAATACGAACATACATTCACACATACAAATATATGATCATGCATCACATATATACAGATGTAAGTACGCACACATCCAAGCACACACACACACACACACACACACATATATATATATATATATGTATGTATTTTCCTATGAATATTGTTAAAATTTGCAATAATTATGGAGAAATGAAGCTCTTTGTATGTAGAGACAGTGTGGACATAGGAATAAAAACTGTAACGCGATTGTCAGTTTCACATCTCAATGTGAATTTAAGAGAAAATCATTTGGTCTGAATATAACACTGAAGCCTGCCACTGACAGTCACTATATAGGGATGATACTTATGTCCTCACTGTATACCTCTATACATACATATATCTGTATGTATATCTGTATAGAGAGGGAGAGAGAGGGAGAGAAACGTATATACGGAATATCTCAAAAGAATGAGAAACATATATACAGGCTGTCCCAAAAATGTATTGTTTAAATGACAATACAGTGTTTATTGACTTGCAAACGAGATTAATGTTTAAAATTAAGAAATAATATTTATTGACTTACAAAGAAGAGAAACGGTTTAAATTAATTATTAAATAGAATTAATGCACTGGATCTGAAAATATAAAGATATTGAAAAAGTTATATGAAGACAAAAAATGAGTACATTTTATTTGTTAGATACTCTGTATAAAGTCAGTGAATTCGCCATTTTAAAATATAAAGTATGTTGCGTTTTCTCAACTGAAAAATATTTCTGGTATGAAAAAAAAAACCAAAATGAAACGAAAATTTCCACACAGCCCCGTGTAGTGACCTTGATAAGGATTCTGTAATCCCTCACCATTAATCTGTTAGGATTCTTTAAAAATTACCTGAGGAAAAAAAGTAAGTGACTTAATGCACGCAGTGAGGTAAAGAGTAGTTTTTTTTTTTCTCTTACATTAATGGAAAAGCATTTTCAGTTTTCAATATTGAAACGTCATTCGATTTCGAAACAGTTCTCTGTCATGTCGCAGGTGTAATAAGTGATTTGCTCTGTTTATTGCGCTTTGGAGTAATTCCATTAGATTCTCTGGTGTGTGTTTATGTCTTTTTTATATTGACAAGCATCCAATCAAACTTTCTTTTTCGACAGCACGATTTGGTTACCCAAGTGACAATGAAATGCAAAAAGAAAAATGTAATTGATGATAACATCTAAAAACGTAACAAACCTATAAATAATACAAATGAAACACTGAATGAAAAACAGAATGAATCGAAAGAGTTTAGTGTAAATAGTTAACAGCAACAACAACAACAACAACAACAAAAACAGCATTCTCAATAATGGGTGCGTCGACGTGGCATAATGGTTAGCAATCTAGTCTGGTGGACGATTTCTATTGAATAGTGGGTTCAGTCCCCATTGGATACCTGTACAAAAATAAACAAAGCTTATTTAATATAAAATAAAAAAAAAAAAACAAAAAAACTGTTGCATTGGTGTAGTGTAATGGTTAACGAGCTGGTATACAGTTTCTATTGAGCAGTGTATTCAATCCCCTTTAGCTTCCTCCTACTAAAAATAAATAAGCTAAGCTTTGTAAATAACAAAATCAAAAGAGGTTACATTGGTGTAGGGTAATGGTTAACAAGTTAGTCTGGTAGACGGTATCTATTGAGCAGTGTGTTCAATTGTAACTGGGTAAATAGCAAAAACAAAAATGGTTGCATAGTTGTTGGGTAATAGTTAACGAGCTAGTCTGATAGACGTGTTTTATTGAGCAGTGTGTTCAATCCTTACTGGGTACTCTGTAGCCTTGGGTCTGTAAATGGTTGTAGTGATGTAGGGTAATGGTTAACAAACTAGTACGGTAGAGGCTATCTGTTGAGCAGTGTGTTCAATCCTAATTGGGTACCTTGTACCTGTGAACTTGTTTCAAACTAAGCTAAGCTTAAAACAACAGAAAAGATTGCATCGGTGTAGGGTAACGGTTAACAAGCTAATTTAGTAGACCATTTCTGGTGAACGGCGGGTTTGATTCTCACTGGGTTACCATTACTTGTAGACTTGTGCTAAACTAAACTAAGTTAGTAAATGATAAACGTGTTAATCTAATTTAATGTTTAGTGAGTTATTTTAATTATGCATTACAAGTGAATTTCAATCCTCGTTGGGTACCCCATACTTCTGGCCTTGTTTCAAAGTAAACTGAGGTAATACTAAAAAACATAATAGCGGGACACATCTTACCGTCACAACTACTAATTAAGGGACTTTCGTCTTTCTTCTACTCTTAGAAATAAGCCAGACGTACAAAACACAACGTGTATCACTTTGACCAAAAAAAGAATACGTCATCTGCCCCTCTGACGGACACACGCAGAAACACACATACGCCCACGCATGAGCACACAATAATCTTCTGAGGTATGGCCATTTGATCAGATTTGGGGAGCTGTATATCTAAGTCATTCTTTTCATCTATCTATCTATCTATCTATCTATCTATCTATCTATCTATCTAAATATAGTTTTACGGTATGCTATAATTATGGATAAAAGTGCTTAATATCAGTTATATAGCGCGTGTGTAAATATAAGAGCGGATACTGGGTTCAACACCGTGTAGTGATAGTTTCTTTTATATTCGACCGCAATTTGATCTTCACACACACACACACACACACACACACACACACACACACACACACACACACACACACAGACAGAGGGTGCGATGGGTAAATTGTCACCATGTTATAATTTTAATTTCGCGCATGAGCGTTGTTTGCTTTTGGTTTTATCGTCTGCACAGTATAGTAGGGTCAGCTGGACACCGTCTGTGAGAAAAAGAACATGACGCAATTCACCTCGCCAGAAATTTGGAAACGCCATGCTGTACTGCTTGGCAATCGCACCGGAAGATCCAATACGAACAATTCCGGATGCTTGGGTGCCAATCTGAGGACAGTACAGAAGACTCAGAAATAGTTGAATAAGCCTAGTTATAGTTACGAAGGTACAGAAGCTTGAAAAAGTACTCTGATCGTTCTGATACGAAAATAACCCCATGCCTGGCAACAAGACTCTGCACCATGCCACGCAAGCAGGAGAAAGCAATCATGGCTGTCAGACAATTTCTGCGACCACATCACCTCTCAAATCTGGCTACCTAACTCCCCAGACTGAAACCGCCTTGATTATTAAGTGTGGGGGCGCAATTGAGAGAGTGACCAACAAAACTGCTTGTAACAACAAAGATGAACTGAAGGCAAGGGTTATGACAAACCTGCAAAAGTCTATCTAAAGGAAATTTCCCAAATGTGTATGGATAACTCTCCTAGGGGATTTGGTAATTAGGAACTGAAAACGGCTCTCTGGAAACATTATATCACACAATAATTATCATAGTAATAAGCACAGAGAACAAGACGATACGAAAAGCGCTATAAGTTCTATCGCCAAAATAAAAAAATTTCCAAATGGGTCTTAAGAAATTTTACAGGGAAACTCGAAAAACAGTTGTATATGTCAAGAAATCACAATCTATTGAAAAAGTGCAGAAATTTTGAGAGAATTTTGGAAGAGTTACCCCCCAAAGAATATAACCCCAATGCAGAGTGGATCCAAAGAGAAGAACAAATGCTGGATAAACCTCTACAAGAATAGGAATGCATAACACGGCTAATGTTAGGCAAGCTCTAACGAAATCTATAAAATGGAAATCTCCAGGAAATGACAAGGTATCCAATTTCTGGCTCTATCATCAGCCATCAATCCATAAAACTTATGCACAAACTTTACCAATGGTTATTATTAATCCTAATGAAGTTCCAGAATGGATCACTGAAGATATTACATAACCCATACCAAAAAACGGTTGAACTTGACGATACGAAAAATTGTAGGCCAATAATATATTCTGTCCAACACGTATAAATTGATCACGCCTGTCCTGACGAAAAAATCCCCCTGGAACAGAAGAGATGCAGGAGAAGTTCATATGGTTGCAAAGATCAAATATTGATAAACAAAATGATCCTGGAAAATTGCAGGAAAAGAGGTAGAAATCCCAACACAGTATAGATAGATTACTGCAAAGCCTTTGATAGTTTGCCACACTCTTAGATGCTTAAGGCTTTGGAAATATAGAAAGGCTTTGGAAATATAGAAATTCTCCACGTAAAAATATCATGGGAATATGGAAACCCACATTATACCACAATTATACCAGAGGCACTGCCGTTCCCAGCTGCCAGAATACCCAACGAAGAATCTTCCAAGGAGACTCCCTGTCACCCTTTCTGTTTTGTCTGTTTTTAATCCCCCTTACACATGAACTAAACAATAATAGCTATGGATACAAAGTAAACAAGAAATTGTTCAATCATCTACTCTACATGGATGATCGCAAACTCTTTGCCAATGACGACAATGAGTTGAACTATCTCCTTAATACTGTGAAAGGTTTCAGTAACTACATAGGTGTGGATTTTGGATTGGAAAAATATGCAAAAGTAACATTCAAGAAAGGGAGAATTGCAGAAACACACTCAATAAAATTAGATTTTGTCACAAAGATTAGGGAACTGGAACTATAGGTACCTAGGAATTAGCGAAGGAGATGGAATACAGCATAGCCAAATGAAGAAGGAACTAACAAAAGAATACTAAAGGCGTGTGAATCTGGTATTGAATACCAAGCCGAATTCAAAAGCAGATTATCAGCCATAAACACCTTGGTTGTCCCCGTGGTGCAAAACAGTTTCAACATACTTAACTCACCCACGGCTGACATTAAGCGAATAAATGCCAAAATGAGAAAGCTTCTCAATTGCCAACGCATACATCATCCCAAGGCTGATGTTGATCGTCTGTATATTTACAGATCTGAAGGAAGCAGAGGATTAGTTCAACTAGAACTGTGTTACAAAACTACAACGATTGATCTTCAAAGACACCGGGCAATTACAGGAGACTGGATGATGATCTGTGTCAGAGACCAAAAAAAAAAAAAAAAGAAGGAAGAAACTTTATTCAGTAATAAAGGGTAGCAACAAGTTCAAAATGGAGTTTCAAATGAGTGAAGAAATACAAGTAAAACATATTAAATGCACTGCAGCTGTAGAAATCTTGAAAAAGGAAGCAAAAGCAAAGGTAATCGGCCAGATACAGAAGCGATGGCATGACAAACATCTTTATGGTCAATATTCTGCAGAAGAAGCTTATGTAGGCAAACACCTTATCCATCATTTGCTACGTATTTGCTGAAACCGAAGGTTTTATTCTTGCTGCACAGGACCAATGCTTGCTAAGTAGAAATTACCAAGCACACATAGTGAAAAGTTATGTTAACCCAAAATGCAGATTCTGAGATCAATATCTAGAAGTAATTGAAACCGAAAACTTGCAATCGAAATCTCAAAAATGTGGCACATGAGGAAATCAACAACTCCAGTTGTAGTTGGAGCCCTTGACTAATTGAAGGGATTTTTCGTGGCCCGTGACTTAAGGAAGTATAAAAACAATTGTACTCACAAGTACAACCCACATGTTCCGAAGTGCTTTATCTATGTTAAATATATGTGAACTTAGACGTTTTTTCGTCAAAAATAATCAGGGGATAATGTCATGAAGCCATTTCTAACCACAGGTTTCTGGTTGGGCCCCGGAAAGAAATGAGTATACAACAGAAATGAAAGGAAATATAATAATAATTATAATAATAATAACTGACAGAACAATCAAAGCCAACCGCCCAGACATTGCTATTAGAGACAAAAAACAAAAAAAAGTACTTCTTTATTGATATGGCAGTCACTGCAGACTGCAATGTATCTTTGAAGATATCCAAAAAGCTGTCAAAATTCAAGGACCTTGAAATAGAAATCTCAAAAATGTGACACATAGGAACATCAACAATCCTTGTTGTAGTTGAACCTTTAGGATTGGTTGGAAAAGATTGCAGTAGACTAATTGAAGGGATTCCTGGAAGCCCATGCCTCAAAGAGATACAAAACATTGTTCTCATAAATACAGCCCACACTTTACTAAGGGCTTAATCTATGTAATTTTTTTTTTGTCAGTGGAAAGTGTCATGATGCCATTTTTAACCTTGAGCTCCTGTGCGGTACCCGGAAAGAAATGTGTAAACTCCAGAAATCAAAGGAAATAATAATAATAATAATAATCAACTGCTCGAGTTATCCCATTTGTTGTTGGCAATCCCGGGATTATTTCCAAGAATCTGTCTGCACTACAAAACACCTTGAGAATAACTGACATCGTTAGGAGCGAACGGGAAGCAGCACTCCTTGGAACCACTCATGTGCTGAGAAAAGTGTTATCTCTGAGCTGCCGGTAGGTGCTGATATATAGCCATCATCATGTGATCAAAACATTTATGAGTCGGAGAGGATTACTATTACTTGTACTACTACTAATAGTACTACTAGAACAATATTTGCATTTACTGAAGCATTTAGAATAATCAGGGAGAGGTTCGCAGACGCATTAGAAGAGGAATTACGACAAAAAAATGAAACTCATCAGAGAAATGTATTATTTAAATCGTCAAGAAAACTGAGGTGAATTATAAAGTTGAGAGGAGACGACAAACAAATACAGCTAGTGTGGAAATGAATTTGGGAAATTCCAGCACTGATAACAGTAAAGAATACTATTAACCTTAAACAGTAGAACACAGAAGAATTATGTTTATTATAGAAAGAGACTCATGAGCGAATGCTGCAAATTAGCACAGACGAAATACCATAGTAAGAATGACCGGGTAGGAACATTCAGCTAATGTGAATTGTGCAAATAACTAGAGTTTGATCTTACAAACCAATGCTTTATACTTAAATTAAAATCTGTCTTAGAGAATAAAATAAAATAATATTAAAAATAAAAGTAAACACATTTTCTGGGTTTCGGAAGTATAAACAGATATCCCAATTCAAAGCAGATGTACAAAGCACGAAAAACAGTCGAACTTTGTGATGCAATTAAAAGAACATTGTGGAGCAGAAAATAATTATTAAAACCGTTGGAATAATCCCGAAAAGTTTTGCAAAGAGAGAAGTACAAGAAGTTCTAGGAAGAACTGTAATTATCCAAAACGATAGCATTAGAGAGGCGATTCAGAAAAACGTCGTAATGTTTTCGAGTTGTAGAATGAAAAATAACCAGTTTTTCTGTTCCTTAAAATTTTGCTTAATTTTTGGAAGACATCATTTGCTTTGCCAATGGAATTCCAGACTTTAATGACACATATTCCATCCTCTGTTAAAGTATTTCCAAGATAGTTTAACTCCTGTACTTGTTTGATTGTAGCATCTCCATATTTTTTCTTTCCCTCACATTATTTCCAGCGAATTTCTTTGTGATTGCCAAATTTCACTTTAATCTAAGCATAAA
>OZ010583.1:124520302-124587802 GCA_963932145.1 Acanthosepion lycidas
ATTTTCCCCACTGGGAAGTTAGTGCTAGAATGGAAGACAGATCAGCTGACAATTTCCGATCAAAACTTTTAGAGGTGTGTCCGTAATATCGTTGTATCATCAACATAGAGGTTTACAAATGATCACTGTACATTCTTATGTAGGTCATTTAAGTAAATCAAAAAGATGGTTGCTTCTAGAAGTGACCCCTGGGAGACGCCTGCTTTGACTACCAGGGTCTCGGAGGACTGGCCGTTAATAACTACTTTCCGGGATCTACCTGTTAGGAAAGATTTTATAATAGAGGAAACCCTTTCAGTGATTCTATAGCTGGAGAGCTTATATGTAGTAAAACTTTGTGTCACATCTTGTCGAAGTCCTTCGAGATATCTAATGCTATGATCCTAGCCATATGTGTGTCAAGAGCCTCATTAATTTTGTGTGTAATGTTATTTAGGACATTAGCAGTGGATCGGGCTGATCAAAAGCCATACTGCTCGTAGCAGTTCCTATTCAGATGCTCGACGACCTTCTTGTTGAGTAAGGTTTCAAAAAAGCATATTGATTATACTGAGGAGATTAATGGGTCTATATTTGGAGGGAGAGAATCGGTTGCCTGCGCTCTTGAAGATCAGGCATACGTTTGTTAAGTTTTATATGCCTGGGAAAGATTTCTCCATCGAGCAGAGGTTAAATAACTTTGCTAGAATCGGTGATAATTTTGGGTTGATATTCTTTAGGACGACCTCTGGAATTTTTTCTGGGCCAGTGGCTTTTTGGGGGTTAAGGCTTTTAATAAGTCTCGAGATTCTCTTCTTGAAATGAGTATATTACTGAGATTGTTCTCAGTGAGACGAGGGATATTGGGGAGGGGATAGCCTTTGTCATCTAAGTTTGAGTTTGAGGCAAAGATCGAGACGAAGAGCTTCGCCTTGTCTGTCGAGGAGGATATGACCTCTGAGCCATTTATAATAGTGGGCAGAACCGCTTTGAATCGGTTCATAATTTGGTTGGTGATTTTCCAGAATTGTGTGGAAGATAACGGTAAACCCTAGAGTTGAACAGGTTAAGATTGTAGTCATAGGGGAAGAATCCTGATGGGTGCCGGTGAAAACTAGAGCAGGTGGAACGAAGGAATATAGTTTGTCTGAAGATTTTCCATAGTAATATTGATAGAGTAGCGAGAGGTTCGCAAATGTGGGAAAAGGGATGGTAAAGTGGAAAATAATTCGCGGACGCGGAGACACTTTCGGACTGGAAAGCGGCCGGATTTTATCTGATAGGGCACTTATAAAGGTACAGGTATGCATGAGGATTCAGGTACTTATGGCAGCGGTTTTAGCCTTTACTAATTAGTTGTAAGTTTGATTTTCACTGGGAATCTATAAAAAAAATTAGGCATCCATTAACCTTTCAAGGGTGGTCAGGTTAAATTAGTATTATACAGTGGAAATTTCAGATTCAAATTGAGCTACCGTGTTAGACTTATCTGCGTACATGTCTATGTATAGAAAAATATTTGTTTATCGGAAAAAGAATTGGTATTCATATATCAACGCACACATTTTCTTATACACACTAATATATATATATATATATATATATATATATTTGAATGAATAATATATATATATTTATATATACATATTTTAGTGTGTATGAGAATATATATATATATATATATATATATATATATATATATATATATATATATATATATATATATATATATATATGAAATAATACAGAGCATATAGTTTTTGCTATTTTTCTTCTTTTTTCTCCATTTCCCAACAACGTCACTTAACTGAAATAGAAGTGTGCTGATGAAAACTCAATTTTTAGTTCTACTGAACTTTTATTTGTCCACACGCCGCTACCGTCGCCATTATAGCCAGTGAAGAGGAAGGGGAATATTGTTCATCAGAGAAACATTTTTCTGTCTTTGTTTTTGTTTTTTTTCATGTAGACTATTCAATAACAATCGACCGGCAATGCGTTGATAAAATCATTTTGTCTTATTTTTATAAATTTTCTTTTTTCCTTTTTGTACCGGAACACGATGCAGCATTATTAACAATCTTTACTATCAGTATCACCCTAGTTAGGCAGTGTGATGAGTAGCCTCTGTCAAGGTTGATAATGAGTGTACAAGTTCTATTTGTTTTGCCGCAAAGACAGTAACGGAAACGTTGTTTGCCTAAGGATTTCTTAACGTAAACACATCTTCCGCCAAACATCTTGGCATGTGTATAACAACATATATTTTTTTAAATGTCTACTCTCAGAACTGACTAAAAATGGAGGGTGGAATATCTGGAGGGTGTTAGAAATCAACAGCAACTAAAATGGATAGCGTAGGTAGCTAAAAGAGAAAATAATGATATAATAAAGATGTTGACTTTCCAAAAAACCTTAAACAAAAAGCTAGGAAAGAAACTCCAATCAATAAAAGAAAGAGTGATAACAGAGGATTTGAAAAGAAAGAGATTTTATAAATTTCAACCGACAGTAACACTAACTGTTCGGTTAATGCATGCTGGATGTTTCGTGCATGGAAACTGTTAATCTCAACATTACAATATTTTGTGTTTGGTTTGATTTGGTTTCGTTTACGGCTTATCAACCTCAATGGCATATTTAATACCGAAAAAAAATTATTGCTGGCAAAAATTTTTTCTCAAAAAATGTATTGCCGGTAATATTTTTTTAATTTCGGAATGTATTGCTGGTAAATTTTTTTTTCCATAATATATCGCTGGTAATTATTTTTGTTTTTAAAATGTATTGCTGGTAATAATTTTTTCAGGTTCTCGATATCGGAAACTACTACCTATTCCGACGTTGACAGAGAGACCTGGGAAGAGCCTAGTTAAAACTTTTAACAGCTCCTTAACGTACACTTTATCTATCCGATTGGCGATCTCCAAACAGGAATTATGGCTTGCCGAGGTAGACAAGTCAGGACTTGCGGGCCGTTTCAAGGAGTGTATTTACCAGCACGCAGTGCTCCCAAGAATTCTCTGGCCTTTGTTTATATATGATTTCTCAATGACATCAGTGGAGGCAACGGAAAGGAGAATTAATGGTTACTTTCGCAGATGGCTAGAGCTGCCGAGGAGTCTGAGCAGTGCCGCGCTATATGACAAATCAAATGCACTTCAACTCCCCTTAAAAGGTTGGTGGAGGTATTCCTAGTCTCTCGAACTAGAGAATTCCAAGAGACTCTAAGGACCCAAAAGTGGTGGCAGCAGGCACAGATGTCCGAAGTGTAAGGAAATGGAGTGCAGGGAGCGAACTGGGTATTGCGGAATAGCGTTTGAGGCAGGAGGTTCTCATGGGGGCAGTGGCATCAGGTCATGCGGGGTTGGGCTTCTTTCCTGGTATCCGAAACGAGAAAGCTAGAGGTAAACAGAGACGACAACTAATTCAAGAGGAAGTATGAGCCAGCGTTGAAGAAAAAAGACTAAGCCTGCAGGGTGCATGGACACGATGGGAGACTTTTTTTACGGTGGAAGATAAGTTAGTCAGAGATCTGGCACTTCGACACCAGTCGCATTAAATTTCTTGTGCAGTCCGTGTATGATGTACTACCGAGTCCTGCAACTTGCATACTTGGGGGATGACCGAGTCACCATCATGCCTATTCTGTGCCAGGAAAGGTACGCTGAAACACATTCTAAGCGCCTGCCCGAGGGCTCTTGGTGAAGGGAGGTACCGGTGGACACATGATTAGGTACTTAAGAAATTAGCCGAAGTAGTGGCCGCAGCAATTAGCGGTGCAGTTGTAAGCCTGAAACGGAGTCGATGTCCTTCGTCGAGGCCAGTGGAAACTCCACCTCGTTGGGTAGATCGTCAACCTGCATGCTCTTCTCTGCCCGAGATGGGTAGCTAAGAGTAGAGCTGGGGAACCAGTTGCATGAAGATCTGTATGCAGTGCTCTAAGTCGGCTTGGATTCAGGGGAATAAAAAAGAGAAAAGTCATCAGGGCTATCTCAGAAGCTGCAGAAAAAGCCCCAAAATGGCTATGGATTAAAAGATCTGTTCCATGGAGCTCTACGACGGAGATTAGTGGGCGTTGAGAGGGAAGTTGGGAAGGAAGGAAAAAGGAAATGTAGAGGGATGACCAAAGTCGCTGTATGAGGGGTGGGTCGTTTTTCACCATTTCAACGACGCCGTCTTAAGGTTCCTATAGTTTTTGTTTTGCTTGGGAAGGGAGAGAGGAGGGGTGTAAAAGGAAAGAGAAAGAAAAAATGGATGGTGGTGGAAATAAAAAGCGGGAAACGTTTCTGATAATAATTCCTATGACCAATGCATGTGTTCGAACTTTTCTGGTCATTACTTACCTGTTATGTCAATCTGTTCGTTGAGAATGTGGCTCTTTCCGCGTGTTGAACCTAAGACGGAAAAAAGACGAGCATGCTGTCTATTCTCTTTTTGTATCCTCTTAGCTGAGGAGGAAGTGACGTAAGTCGTTACTGATTGGCCGCTTGTGATTTCAAGATCAGCAGTGGCAGTTACTTAATGTGTCCATTTGTTGTCTGCTTGGCGGATTTTTGCTTCAGGATCGCTGCCAGAATAAGTATTGTTTCGGTAGGGTCTCTTGGGCGAACAAATATGATGTTGCAAGACCCGAAACTTGTCATGACCCTAAATCATAACATCACTGATGAGGCGATCCTGCGCACTAGCTGGAGTGTTTTCATAACAAAACAAAATTCCTTCAAAAATTTATTGCTGGTAATAATTTTTTTTTGCAAAGTATTACACTTTCATAGTATTTTGACCCCCCACTTGGGAGTTAACTATTTGCCCATAGCTGGGACCCTAGCAGGTGCTACCACCCCAAGTCAGGGTGGAATACCAGCAATTGAGAGGTGATTCTACGCTCCTCAAAACCTCCTGATCAGAGGCCTTGCTGTCGGATGTAGTTTATCGTCTTACTCAGAACGCGGATGTAGTTTATCGTCATACCCAGGACGAGTGTTTGGTTTGGGGTCGTTGTTTGAGGTTGAAAAGGTTGAAAATGTGTTGTGTGCTGACCAACAAAAACTACACGTGTTGAATGGGTTGAAAGAAATAAACAAAGAACAAATTGTATAAAATAAGATAGAAAGTATGGAGAATGTTCAAAGAAGTTCCTTGAAAGCAAAGTGTAAATTAAAGGAATGTTCTTACGATAATCCTTGTTAAATGGAAGAAATAGTTGAACTCTACTCTGTTGGTAAGTTAAAGACTGATTGCGGTGTGTGTCCTATCTCATGCTCAGCAGTATATGAGAGAGGGATCCAAGACTGTTGGCATCATCTGAAATTGTAAATCGTGTGTCATTGCAAAGCGTTGGTGAATCCAGGTGTTACAATCTTGAGTTGTAAAATTCTGAGGTACGAGACCTGCTGGTGTTAGTCTAATTAAACTGCCGTAATTAAAAGTAAAACTTAACGGGTAAGTGTACGTGGCTCATACCCATTAAGCACGTTTGGATTTTTAAAGAAGGATGTCTATTTCCACAGCTAGATGTTTTTTACACAGACGGTATATATCACGAAAGTGTCCTTCAAATAGGCTGTTATTCCACAGACAACAACAGCTACGATATGCCTTTTTAAATCTAGGTTGAAATATGAGATAAGGTAAAGTTCCTTTTTGCAAATAAGCTCAATTTAAATCTTATTTTACGTTTAAATGACCGAATGGATCGAGCCAGTTTATTTTTATTTAATAAATTTGAATCTGGTGAATTTAATGATGCACATGGCAAAATTTGAAACGGATTAATTACATATTAAATTAAATGCTAAACACAGTGAACCGTGTGCTTAAGACCCGCGTCGAGAAATCTGGTCAAATTATATTTTTGCAATGTAAATACAACCCGGAGGTTGTATTCAGTGAAAGATTATGCTGTATTAATGTGTTAAATAAAGATTTCATTTAGAAAATAACCTGCGATTCGTTCAGATGTATTCCCCATAATTTTGAAATTCGAACAGCGATTCATATCTTTTAATGCATTATAAGAGAGCTTATTTCGTTTTTCGTAAGATCCAGCGGCGAGCTGCGATCTAGAGACCTAGAGGTGGTGCCATTATAGATTTTTATAAAAAGCAAAAATAGCCTGGTAACAAATAGGATGTTAGTTTAACATGTATGCAAAGTTTCATCACTATTGGTTCAAGGGGAAGCTTGATTCAGACAGACAGACAGACAGACAGACAGAAATTGCCATTTATATATATATAGATATAGTCAGCAACGTATCTACAATTCTTTGTTTTTTTATAATGTACAGTGATGTAATGGAATAACCAGGCACCCCCATGAATGATTGCACTGTAGGTAGTAAGTACCTATAAAGTCAACTGTCTACGAGAGACGGAGGAACAGTGAGAGAAAGAAGACGCAGGCACGCCCGACCTTCCAATTAGTGGCACTCACTACTAGATCGATCTGTGTGTATAACTGTACTGTATTTCATATTGTACTGGTTGTGTACAATAAACCTTTCTTCTATTATCCACCTGGTGTTAAGTATTTATTCCCTTAGCACGGAATATATCACAACCATACAAGGGGATCTATATTCTATAGAATTTCATCGCTGATGTTTTGATTTTCATGGAATCTTGCTGTCTCTTAAAACCTTTTTTAATTTCTCGATGACATTTTTCTATATACGCATGCGCCATCCGATTTCTGTATAGCATTTACTATTGTCTCTTATAGCCTATTTAAATTTATTTCTTTTGAAAACTGCTGAATTTATTTGCCACTTTAATCACCCCAAGTAGCAATTCCTCTCGCTACAATTGGTAACTAAAAGCAAACTCGTCCCTTACAAATTGTAGCTCCTTTGTTTATCATTCCTACATTGTACATGTTACAACATCACTTTCTACACTTTGCTTAGTTTTTTGAAAGACATCTTTTACTAGTTCAGTACTGCTTCGGATTTCGATGCCACATTTTCCGTTGTCTATTACTGATGTAATGGAATAACACCGGCACTCCCACCCATGAATGATTACACTATAGGTAGTAAGTACCTATAAAGTCAACTGTCTACGAGAGACGGCAGTAGAAGGGGACGAGAGACAAGAGTGAGAGAGACGATGCAAGCACGTCCGAACTTCCAATTAGTGGCACTCACTACTAGATTGACCTGTGTGTATAACTGTACCGTATTTCATATTGTACTGGTTGTGTACAAGAAACCTTTCTTCTATTATCCACCCGGTGTTAAGTATTTATTCCCTTTGCAAGGAATATAACATGCAGATGCGTGTACTAGATTCTGAAATTGTTCACGTTCAATACTCAAGTAAATATCGATGACTTGACAAAGTCTTAATTTTGGCGAAATGTTTATAACTTTCCTTTCTGTTAATCCCAATGTCTTTCTTTGATCTCGCTCACCCGCCGAGAGTCACAACTCTGGAAGCACTCAAAATTAACTGAATGCCGTCATTGTGAATAGTAGCGACTCTATAGTCAGCCAATGGCGCTCTCTCTAGCGACTATCATAGTTCTAGTTTCAAGGAAGATCAACACCTATTGTCTACCAAAGTTGAACGTATATTTTTTCAAGTATTGAGCAAGTTTGATTATAATGGAATATATGTTTCTTTAACGTTTCCCTTTCTGAATATCAAATTATATTTATGATTCAAAGGAAGAATTATTCCAAACAGGGTAGACTGTAGCCACGTTTGAAGATGATAAAAGCTGTGTTAATTCATGTTTATATTTAATTTTCGTCTTTTTCAATTTTAGTCCTTCCCCGTCTATTGAACAGGAGTAGAGGTTTATCCATTGTTTACTGTTTAGGATTGGGTTTCCAGTTTCTTCTAAAGTCTTCTCATTTTCTTTTACTCACAGTGATCTCTTGCGTATTAGTGGCATTATTGCCTTGCTTGAGGTGAAATGATTAAAAAAAAACTTTCTGGGATAATTTTGAGAAAACTCAAAACGCAGGTAAAAGCAGAACAAAGCGTTTTCTCTTTGAAAATGGATAAAAAAAACAAACGATTAAAACTATGCAAAATCCAATAGCCAATCAAGAGGATTTATGAGTGAATTTGTTGCGTGGGCCTAAGTGGAGCAAGTAGATGCAGATTATGGGCATATGTAGGATAGATAACGGTTAATCCTAGACTTAAAAGGATTATGATTGTAATAATTCGGGAAGCATCAATTCAGGAGTCAGTTACATAAAGTAGCAGCTCCTAGGAAGAAGCCGTCTGAGCAAAACCTCCTTCTTGTCAATGGAATATGAAGAGAATGGGAATAATTTAATGTTGTACGTGGCATGGAAAGTCTTAGCTTTAAAGGTCTGCACTGAGGAATGAAGCTCTTCTGAACACTTTCCATGAAAATAGTGATATAGGTGTGTGTGAAACTGGTCCAAGTATTCTCTTTACAAATGACGAAGTCTCTCCCTACAAGCAACACCGCGTTCAAAAAACGAACCGATCTATACACCCCCTCGTCGTGAGTTTTATGCTCAGCTGATCTCACAAAAAAAAAAACAAAACAAAAACAAAAACAAAAAAAAAACATTAAAAATTACATGCATTCACCCACTCTCGCGAATTCTCCTAGCTCCGAGATCGTGTCTTTCTTAAATTAAGGTGTCAGAGCGGCCATATTTCTTTTTCCTTTTCTTTCCTTCACTCGTTTTGCACGCCAAGCATATACATGCTCTCTTTCAAATAAGTCATTATACACAAAGCTGCGTTAACGATTTTGAATTCTGCTAAGGCTGGGAATTGAGAATTGGACAGTACTGCATAAGCTGCCATCATTTAATTTTTTTATTTAAATGACAAAGACTTTTTGTCATTTAAATAAAGCAAGAAGAAAGGATTAACTATTAACTGTAAGAAGACAGAACGTGTTTTTTTTCTTCAAAGGTGACAGTGTGAGTTATTTATTTCCGAAATCAATGACATACACTAATTCAACTATCTAGATAGTGTAGTACCAGACGATGAAAAATGTGCCAGAAATCCAAAGGCCCAGAGGAATAACAAATGATGTCTTCCAGAAATTAAGCAAAGTATTAAGACGTAGGAAAAATATCGTTAGAAACGAGGAAAAGAATGTTGAATTGCAATGTAATATTTAATTTTCTTTGTAGCAATAAATGTTGAAATATCTTCTCACAGATGAAAAAAAGACTTGAAGAGAGAAAGATGTAATCCTGCCGACGATTACTCAGAACATGTGAGCAAAGAAGAAAATAGGTACTACAATAAAAAATGATGATAATAATCTGAAAGGGACCATCGAAATGTCTGGGTCACAAAATAATGAAAAAGAGCTTGGAGAATTTAACACTCAGAAGAGATTCTGAAGTCAAGAGAAATAAGAACAACAATGGGTTTCAATGAATGAATAGCAGAACAGGAAGAAAGAAATTTGGTTCAGATTTAAAATCAGTTAAAGCAACAAAAGATACAAAGTTATAGAGAGCTATGATATCTTGAAAGGATAAGGCATATATACCAAGGTTTTTTTTATGATTTATGCTAAAATTAAGTAATAATGTAATCAACGATTTAGTTCACGAACATTCGATGGTTTATCGATAATATGACCGAGCAAGTTGTTCAATACTTATGGAACGGGCGAGGGAACATTTGCAATAATTCTGTCTATATTTCTGAAATGAGGTATTATGTATACTATTTACATTATTCGGACTATTGTCCCCATCTTTTTCGCCATATTTATTACAACGTTTCGGTCGGTGCACACTCCGGCTTTCTTCAGGTGGTTGGAATGTCGACCTGAAACGTTGTAATAAATATGGCGACAAAGATGAGAACAATAGTCCGAATAATGTAAATAGTGTGCAATAATTCTGATGGGCTTTCTTCATTGGTACTTCGATTAGTTGTGTATCGACAAATTTAATCGATTATCGGCAAAGGTCTCATCACTTTATAGTTGAATTTTTATAAGTAACTGTAAGTTCTATCCTAATAGTTTTTTGGGCATCGTTAAAAGTTGGCAACTTTGTAAATTCCTCTAATTGCGTTTAAAGCTTTTGTTCATTTCGATGTGGTGTAATCATTAGAAAATTTGTCTCGCCGATCAATTCCGGCTGAGAAGTCAGTGCGATACTCAGTATTTGTGCCCCTGTGCCATACCTAAGCTAACTTTAATGAATCAGTATCATATGTTTCCACGTTTAATGTTAGAGGACTTGTGAAAAAAGAAAAGCAGAAATTATTATCGACGGAAGTTGTAAATTTGATGTATGTTGTTTCTAAGTAACCCAAAAGCAAAGAAGGATTTGATAATAATACTGGAGTTAGAAAGACAGTAAAAATATAATGGAAATGGTTTTGTCATCAATACCAAATGGAAGATTAACATCCATAGACATTGGAAAGTGTCAGACAGAATAACACTATAGCAGTTCAAGGTAAATAGAAAATAATATAAATGCATTCAGACTGAAAGTATAAATCTTAAAACAGAAGAACATTAATATTTAGTGAAATTAATACCTCGCATCATTGAATACACATAGGACAACGACTTTAAAAGAAAAAAAAAACTAACAATAAAATTGCATCATTCCTCGAAAAAAAAAACTTTGAAGAGCTTACTAATGCTGCAGCACTTTCGCGAGTTATCAAAGACAGGTTTGATGAGGATTGATTTACAATTGTTTGCGGCGTGCCTTCAAGTCGAAACAGCTATGGACCATTATAATGATTACGATGATTATGATAAGGAATATTTCAACGCGTCTTTATATAAAATTCGCATGTGGATTCTAGATTTTAAATGCTTCTATGGGAAAAGTGAAAATGGAGGAAATTAAAAAGCATTTTCTTCATTTGGTACATATATTTCTAGAAAGACAAAAAAAAAGCAAAAATGATATGTACTATTTATAGAGATGGTACTGTAGCTAGATATACTATTCGTAAGTGTTATTTACATTATTTTATATTTATACTGTTCGAACTATTATCCTCATCTTTGTTTTGACATCACATAGACTATTCTTCCACTGCTCATGTCTATGAATATCTTGTCTATTTAGTACAGTTCAGTTATTGCTCGTCTGTTTCCACTGAATGCAAGCGCACACTGCCCAACCCAGGATTAGAATTCTTTTTTTTCTGAATCTTTTGTCATTTAGGAACTGTTCTAGTGATTAAAACAAATAAAAAAATCTTATTTTTAGGGGGAGGGGCATTGAGGGGAATTTAATCATTTTGAAAAATTGCACCATTTCTGTTTACCAAAGTCGTACAATATTGACTAATCCTTCGTTTACCGGCCATCAATAATGTCTTTACTGATGGTCAGCCCATGTTCCAGTAGATCGTGATAGACTAAGAATGTTTTGATGAATTGAAACTAAAATATGAAAACACTTATTTACACTATTTATAATCGGACTATTGTCCTCATTTTTGTTGTTATCACAACATTTCGACCGTTGTACTTGCCGGTCTTCCTCAGAGGTATATTGATTTAGGTAACCTACAGGGAATTCTGAATTGAACACTTCAGAAATATCTCGTCTAGGTTTTTATTTTTATTTAATACTGTTGAGTTATTGCTCGCCCGTTTCCACTGAATGCAAGTACACACTGCCCGACCCAGGGATTAAACTGACAACGAATATGTCACCAAATTCACAAACTAACGCATTTATCCACTTGGACATTGTCCCGTATTAAACTAGACGAGATTTTCCTAGACATGGGTAGTGGAACAAGAACACTCTACCCTCGTAGGATATATATATATATATATATATATATATATATATATATATATTGTTGTGACAAACTAATTAGTTAAAATAACAAAGCTAGAGGTTGCACATAAATAGTGTATTGAACAGTAAATAAAACAGAAGTGTGTTACACGACTTGGGAGTGTGTATCGGTTGACTAGCGTTCAGTCTATCACTGTTAATATTAAATCCCCCCCTCCACGAGGGATATATGTGACACGGGGCCGAGTTTAACGTGGGTCATCCGAGTCCGTAGGCTCTGCCAAAAAATCCCCGTAGAACCTACATAAATAGTTTCGGGTCTGTCGTCCTTCTGCACAGCGTTGTCCGGGTCTATCACTGTTCCCCGCGAGGCTTACTTTTCCTACTACTTCATAGTAAGTGGAAGAGTCCATAATAGACTCATTAGAGGGAAGACACTACAAAATTATATATATATATATATATATATATATATATATATATATATAAAGAACAGTAAGATATATAATCCGATGTTCTTATTGATATTTTTTATTTTTATTTTTACAAAACAGTACTCAATGTAAATTTACAGAGCATAAATATTATAAATTAACTGATTGAAAATATGGTTTTTTCGCTACACAGTAATAAACATGTTTCAAAAATGGAAGCTAAAAACTTTAAATTTAATTATATAATTAAATTAAAAGCATTAGTTCCGTTTCATCTTCCAGCGAATATTAGAATAACTTATTATTTAAATTTACTAAGTTTTAGACGCACATATAAATTCATAATTTCCTGTTTCCAAGGATACAGAGAAATCCAGTCATTTAGACAGGGGCGGTAGCGTGTTCAATTTTATTAACTATTGTATCAATTATGAGATACGTTCGAAAAAGAGGTTTAGGGATGGTAGGGTGCATTTTTCAACGGATTCTGGTATCCGTTAAATGCATGTCGTCTGGGTTTTTTTTTTTTTATTAAAGATTCTTTTAGGTTTTTTTGTGTTAGAATACGCTTTATTTAACTACAATTTATTATTATTTTTACTCTTAAATACTAAATAGACTATATTACTTTTTTAAAAACAGTAAATGTAATAGAATTACTTACATTATTTAAAATTATTTTTTCATATCAAATATAAGTATGTATATTACCAGCTCACATTTTTTAATTTTATTTTTAAATATTATTTAAGGAAAATGTTTGACAATGACGTCAAAAATAGGAATTTCATTTCTCTGATTCAGTAAATTTTTATTTTTTATATTTTTTATATTTTTATTTTTTTTTATAACGACCGAAAGATTTTGATGACAATAACAACAAAGATGAGGACAATAGTCGGAATATAAATAGTTGAAATAAGAATAACTCCGCTTCACCAAATATTCAGGCAGAAATGTCCATAAGTAGTCCATTAGATTCGCAAGTGGATATTCTGCAGTCATTGATTGACAAATCAAATTGAAACTTTGATTAAAAACAATCTATATCTTATAACACGGGATATCGCTGAGATACTCCACATATCTTATGTGATCATTGGAAGGCATTTGGATACGTGAACCGCCACTGAGTTTGGGTGATTCAAGATTTATTAGAAATAATTTAATATATAGGATTTCCATCGTCGATTCTCCTCCTAAACGCAAGAAAAACAGTCTATTTCTGAGATGAACGAACAAGGCGATCAAAAATGAATTGTTTATTTCGACATTTTGACATTTTTCTTTTCATCTGTGCCATTTTCTCATTTTTTAAACTTTTGTGATATTTTCTTATTTTTCTTATCTTTACTATTTCCCTATTTTTCTTATAATTTGTGACATTTTCTTAAGTTTCTCATTTTTGTTATCTGTGACATTTTCTTTTGCCCTGTGACATTTTCTTTACAACTGTGATATTTTCTTCTTTTTCATTTCATCTATTATATTTTATTTTTATTTTTCTGTGAGATATATTCCAATGTTTTTATCGTTTGTGAAATTTTCTTATTTTGCTTTTAATCTGTGCTGTTTTCTTATTTTTCTTTTCATCTGTGACGTCTTCACATTTTTCTTTTCATCTGTGATGTCTTCACATTTTTCTTTTCATCTGTGTCATTTCTTATTTTTCTTATTATCTTTACCATTTTCCTATTTTTCTTTTTATCCGTTGCATTTTCTCATTTTTAAATTATCTGTACCATTTTCTCATTTTTCTTTTCACCTGTGACATTTTCTTATTTTTACAGATGAAACAAAAAAAAAAAAAAGAAAAAAGGAAATAGCACATACTACCGAGTCAAGACACAAAAACTTCAAGAGTGAAATCGGTGTGTATTTGATTATTTGCACTTTAAACAATCGTCCCTATAAATCAAGCCAATTAGGTGACCGTCCAAGCTTACTTGAGCCTGGGGGTTGCCTTACATTCGTCTTGGAAGACGCACACGTACTTTTCCGTGTATTTAGAAAATATCTGAATAGAAGTGAGATGGTGTGTGCGTGACAGAAGGACAATTAATCTGGTTTAGTTCGAACAGTCTTATTAGGAGGAATAGGCTAGAATCCCACTAGCTATTTGTGAGAAGTCTGTGAAGGACGACCAGTTATGATACAAGTTAAACAATTTAAAGGTTATGCTGCCAAAAACAAACTAAATGTATGTAAATCTTTGACCCATTGAGAATTTGGTGAAAGAAATGAAAGCTTAAATTTATTACTGTTATCTTGAAATTTTATATTCTTCAAATAAAGTCATAAACTGAAGTCATTGATCTAAATTCATTGACCTTAGGCAGAGAATCGTTACAGGGATAAAATATTAGAAATTGTGAAAAACTCCGTTGAACAGTATGTAACTAATGGGTAGAAACACAACTGATTTCAATATATATATATATATATATATATATATATATATATATATATATATATATATATATATATGTATGTATGGATGTAAGTGTGTGGAGAAAGAGAGAAAGTGAGGGAGCGAGGGAGAATACACTATATACACAGTACAATAAATATCTACGTATACATATTGTCTGATATAGACACCAATCTATTTTGTCCTAACATCTGCTTCCGATTTCGAGAGCCACATCAAAGAGTCTCGGCAATCACATCAAATGGTAACATCTTGGTAAGTATTTATCAATTTCCTTTCATCTGGTACTTTGCGAAAATCGGTGGGAAATCAACGAATTTCGTTCGAAGATGGTTGGGAATGGAAACTTTGGTCACTTGTCAAGGATTGTCAACGGCAGCAGCCGTTGAGAAAAGTAATAGATAATAGGTAAACATAATCTTGTCTACATCAATTACAGTCCATTTGAAAGAAAGACTATGTAGCGCCAGTACACTAGCAATATATACAAGGCAAAGTCAAAATTTATTTGCACTCTTATATAAATATATGTATATATATATATATATATATATATATATATATATATATATATATATATATATATATATATATATATATGAAGAAAAATATACGGAAAAAACAAACAAAAATCCTTTTATGCAATTATGCTGTTTTAATGTTAATATGTCAACGTCGGACGTTTCGGTTTAGTAAACCATCTTCAGGACATATTCATAAAATATAATTAACAATAACATCAATTGAACATGACAAAGACGATGGACACAAGAACAAGACTTATCCAAACAGATAACTGAAACTGACATGTTTTAAAACGGAACGCTGATCATATAAAACTTTCATTTATCTGTTTGGATAAGTCTTGTTCTTGTGTCCATCGTCTTTGTCATGTTCAATTGATGTTATTGTTAATTATATTTTATGAATATGTCCTGAAGATGGTTTACTAAACCGAAACGTCCGACGTTGACATATTAACATTAAAACAACATAATTGCATATAAGGATTTTTGTTTGTTTTTTCCGTATATTTTTCTTCATACTGTCGGATCTATATCCATATATATATATATATATATATATATATATATATATATATATATATATATATATATATATATATGTATGTATATATGTATGTATGTATATATAAAATAATCCTAAGGAGCCAGGCAAACCTACCTAGGTTTCACCAAAACGGATCTTCAGGGAAGCCGACTTGAACTTGGAGCTTAAACACTTGACGATTGTTTTCGCCTTGTTTTATGTTCTTTGTTCTTTCTTTTTTTATTCCACATTTTTCCTCGGGTACCGATTTGTTCTACTGCAAGTCAAGATATCCGAGTTTTTTTCAAAACGAGTACCACCATTTATATATATATATATATATATATATATATATATATATATATACAAACTGCTCTCTTGAGTAGCTTGTAATACATTATTATCTCTGTCTTTAGGCAGAGTGCGTTCAGGGGCAGCTCCGCCAAAGAACAGAGTCGCAACTGAGGAAAATTATATTGAGATGTGCCCAGCCCTGGAAAAAAGCTGCCTGAGGCCGCGCCCTCTCATTACACCAGGAAGAGGGATCAGTGCTCGCACCAAGACCAACGCAACCGACGGTTGCGGGGGCTGCGAGCATTTTTTATTACTAGCCCGGGCGTACGCGATCGGGCTCCCCACATTAAACCGACCTCGTGTCGCAACGCGATTCGTGTGGGGGTCGAGTAATTACCAAATTACTCTAAAGTAGTTTGTAACACGTTTATTTGTCATCTTTTAGTTGCGTCCCTGTCTTTGGGTAGGGTGTGCACAGGGGCGGGTCCGTCAAAGGACAGAGTCGTAACCGAGGAAAATTTTAATGAGATGTGATGTCCCTGGGGAAGAGCTGCCCGAGAATGTACTCTCTGATTGCACTTGAGAGAGGGATCGGTGCTCGCACCGACTCCAGCGCAACCGATAGTTGAGAGGGCTTGGGGAATTTTTTTCCGAGCTTGGGTGTACGCGCTCGGGCCCCCCACATTAGACCGACCTTGTGTCACAACGCGACTTCAGGGAAGTGTCGAGTAAATACCAAATTACTCTAAATAGAGCTGTGGCTTTTTAATCTCAGAATTTGTGGGAGAATTGAGTTCCAATTTCGCAGTTATTCATATAGATTCTTTAATATAGGTTTTGCTTAATTAGTTAAGTTTATCTAATTCTTAAAATGTTGAATATATAACTAATTCTAATTTCTATTTTCTCACCTTTACAGTATATTAATTGTATCCATGAAATAAAAATAATTGTTTGTACGAAAAATAAGGATCTATGTACATCGAATCATCCTTAAATTAAGTGGCAGCAGAAGAATTATCGTTAAACTTTTAAAAAGTAAGCTTAAATATTAATTCAATACTTAAATGCAGTGATCAATCGTGAGTTCTTCTGTAGTTTATTAATCCATATCGCATCTACTTTTTCTAGCTTTTCCCTATGATGGCCAAACCAAGAGTCGTCCACAGGAGCTAGCTTAAATGCGTCTTTTAAGCTAGTTTATAATAAAACGTGCATTGCAATTTTGGTTATCAAATGAAAACAAGAGTTACTCCCCTTGAACCATGAAAGCAACGATAATGGCTACTATAATGCATTAATATATATTTTAGCCTCGCATAGTCTGGCAACCCTGAATCTGAGCTCAACGAAAATCGTTCCCTGCGCCTAACTATTCTAGGTCTTTTGAATGAGCTATGAATCATTTAAATAGGACCAATGGGATCGGAGGAGTTGCTTGTGCACACACACGCACAAACACACAGAGATACACTGTACTTATATATATATATATATATATATATATATATATATATATATATATATTGTATGTATGTATTTAGGCAGCAAATTCTCTTTTAGGTATGTCTGATTGAATAAATTACAGACATTATGTCTGCTAATTTTTAACAAAATCCGTTCATACTCATGAATAACCTTCCGTGTATTGATATTGAAGAATGAGAGAAAAGTGCTATAGCTGTTTAAATTTCTTATAATTTAATTTCCCAAGAACTTTCGATCTTTTTCCAAGATCATCTTCAGGGATGCAAGTAATACAAAACTATATGTTGTTCATTAATATAAGTATTTATGCAAAGTTGTGCATCGTTACCGTAATTTTTTCATTATGCTTTTAAATGTAAAACGGTTGACAATGTGCGCGCGTGACCATCACATTATAACATACAGAGAAAAAAAACCCACAATGGATAATTTTTTTTCACGTTCTAGTGAACGCTCAGCACACTGTCAACTGTTTTGCATTTAAACAAAATTAAAAACTGAGCGTCTCTGTATCTTTAACGTTTCGATTTAAACTGCAAAGGGCGTTTGCTGTATTTCTCTCCCAACATTTTTTACCTTTTTATATTAGTACAATAAAAGTAGACAAATTAAAACGCATTCATAAAAAAAGAAGCAATTCATTACAAAAAAATGTAACATCATATATATATATATATATATATATATATATGTGTGTGTGTGTGTGTATATATATATATATACACACACACATATATATATATATATATATATATATATATATATATATATATATATATATATATATATATATGAGTAAACATAGAAGTCAACACTCAGAGGTGTTTTAATTTGTCTTGCATTCCATAAATATGCTGAGAATAGAATTTTGTTGAAATGTAGTTTTCAAATTATCAATTTCCTTTTTGTCTTCAGCTAAAATAAATGTATGGTTTACATAATGAAAATAAATTTTGGATTTAATAACTTTAGTAAAAACCTTGTTTTCAACGTAGGAAATATAATAGTTGGAGAATCACGACCCGAGGGTTTTTTTTTTTATATTTCTACGTTTTTACTAAAGTTATTAAACCCAAGATACATGTTCGTTGTGTAGACGATATATTTATTTTAGCTGCTTATATATATAATACCTAAAGAGCCAGAAGCTATCTACCTAGGTTTCACCTACGGATCATCAGGATAACTCTGGCTAGTTATCCTGATAATCTGGCAGGTGAAACCTAGGTAGATAGGTTTTGACTCTTCAGGTATTATATATACTTTTACGTTCAACTTACGTACTTTTTCGATGTTTTTTTTTCTTTTGGCCCGACATTGCGCTGCTAGTTGATTGTTTTCAAGCAGTCCTGATGTTTTTAGTTTTTATCCTTTTTTATTTAATTTTTTTTTACCAAATATCAGTTTGTCTAATATTTTTTTATTTACAAATAGTATTATCTGTTTTTTTTCACACCGCCAGAGTTAAAATGATATATATAAATTAACAACTAAATCCATTTATCAGTTCCCACTCATAAGAGCAAAAGTCGAGAACAAAATAAGTGCACAACAACTAAAAATATATATAACCCAAGACTAATGTTATATGCTAGCAAAAATATAACTTTAAAGGTGAATAAAACCACTACTACTGCTTAGAGTAGGATGGCTTGTAGGACTTCATATCTATTGATTCCAAGTGATAATAAACGCCCGTCACAGTTTAAATTTAAAGTTTTTGAATGAAAAACGTATTGCTGTCCAGCAGATAGCTAAGACCTTATGTATGAGTTCTGGTTCAGATCATAATGTTGAACTATTATCTCGAGGATGAGCAAACTGTCTTCAAGATGGGTTTCAAGAATGCTGACATCAGAGCAATTATAATAGGTATTACCCTCCTTCAGTACTAAGAACATGTCCGAGTGAATTGTTGGTTCAGCGGAAACTATGCTAGCAATATCTGAGCAGTTGTGTAAAAGAGATCAAGACAAATCACGAACAAGAACAATCTATCACCGTAACATTAAAAAAAGACTTAGTTCGAAATTCGCTGAAGGTTACTCGAATAGATAAAGAATGGTGGAGAGCCTAACGTCCTCAACATTGGGATAATAACAAGAAATATATTGTCATTAATTCGAATGGAAGTAACTGCAAATAATAACTTTCCAAATTATCTCCTTAAATAAATTTCTGTTATGTCCAGTGAAGAAAAATATATGAAGTTGTGTTACAGATAATATTCGTTTCTGGTAACGAATTTATGCTTACGAAAACAATCTACGATAATACTTACTCAATTATATGTTCACTGTTATTTACAATAACTTCTTACCACATATCAGGAAACTCCTTGCTGCCTAATGATTAACCCTAGAACACTAACCACGTGTATATAGTACCCAGCGCAAATTTTCCTATTTTTAATTACAATTTTCAGTACCTGATTTTCTTACCTAAATAATGTTTTTCAGTTGCTATTAATGTTAATGTTAAGTACAAAGTTTGAAGTTCCTACATGTAAAATATTTCAAATAAAGATTTATATTTTTTTTTTTTGATATTTTCAAAATTGAGTATGTTATACCAATGGTTAGTAGTGGTGTAACTTTAATTGATGGTTAGTGTTCTAGGGTTAAAATTCTACAGGTTTTGATGTGAACATTTTTCCACTAGTCCACTGTGTACGCTACCGCTGCTATGCAAAACTAAGTGATTTTTAACTGCTACGCATGCTTAGTAGTTAGGATCATGTATTCTTCATTACAACTGGTTTCCCAAAAGAGAAATTATTAAGGATACAGCCTAATAGAATAATGTCGTTTAAACATAACATGTTAATTGTTAATTTTGTCTAAAATCTTCAGTGAAAGTAGTTCTTTATTTTACACGCGCTGGCAATGTCTAAATGTCGCAAAGATGAAGATTTTGTTACTTATGCTGGTATTGTCAATCGCGAATGCGAAAAATTTAAACTTAACGATCTCCAGATAGGTTTTATTTTTGTGCAAGTCTCCGAGTAAAGACACAAATTCGTTCTTGTATTTTATTAAAACTTGAGCAGGAGCTAAAACTAGCCTTACACATAGTGGTCGAAGAATGTCAAAGAATTCTAAATTTAAGACATGATACTGCAAAAATTGAATAAAAGTTTTTATTGTACAAGTGCGGGCAATGCAAAGAGCAAAATAAAATAAAATAAAATAAAAAATAACTGCACCGAACCCATGCTATGGTTGCGGAGGAAATCATTTTAAAGCAAATTGTCCATTCAAAAATAGTTTTCATAATGTGGAAAATGGGTCATAAAAATCATTGTAAATCAAAGAAAATAAAAAAGTGCAAGGAATTTTTATACAGTAAAACTTGTATTGATAACTCAAAATATGCATGTAGCCCAGGATAGAAAATGTGAAGGTCAAAATGAATAATGTTGTAGCAAAACTTCAATTGAATACACGCAGCGACATTACCATAATTCATGAAAACAAACTTGGAAAAATATTAGTGAACCTACATTAACGAAAACCAAAAAACCTTGTGCGTGACGTCTGGGGGAAAAGATGTTTTCGAGGCAAAATTTCTTATAATGTCCCGTGTGCCGGTAAAACTTTAAAAAACTAAGACACATTCGTATGATAAAAATACGTTGAACTTATTAAGCGCAGGCAAGATGTAACTGTGCAGTTTGCAGAGAGTCTTTCCGTAAATTCGTTCTGTAAAAAGTAAATTGATTCCCCTCCACTAAAACAAGTATAGCGACTGAAAGTTTTTAAAGGAATTAAAATAAATTTTCCTACAGAGTTCTCCGAAGATCTTGGAGAAATATACAAAGCCGAAGATTAATTTTCAGTTAAAGGAAAATGTAGTTCTTGTGCTTGAACCTAAATTTAGTTTGCCTTTTGCAGTTTCCGATTCCAGAGAACTTGAAAGTCAGAAAATCTAGGAGTTATTTCACCCACAGATTATTCTGAGTGTGCAGCTCGAATAGTGTATAATGTAAAAATATTCGTGTATGCGCGTGTATTTCTACATGGCTAAATGGCTGTCTACTACCTCACACATGTTACCCCCTTCCCAGAAGAAAACTTGACCAAATTAAATGGAAGTTTTTGTTTTTTTTTTGTTTTCAAAAAATGAAGTGTAAGACGCATACCAACAAATTGAAGTGGATAAAAATGTAAAAAAATTAACAATTAACACACATAAGGGTATATACAGTTCTAGTACGCTATCGTTCGGGGTCAAAGTGGCAATTGGTATTTTCTAGACAGCAGTGGATACGATGCTAGCTGGATTAAATTTTCCCGTTGCATATTTGGACGACGTAGTGACCAAAAGCGAAATTAAGCGGCAACATTCCGAACACATCCAAAAAGTATTCCAGAGAATTGAGGAATATGGGTTCAAAGTCAATGTGGAGAAATGCTAATTTTTCAAGAGTAATATAAATTACTTTGGACAAATAACTAATGCAAATGGGTTTAAACCAGACCCGTCAAGGACGAGTAGCATTAAAAATATGCTCACTCTGGCAAATGTTGTTACTTTACAATCATATCTATGTTTCTGAAGCTATTACAACCTATGTGCGCAAATATGCATAAATTGAGAGCTCTTTTAAATAAACTATTAAAAATAGTGTACTATTGATTTGGTCTAAGGAATAACAAAAATCTTTTGAAGACATAAAGAACATGATAACATCTGAAATATCATTAAGGCGTTTCAATCCTGATTTAGAAATAATTGTAGCATTCGAAAGATATTCTGACACGTTGCCAATAGGCTGCAACGTTGGGGAAACGATTTTATGAAGTTATAATCTTTTTTATATGGAGTATTTACCATCAATGCAGATGGTTGTCCCGATTAATTCCCAAATTTAAGGAATCTTTTGAGGAGACGGTGATTGCTTCTTTAATTTTGAGAGAAAGAGTTTTGTATAACCTAATAAGGGAACTACCCGTGACTCTGGACAAAATTAAAATACAATCCGAGAAGAATTACTACATTTTGAAAATGATGGATGATATAAAAATGTCATGGAATGAAAAGATAATCCAGGTGTGAATGAACGATTTTTCCCCCATCTGTGATAAAATACTGATATATGCGGAAAGACATATAAGAAATTACATATATATGGGCCTAAAATGAACCAGGATATTCAAAATTTGGTTAAGTCATGCAGGGGTTGTGCTCTAGCAGTAAAATTAACAACTGAATTAGCAATCTTTTTTCTACTGATAGATCTTGGTTTAGGTTGCATGTTGATTACGTGAGACCTTTAAACGGTGCATATGACCTGATTCTCGTCGACAGCTTTTTACAATGGCCTAAAATCTTTAAGTGGAGAAGAACTACTTCAAATTTAACTTTTCCTCATGAACTGTTTTGGAAGCTAAGAATTCCAGAAACTACAGTGTCTGATAATGGTACGCAATTTAGATCGAGTGACTTTCGAGATTTTTACAAATATTATGCAGTTGAACATATAAAAAAAACGCTGCCATAACATCTAATATCAAATGGCCGGGGTGAACGTTTTATTGATACATTAAGGAAATGAAAGGAGACTGAAGAAGTAATACTCCAAGAATTTTTATGAATTTATAGCCTGACCTCTGACCCAAATACTGCATCAAGGCTGTAAAAGCAAAGATAAGATCTTTAGGATTTATAAGGTAGGAAAGGGTAGTTGGGAAGATGGCGAAATAATACCTCGCATTGGCAGAATGATATATTTGCTACAAGGTCGAAATTGGCGCCATAAAAGGCATTTAAACCAAGATATAATAATATTTGCCTATAGCCGTACTGTGCGATACTTTTGACTTGCCAACTTCAGTTGGTAAGTCAAAATACTCGAAAATACCGTGTTAGTATAAGAAAAAATACTCGAAAATACTGCGTTAGTATAAGAAAAAATACTCGAAAATATCGTTTGTTTGTTTGTTTGGGTTTTATGGCATATCAACCACTGTGGGTTATTTAATGCCAAATCCAGTTTATATAAATTTTAAATGCCTATTTTGTATGGAATAAAAAATGTATAGCTGGCAACATTATTCCTTTACAAAAAAACGTATAGCTGGCAACATTATTCCTTTACAAAAAAACGTATATCTGGCAACATTATTCCTTTACGAAAAAACGTATAGCTGGCAATATTATTCCTTTACGAAAAAACGTATAGCTGGCAACATTATTCCTTTACAAAAAAATTTATAGCTGGCAACATTATTCCTTTACAAAAAACGTATAGCTGGCAACATTACCTTTTTACAAAAAAACGTATAGCTGGCAACATTACTTTTTTACAAAAAAACGTATAGCTGGCAACATTACTTTTTTCAAAAAAACGTATAGTTGGCAACATTACTCTTTTACAAAAACGTATAGTTGGCAACATTACTCTTTTACAAAAAAACGTATATCTGGCAACATTACTCTTTTACAAAAAAACGTATAGTTGGCAACATTACTCTTTTACAAAAAAACGTATAGCTGGCAACATTACTTTTTTACAAAAAACCGCATAGCTGGCAACATTACTTTTTTACAAAAAAACGTATAGCTGGCAACATTACTTTTTTACAAAAAAACGTATAGCTGGCAACATTACTTTTTTACAAAAAAACTTAGAGCTGGCAACATTATTGTTTCAAAAACATAGAGCTGGCAACATTATTGTTTCAAAAACTTAGAGCTGGCAACATTATTTTTCTGAAAACATTATCTGAGACCTTGCTGTTGGATGCAGTTTATCGCCGTACCCAGGACGTGGATGTAGTTTATCATCATACCCAGGACGCGAATGTAGTTTACCGTCATACCCAGGACGCGTATGTAGTTTACCGTCATACCCAGGATGCGGATGTAGTTTACCGTCATACCCAGAACGCGGATGTAGTTTACCGTCATACCCAGGACGTGAGTAAAACTTGGAAAACTAGGAGTTCACTATTTGCCCATAGCTGGGACCCTAACAGGTGCTGCCACCCCGGGTCAAGGTGGACCTGGGAACACCAGCAATTAAGAGGTGGTTCCACGCTCCTCAAAACCTCCAGATCAGAGGCCTTGCTGTTGGATGCAATTTAACATCATACCCAGGACGCCTCATTGGGGGGGGGTCTTACCCCTCTACAGAGGTGCAGTCGGCGTATACTAAAGCCCCAGCCGACAGGGCTTCGAAAATATCGTGTTAGTATAGGAATAATACTCGAAATTACCGTGTAAGGATAAGAAAAAAATACTCGAAAATACCGTGTAAGGATAAGAAAAAAATCTAAGGGAAGTCAACCCCTAAAAAGAAGAAAATGATTCAAAAGAGAAAGCGTATTTTTAAAAAGGAGAGGGTGTTGTGTAGAAAGATGATCAACCTTCGTTACTCTACCAGTGACTATGGAAGTAGTCACAAGTGGGTCACAAAGAGGCTCGCTAAAACTACGATATTTGCTAAGTTATGTAATATAAATCGACCTGATTAAACAGTTCTGTCACTATTCCTGTGTTCCAGTGTTTTTCTTTTGAACTCCCGGTTGATATGAGCCTTATAAGAGTTCCTTAATTAGTTAGCCTGTTCATTATGTCCTGTCATTATTCCAGAAATAATTTTGACCGCGCGAGAAAAGACGAAAAGAACTTGTCATAGAAAAGACGGAAAGAACTTGTCATAGAAAAGACGAAAAGAACTTGTCATAGAAAAGACGAAAAGAACTTGTCGGAGGCGCTGTTTTGTTTCAGTGAAAATGAAGGAAAGAAAGAAGGACAAGAAGATCTGCTTCAGCGAAATGAAAAAAAAAACTTAATTTCAAAAATGTTCGTTTGTACCCTCTTACTTCTTTAAATAATGACCTGCATTCATATGATTGTTGTTGCAATATTTTACTTAAAGTTGTTAAGCTCAAATATTTAACGAGACACTAGAACTTCCACGGGTACCTCGTTATCGAAGAACTCGCAATGAGTTCATCAGTTTATTAAATATGATGCGTCAGAAAATGGTAACAGGAAAACGAAAATTCTCTATGGGCAGAAATATTATAATTATTATCAATAGGACATCTGTGTGTTGATCACAAATAAAATACAGATATATTTCGGTCAAAAGATTTAGATTTTGGACTTTCATTAGAGAATACTTTGTGAATGTTAAACACTTAAGAATTTATCTCTTATCTTTACAAATGTCTCCAAAATGAATCTCCTTTCTTCAAATACACTAAAGAAGGTTTGGTTTGGTTTGTTTTACGGGATATCAACCTCAAAGGGTTATTTAATACCGACAACAAATTTTTGCTGGTAATATGTTTTTCTTCAAAGATCTATTTCTGGGAATATTTTTCCTTGAAGAAATCTAGAGCTGCTCATATTTTTTACAAACAATGGATATCTGTTTAATAGCTGGTATTTTTTTTTTTTTTAAGTATTGCTGATACATTTTTCTTCAAAAATTAGTGCTGGTAATATTTTTTTATTACAAAGTATTTCTGGTATTAAAACCTATTTTTACACAAATTTGAGCGTCATCTATTTGTCCACAGCTGGGACCTTAACAGGTACTACCACCCCGTGTCAGAGTGGACAAGGAAGTGCCAGCAATTAAGAGGTGGTTCCATGCTCCTCAAAACCTCCTGATCAAAATTAAAAATAAAAGTAATAACAATTTTACCTATCATAATTTTACAGACCCCACCATACGTATATACGTGCATGCGAGGAAATATTATTCAGCGAAAAAATAGAAAAATGCTCTGATTGCTGACATGTATGCATTCACGAGACATTCACGAGAAATTTTCCCCGCACTTCCGATCTTTGAATTTCAATATACAAATGCGTATGTATAGAGACAACACCACCCATATACATACATATGTCAAATCCCATACTGTCCACATATGTTTATATCTGTATGAGCCCCGGCGGACGAGCGAAGCTGTATGTCTGTTTGCGCACCTCATCGGGTGTACGGACATGCATCTATGTTTGCGTTAGCATGAGTGACATCACGACGACGATTCCACCCCCCACTCCCATAATAACATCGATACACGCAATCTACATTAACCCAAAACGTTTAAAAAATTAATCAGGTTGTCTGACGATCGCAAAAGCGTGAAACCCAGGGTCGCATCAATCCAACCACACACACACACACACACACACATATATATATATATATATATATATATATATATATATATATTTTTTTTTTTTTTTCCTTGTTGAGTGATTTCCTTCTCATTTTGGAATTCAGAGTTTTTCCTTCGTTTAGACTGGTTGACATCCAAGTTTAGAGATTTGAACCAGTGCTTGCAGAGAAAGGGGATATATCTTTTGAAAAAATAATTTTTTTACGTTTCAAGATACAAGTATAAACCAAACTAAATACATATTAGGCCGATGTGGAAATTTTCAAAGTTACAAAAATTCTGTACCGATCCATAGTATCCATATTCAGTTTTAAATTGAGTTTTCGGGGCTTTTTTATGATGTTATTCACCCTTTTAGCTAAAATATGCATTTTGTAGTAAAAGAACGATTCCAGATTTTGATTCGATTAGAATTCTTGGAGTAAATTGTCGATATCTTGTACTTGTTGGCAATATCGTCAAAAAGAGGAGTTTTGAATGGAACAAACTTAACCAGTGACCAACATAGAAACTATGCCATATGCAGAAGAGATCCTTATTCAGCAATTTTTAGTTGCTGTCATGTATTTATAAGTTGAGAAAATATATTGTTATTCATAAAAATCGTCAGTTTTTCTAATGAGCCGATTTCTCCCTGAGTCATCACGCTGAGAAAGATTTTTATTCTATATTTGGTAATGAATTTCCTCTGAACAGCAACAAAAATGGAGGGGAATAAAGTAGGAACATTTTTGTATAACTTAAATGAACCTACTTCGGATCGCCGGACTTTATTCATGTATCATTGACTTGAACATGGACAAATGTCTCTGTTTGGTTTGGTTTGTATTACGACGTATCAACCTCAATGGGTCTTAAATGATTGCCGACAAGATTTTTATTTTTGGTAATATTTTTTTCCTTGAAAAATGTATTGCTGTTAATATTTTTCCTTCAAAAATGCATTGCTGGTAATAATTTGATAATTTTTCTTCAAATTTTATTACTGGTATTAAAACTTATTTTTACATTTTCACAGTATTTTGAACCCAGTTTGGGAGTTTAATTATATACCCATAACTGGGGCCCTGACAGGTGCTAGCATCGCGGGTCAGGGTGGACCTGGGAACACCAGCAATTAAGAGGTGGTTTCACACTCCTCAAAACCTCCTGATCAGAGGCCTTGCAATTGGACGTAGTTTATCGTCTTATCCACGACGCGGATGTAGCTTATCGTCTTACACAGGGCGTCTCATTTGGTTGGGGGTCTTACCCTTTGCAGAGATGCAGTTGGCGTATTCTGAAGTCCCAGGACGTAAAAATATTTCTGACTTTGGAAGGGACTGATTTTGATCTCCACATTGATATAAAAGATACATATATAATTATTCACACCGATTAAACTTTTTTCATGATTTTTGGAAATCCCGTAACGTCCCAAGTTCAGTACGGCTTGATTTAAATATACCCACTTCTATCTGGAATGTTGGCGTCACCAAGAGCCCACCAGTCCTGATTGACACTGTCAGTCATAACTGCATATTAGTATCACTGAATTGAACATTTGATTATTATTTATTTTGATTTTTCTTATATTTAACTTGTTTTTTTTTTAATTTTTTGCCATACTATTTCATAATATTATTTTATATTTTTATTTTTCTTCCTTGAATGTTTTAATTTTCTCTTAATATTTTTATACACGTGTATATATATATATATATATATATATATATACATAATTATTTATTTATTCGAAAATTATAACATAAATATTTTTTAATATTATTACATAAATATATTATAAAATCATTACAAAAATAGCCATTTTGTTTCAACCCTTCTGGTGTCATATCAAGTGAAGGTGTTGAATATAGATTTATAGTTCTATATTCAACACCATCACTTGATAAGACACCAAACAAAATGGCTATTTTTCTAGTGATTTTATAACATGTTTATGTTATAATTTTCGAATAAATAATTACATTTGCTCTACTCTGTATTGAGCATTCTTTCAAGAATAGTATTTGTTGCTTATTACAATTTATTCCGTGTACACCAATACTATACTTGTGTGTATATATATATATATATATATATATATATATATATATATATATATATATATATATATATATATATATATATATATATACTTACGGGACTTATTAATTCAGCTCACCCCGCAACCTGTTAAATTTAGAATATACTTACCCACACTCTTATTTATGAATATTGAAAAACTGATTTTTGCCACTCCCGACGTTTTAGTTGGTAGTAGAACTTATACAAGTTGTTATTTAATATAAATTTTATCCCTTTTTTTAATACAGCTTAATGGTAGTAGATATGTTCATCTATCGTCAAGTCCGCACCCATTCCATGTCTATTGAACAGGAGTAGGGGTTCATCCCTTGTTCATTGTTCAAGATATGGTTTACCAGTTCTATTTCTTTCTTTCTCTTACCAGGGCCTCAATGATTTAAATGTTTTAACTTTTTGGTGATCAGACTATCCAGTAGTTGTTACTTTTCATTATGAGGGTACCGGGTTTGGCAGTTTTCTGCTGCCGACTGCTAGTTAGGAGCCCGAACTCTTTGGTAGCGCTTAGAGAGGCTACTCAAATAGTCATTTGCAGAATATCGAGGTATCTGTAGTGCCATGTCGCGCAAGGATAGGTGTCCTTGCATGTATTTCCGGTTGGCAATCCTGAGGCCACATTACGCTCTTTGTGAAACTAACTTGAATTCTTCTATTACTATCAATGAATTCTTTGCTCTAGGGTATCTTCCCCTTTGCCGAAATGATAGCAGCATTCACGTGCGTAGCCTTGGTGTTTATATCCGGGATAATCTGCCGATAGCCAAAGAATTATCTCTCTATCTTGCTACTAAACTCCGTCAACTATCACTTTTTACCTTATCATTCCTCCTCTTCCCAAAACTGCAGTATATTAGACGCAATAGCTGACAGTATAGAAAAGGCACTTTCTCCCCATCCATCTGCGAAAATCTTTGTCTTCAGTAACTTTAATGCCCATCACGACACATAGCGGAACGTAGGTACAGATGTTGCCAGTATACAGGCATTAAATTTTTCCATTGCCCAATCTCTTACCCAGATCGTTGACTTTTTCATTTGTCTCCCGAGCCAAACCTAGCAACATGCTTCTCTACTGGCTTGCTTGGTGGATATACCGATTATATATATATATATATATATATATATATATATATATATATATATATATATATATATATATATTATCATCGACAGACAGACTGTTTCGCTGTATCACAGCTCTTCAGTGTGGCTAGATGTCTGATGCCCTAGGCTATTGTAGTACGGCAGACTGAAAGGGAAACAATGGTAATCTTAATGATCAGTATGGATATTTCCAAAAGGATATAAATCAAGGGAGAGCTCTATGTTAGAAACAGAGCAATAATTCTTATTAGAAAGGCAGGAACAGTACAATTTTTAGGTAATAATTTATTTATTAAGACCTTCAAATTCCAAAGAGCTTTTTGAATTTGAAGGTCTGATGAAGTGGAACCGTTTTTGCCACCCTAATGAAATAAATTTTTACTTCATGTAGTTTTAGTGTTTGTACCATTTAAAATAATAATAATAATAATAATAATAATAATAATAATAATAATAATAATACAGAAGACTGGATGATGGTATGCGTCAAGGAACATGAAAGTAGTAAGCGTCTTTACTCCGTAATGAAAGAAGCCAACAAATTCAAAATGGAGCTTCAAATGGGCGTAGAGATGCAACTACAGCACAATACACCGGCTGAAACTGCAAAATACTTAAAAAAGACAGCAAAGACGAATGCAACTGACCAGATACAGAAGCGATGGCAAGATAAACCGCTTCATGGCCAATACTCTGCCCGTATCAAATAAGCTGATGTAGACAAAACCCGTACCCATCAGTGGCTACGCAGTGCAGGGTTGAAAGCGGAAACTTTAGGTTTTATCCTTGCTGCGCAGGACCAATGCTTGCTAACTAGAAATTATCAAGCACATATACTAAAATATTGTGTCAGCCCAAAATGCAGATTCTGTGATAAATATCCAGAACCGATTGATCATCTTGTATCAGGTTGCACGATGTTGGCACCCACTGAATATAAAACCCGACATGACAGAGTGGGCTAATATCTGCACTGGAAAATCTGCAACTTCTACGGGAAGGAAACTGAAAGAAACTGGTATCAACACCACCCAGACCCGGTTACGGAGATAGGACCTGTTACAATTCTATGGGATTACACAATTCACACTGACAGAACAATCAAGGCCAACCGCCCAGATATTGTTATTAAAGACCACAAACAAAAAAGTGCCTCTTTATTGATATGGCAGTCCCTGCTGACTGCAATGTATCTTTGAAGATATTCAAAAAGCTGTCAAAATACACGGACATCGAAAGAAATGCGTAAACGCCAGAAAGCAAAGAAAATAAAAAATAATATATATATATATATATATATATATATATATATTAAGACATTTTTATATTTATACATTCTTTTTTAAAGATACAAATATTTAAGTAAATGCTCTGTTTATAATGAAGGTGTTAAATTATTTATAATAAACATATTAAAATATTCTGAAAAGGATAAATTCCATCTCAGAATGCGTGACGTCTGTGGCTCAATCGGTAAAAGCACGTCAGGCTATATGACGGTTCCGTATAAGATTCAGGTTCGATTCTTCTCGGATTTTTTTCTATGACAATTTCTCGGACATTCAGGCTGGTAAATGTTGTTAATACTGTTTATTATAAACAGAGCAATGTATAAAATTAAAAATAATTGTCGGACTTTGTCCATTTCACACACACACACACGCATATATATATATATATATATATATATAAATTCGCTAGAAAAAATCACTTTCTAACATAAGCAAATTTTTTTAGGATTTTTCAAATAACTTTAGTATTATTTTCATAATTAATGCATATAGTTCGCCGAGGAAAGTAATCCTATTACAATTCTAAGTAGTAGCCTTTATATTGACAAAATTAACGATGGAACACTATTAGTCTTAAATGACTTATCACTCAGCACATGTCCCGCCAGTGAAACCAATTTTAGGAACCAATTTGAAAACCAATTTGTTGTACATTTTTACTATCCTGTCAGTGATGTGTCATCATGCGATACACGCATAGGCGGTCGTGTCGCTTACGATTCATGACTGAGTAGGCAGATGATTTTCCCGCAGTAGGTTGCCATTTTTTCTGCTGTAGACTGGTTGCCAACCAAGGCTAAAGATCTTTGCTACTATTCAATCCATAGCTTTGAGAGGAAGAACAGATGGATTCTTAACTTTCCCAAGGGTATTTCTGCGTCTGTAAGAGTAACGAATTTTATTGGAAATCGAACGCGGCTCTTCGATTTCTCATTCAGAGCTAATAGCCATTCTAACGTCTATTTTTATTACGCATGTCACATAAAGCTCAATAACTCGAATTTGTTTTTATGATAAATCCAGTAACGCTAATTACACACATTTAAAACTACCGAAAACTTTTACTCTAGTCTTTACATCTAAATTAATCGTTTAAAAATTGACAAATGTTTTTCAAAGCAACTTCGAATTATTGAGGTTCATGGAACTTGATTAATAACTTCAGACTGACTGTAGATGATTTTCAGTCATTTCAAAACAGACAATACAGAATTATATATTTAATAAAGCCAGGACCTAAACTTTATTACAAAAGGAAACTAAATCCACCAGCGGTTCATTTGCTTTTTCTTTCGTTTTTCAGATCTTTTAAACATGGTTCGAATCACTAAAAGGAAACCCTGCATTTCATCTAAATAATATTAATGTCATAAGAGCGTTGGATCAATTGCTGGATGAAAAAAACAAGACTTAGAACTTATGAAGCTAATGCTCAAGTACCTTTCAATACGCACAATGGAAGAAAGGAGGAACCCAGAGAAAAATAATTATTGCTTAAATTATAGAGCGTTTTGATTACACTGATGAAGAAGAATTTGAGAAATACATCGTTAGAAAAACTCGGTCGCCAAAAGAAACAAGGATTTTGCCCTTCAGGAAGTTTTTGGATTGAAACCCCCTATAATGGAAATAAAATCTTCAAAAATTTCAATACAATGTCTATCGTCACCTTTCTTTTATTTTTCTCTCTCCTTAATAATTTTTAAGTCTTAGTGGCTTCAAGCCCTTTCTTGGAGTGAAATGATTAAAAAGGTAAGGTTATGACCTAATAAGTCTTGGAGGAGTCAAAAGGGTTAACAATAATTGGGACACTTTCTGATAACAGAAGAATATTTTGCTCAACGATATATTTAAAGAAAGAATGTCAAAACAGATAAGAGAAACTGCCTATTAATTATTAATCGATATTTCATTAAATTTTATCAATAGTTCGATATTGATTCACGTCATTCACTTGAAACTTATGTATTATATCAACGTCTATGCAAAGATACCGTATATAGATTAAAAAGTCTGTCAATTTGTAATGAAAAGGCATGGAAGATATTTATTTTTTGACGTGATTTACTTTCTTGACAAGACATTTGGCTTAGCAGGGAATATTAACCACACCGATCGAAGATTATATTTCAAAATGTGAGATCAATAGTCAATTACTAATTGAGAGGTAGCAATTTAGAGAATTATTAATCCAACCTTCCTTTTATCTATCTATCTATCTATCTATCTATCTATCTATCTATCTATCTATCTATCTATCTTTGCTAAGGGGGGGGGGGTAAGCATGTGTGATTCTTGAATGTATCAATTTATCTTGTTTTCTATAATTAAGTGGGTATGTGTGCGTTTGCTATGCAAAAGCAAATGTTGCTCTCGAAAGAAAACTTCATCCCTTAATCTCCAATACTGGAATACCTATGCATAGTTACTAATCTAGGCCATAACTTTCATATCATTCTGTTATTAAACATATGAAAACTTTGCGTGACTTTGCAACTGATTAATTAATTCAAGACAAACGCAAGTAGTCATATAATATGGATTTATTACAATGCTTTCAGTGGGAAGAAATCTTTGTGCATAATTGAATGGAATTATAGGTAAATTTTGGAACTTAAAGTATAAAAAATCGGAACTGACATTATATTTTCGAGAAACGACAATAATTTCTTAGAAAATCTGCGTGACTAGTTTTGCCAAGCTTTGAATCGCTTTTAATAATAGTTGCTTTGGAGATAACAATCGTATATCTTTTTTTTTATCTCTTTTTCTTTTGTTCAGAAAGAGTTTCTGAACTCAACCATGTTTACGTGAACACCTGTAAGATGTGTATCGAATTATGCTTTCAGTATGAGTGAATTAACCCCATTATATATATATATATATATATATATATATATATATATATATATATATATATATATATATATATATATATATAACACATACAAATATATATATATATATATATATATATATATATATATAAACTACATTTATTCATATGATCAGATCCTGGTGTACGTGAACAATTACCCCCACACATACACACATATATATAGAGAGAGACACAGGGGGAGGGAGGGGGGAGTTGGAATAAATTTCGGATATCTATTATCTGATATCCGTACAAAAGTCTCAGTGAACATTATCCGAGGGACTTATCGACCAGCTTTGAACGACTTAGCAAACGTCTGCGTCAATTCGAGATTCTATTTTTTGTTGTTGTTGTTGTTCAGAAATGCGTGTGTAAAATACATTTGTGCATCGAAAAATAAATTACGTGAAATTTTCCAGCAGAAATTCATTTGGGCTGCCGTTTTTATTTGATTTGCTCATAAAATAGACCAATATCCTCCACTCACGTAGATAAAGCTCAAAGAAAGATAGATAGCTTGGTAGGAACAGACAGAATAGATATTAGATAGGAAGAGGCTGAAAAGATATATATATATATATATATATATATATATATATATATAGATAGATAGATAGATAGACGGCGACAGATGTTGATAGATAAATAGATAGGAAGAGGCTGAAAAGAGATAGATAGATAGACGGCAGCAGATGTTGATAGATAGATAGATACATAGGAAGAGGCTGAAAAGAGATAGATATGAACAAACTGAGAAGAAATAGATAGGAACAGACTGAGAAGTGATAGATAGATAGATAGATAGATAGATAGATAGATAGATAGATAGATAGATAGATAGATAGGAAGAGGCTGAAAAGAGATAAATAGATAGATAGAAACAGACTGAGAAGTGATGGAAGATAGATGAATATGAACAGATTGGGAATTGTTAGGTAGATAGATAGGAACAGAGTAAGATAAATAGATAGGTAGATAGATAGGAACAGACTTAGAAGAGATAGATATAAAGTGGTGGAAAAGAGATACATAGATAGATAGATAGAAAGGGGCTGAAAAGAGTTAGGAAGAGACTGAAAAAGAGATAGAAACATAACCGACTGAGAAATAGATAAGAACAGACTGAGAAGATATATATATATATATATATATATATATATATATATATATATATATATATATAGAGAGAGAGAGAGAGAGAGAGAGAGAGAGAGAAAGAGAGATAGATAGATAGATAGATAGATATAGATAGATAGGAACAGAATGAGGAAAGATAGACAAAGAGATAAACAGACTGAGAAGAGTTAGGTAGATAGAGAAGAGAGTGAGAATAGATGGATAGATAGATACATAGACAGACACATAGACAGATATTAAGAAAGTGCAAAAATAATGTCGTTTTCTCACATATGTTACTATGTGAGAAAACGACATTATTTTTGCATCAACTTAATAGATATTTACAGTTTATATCTAGAGTGTTCAACAGTAAAACGGCGAGACCTAGCTGCCAATCTAGTAGTACGTTTAAACACATTCACTGGAGGTACCAATAAGGAAAGCTCATCAGGACAATTGCCAACCAAGAAAATATTTGTTGAAAAGCCAAAGGGAATAATATGCCACGGTGGTAGGAAAGAAACTGAAGTCGATGTGCCAGGTCAGGGTCGATTATATTGCGTACCTTTCTTTGAATTTTGTCAAGAATCTAGAGATATCTAATAGGAGCACCAAACTAGATATGGCAGCTATATCCAATGCATCGGAGATTTATAAATATCCAACATGGATTCAGGCGAGAAAAAATGTGAACCAACTTTCCGAGCAGTGGAATTTAATAACTGATTCAATATAATCAGTCATGTCAGTGAGAAAAGTGAACCCAAGAAGGCGCAAAAAGTTGCTGTCCTGGGGGTCAGTATCTATGCATTCTGTGTTTTAAATCATTAAAATTAATGAAATATAAAGAAAGCTAACTGTCTATATTTCTGAGATGAGGTATTATGTACACTATTTACATTATTCGGACTATAGTACTCATCTTTGTCGTCATATTTGTTAGAAGATTTCGGCCCTTCAGTATCTGTCTATATTTCTGAGATGAGATATTATGTACACTATTTATATCATTCGGACTATTGTCCCCAACTTTGTCGCCATATTTATCACAACGTTTCAGCCCTTCAGTATCTGTCTATATTTCTGAGATGAGGTATTATCTACACTATTTACATTATTCGGACTATTGTCATCATCTTTGTCGCCATATTTATTACAACGTTTCGGCCGTTGTACGCTCCAGCCTTCTTCCTCTAGGACACATGACACAGTGGATAAAGGCGTTAGTTAGATCCAGTGACAGGACCCAAAGAATGTGAGTTCAATAACCGATTAACGCAGTGGAGAACTTGGGGAGGGGAATTAACAGGTGATAACTGGTAACTGACATCCATTAAACATGGCACGTGGAACTGGAACAGTCTATACCAGTGAGCGAAATAAATGGTTCAATTCGACATTCCAACCACCAATTCCGAAACGTTGGAATAAATATGACTACAAAGACAAGGACAATAGTCCGAATAATGTAAATAGTGTAAAGAAAGCTAACACCACCCTGTACTGTCCAATTTCTTAAAATCTTTTTACTCCAAGAAAGACAATAATAAAAAAGAAACATTATTATGCAAGGGTTTCTTTTACTGAGAAACAAAGAATACAATAACAGAAAATGACGATTGAATATCAAAGTTGATTGGAAAGCAGGAAGCCAGAAGAAAGTTTCACACGCGAGAAGTCCTACGGGAGAAACTGTTAGAATAGAACTTACGGCTACAACCAGCAATTTCAACTGTAAAAGGGTTATACCTAACTGCCAATCTAGTATCGCACTTAAATTCATGAAAATTGAGGCACTAAAGTAGAAACCTCATCAAAACATTTACCGTGAAAATGCTTATAGAAAAGGCACCGGAAAGCTACGTTACAGTAATAGGAAAGTGAGTGAAGCCGAGAGACAAGGTCAGAACCGACAATCTTGCAGATTCTCTTGATTTTTTTTCTATAATTTCTAGATATATAATAGAAGCCTCACACGTGATGTGGCAGTTATATTCGATGAACGGACGGGTACTTGCATTGGTTATAGTTTTAACATCCGTAATCTATGATTACCCCTTTGGGCAAATTGAAACAAAACGAATAATTCCGTTATTGTTTACTTTTTTTCCTTATTTTTCCAGTGAAACATGATCCAGTGAACATATTAGTACTTTGTGTGTCCATTTCACTAAGTCGTTCCTTGCAGCTTGACCACAGATTCATGATTGGATTTAAATCAGGAGAGTTTCCGGGACAGTCTATAGGACTTTGAGTTGCTCACTTATAAAGTTTGCCAGTGTGTTTGTGAAGCGTTACGATTTTTGTACGCTTCTTTGGAGTAACGTCCATCTCAGACAATGGCTGTAGAACAACTAATCAACAGTCGAGACAATAGTGTCGGAGTGTCATAAAAATCTGATGCAATCATGGATGATGCAATATTTTTCAAGGCCAAACAAATTTCATCATACACCCCGAAAATAGATTCATATTACTGCCCACCACTGCAAATGATTTAATCTGAAGAAAAAAAAACAGAAATCGATTACATCCTGTCGCTGCAGTGGGTGTAAAACTGACCGTATGATGAAAGAAATAGAACTAAAGCAGTTGTTTCAATTAATTTGCACAAGGGCGTAAGTTTAGAATTAAGTTTATTGACTCATATAAGAAAGGATTCCTTTTTTTTCTTTTTTAAAACATCCTTTCCTGATAGAGGGGATTAGGAAACTTGGGTTTCTTTTTTTATTATCTTTGAATTGTCTTGCATTTGTGTTAAAGATACTGAAGGAGTTTTTTTTTATCCCGTTTTCCTTCTCGTAGACTGGTTTCCACCTAATGATTAAGAGACCATTTCACCTTTCTATTTAACCTAAAGCTGGCGGGGGTGGGAATGGAACGAAGAGATGGATTCTTTCTGCGAAAGTGAACGCAATAAACCAGACCGGAATTAGAACTCAGCTCACCGGTTCTACCGCCGAAGACGTCTCTTAACTGTACGCGCACACACCCACCCACTTTCAATCTTGATGTTAAGCATATCCAAGATCTCATAAAATCTGCCGTCTCCTATTGTCATTTTATCTAAACTTCTTTCTTAAATGCGACAGCAGAATTAATTATTCAGGCGAAAATCCTAAATTGCTCAGACAGAAGTCTGCGATTCTTCCATACATTGAACATTGCTGTTTTATATCTGGTCAGGAAGTTCTACTATGTATTTAGAGATTCTTAATAAAATCTAAAGAATAATCTGCAATACCGTTGGTCCTGACCTTACATTTCGGATTCAGATACTTTTCCGCCGCTGTAATGCAGTTTCCCTGTGCATTTTCTATAAATATGTTCGTAGAACATTTTTTGATAGACTTTCCTCTGTAGATCCTCGACGTTTGTAATTTAAGCGCAGTACTAAATTGGCAGCTAGGTCTCAACATCTTACATTTGAAATGGCTAAATGTAACCGTAAGTTACTAAGTTCTATCCTAACAGTTTCTTTTCGCACACTTCTTGCATGTGGAGCTCTTTCCAGATTTCTTGCTTTCTAGTCAACTTTGATCTTCAAAAAAATTAAATGCAATGTCAAACATTAATTTCTGCATAGTTATTTCTTTTATTGTTCGCTCTCCTTAATAATGTTTTTTCACTTATTCTTTCATACTCAGTAACCGCTTCCGTCTTAGTGGCTTTATTGCCTTGCTTCGGGTGAAAGGATTAAAGAAAATATTGGGTGGGTTTGTCAGGAATGATTTATTTATACACGTTTGGTTAAAGACATCGAAATATCTTTGTTAATTACAGATTTTTCATTTTTGTCTATATTTAAGAACATGTTTTGGTTTCTGGTGAAACGTTAAATATAAATTGTCGAGTGTCTTTTTCTCATATTCTTTCAAATTCAGTAATTCCTTGCGTCTTAGTGACTTTATTTCCTTGCTTGGAAAAAATGATTAAAAAGAGGAAGAAAATCTAACCAAGACAGAAGTTAAATTACTTAAATATTGGCGTAAATTTTGGACGACAAACTAGTATGGTTAACATCCCCAAAGTATTTGCTGTGAGAAGGATATAAAATTTATTTCAATAAAACGCCCTTATTTTAGGAATAGATTCATAATCTTTCGAGATTTATGAATTGGCTTCTATTTAACCGCGTGGGTGGCAGCGTTGACCAACCTATAGTATAAGAAAATATTACTTTAGCTCTAATGTTTGCTCCCTTCTTTACAGTTGCCGCATTATAAACTATCGATTATTAGTTGAGTTGGCCCGTGAAAGCAAAACCTATTAAAACTTTTGGCTTTATGAAGATAATAGCATGATATCGATAAAAGAAGAACGGGATTATTTGTGTATGGATAAGCGCTTCCACCTAGGACCAGGGTAGGGTTTGTACGTTTTGGCGAGAGTCAAACGGTCACTAGAACATATGACGAGGTCCACTCTAATATCTGTGAAAGTTTTGAACGGTTACACATGTATACACGCATACAATATATATTTCTGTGATCACCTCTCAGCTATCATTCATATTTATAGTAATTTCAGTATTCACCATAAGGAATGTTTAGTCCATTCGAATATAACCGATGAACATGGTAAAATCTCGTAACTTCTCCATCGAATACAAACTGACCCAGATCGATGATAATGTGACTGGTGTTTTCGATATAGTTGGACATTAATCTGCCCACCCCAAGGCTGACTCTGATGTTCCATTTTATAGGAAAATCTATTGATGTACCAAAACTGGTTGGGGTAATTTCAGTTCTTACATTGCTGATGTTCCTCTCTCACCATTCTTAAGAAATAGAATTTCCAAAACAATTTACTTAATTTCTGAATGAATTCTTTCTGTAATGTACTTTTTGATCCCCCAGAAAATGTGCCAACAAAAGTTAGCCTTGGTTAATGCTGTTGCCATAGATCAACGTACCCAATACTACCATGTCTTCATTCCATGTAACAGAACCTGTACTGCATTCAGAAGTGCTCGTAATCAGTGCAAAAAAAGGTATTGGAAAACACTAACTGCAGTTATTCGCAAACAGTCCAAGACGAAGTCAAACACAAAAAAATTGTTTTCACACGTTCTGAAAAAAAAATTACAAACAATATTCTTAATAGAAGCAAAGCGCAAGTGTCTTTCATTACAAATGGAGCTGAAATTATGTCATCCTCGTCAGATTTTTACAATGAATGTTGTCTCTAACTCGAAGTTTGATGACAAGAGCCAACCTAAATATGAACTTAGCCCTCACTGAACGCAAACTTTGCGATATCTATATCGGCTCTGGAAGTTTCCAGACTTATAAAAATACACAACCAATGCTGCTGTGCTGGATAAAATTCCTATATTTGTTCTTAAGAATACTATACCAAACCTAGCTCCAATCTTGGCGAAATTGGTTAATCACTGCCTAAAGGAGAAATGTTGCCCAGTTCTAAGGAAAAAAAAATGCGGATGAGCGCTCAACCCCATTTCATTATCGTCTTATCAACCTTCTCGGTATCACCGGGAATTTTTTTGAAACTACCATCAACCAGGAAGGAACACAAACAAGGCTATGCCGAAGGGCAGAGTCTCGTTTGGGGTGGTAAACAAATACCCGACACCGTTTTTTACGGGGTCTACGGTGAATTTTTGCCCAAGCCTATGGGTTCGGATACCCCACGTTAAATTCGGCCTTGTGCCACAACTGACCGCGTGGGGCGGTTGGCAAATATTCTAGCTGAAATCTTTTCAGTTATACGGTTGAACTCTCTGTCCGAAGGCAGAGAGGAACCCAGACGAGGCTATGCCGGAGGGCAGAATCTCGTTTGGGGTGGTAGACCGACCCAACCTCGTTTTTTACGGGGACTACGGTGAATTTATGCTAGAGTCTACGGGCTCGGATACCCCACGTTAAATTCGGTCTTATACCACATCCGACCGCGTGGGAGGCTTGGCAAATATACTATCTAGAATCTTTTCAGCTATGCGGTCGAACTCTCTGCCTTCGGGCACAGAGGAACCTGGACGAGGCTATGCCAAAGGGCAGAGTCTCATTCGGGAAGGTAGACCGACCCGATTCCGTTTATGCGGGGTGCCAATTCCTGGATCTCCTCTAATATAATTTCACGTGATACGTTGAAAATTTTCTACCATAAGTTACCCTTGCTTCTAAATTGGCGTCCAGTCTCATAAACACATCGCTTCAGAATGCTCCACAAGTTTTTAATTGGGTTTAAGTCTGGAGAATTGGCCAGCAAGTTCATCTTCGGAAGTCCACAGAAGCCTAATTTCTGCAGGTAGTCCATAGTTTTATGTGCTGAATGCCAAGGAGTATTATCTTGCATAAATATGATGGATCTCCTGAATGTGATTCTTTGCTTTTTTAACCAAGATTCCAGTTGATGTTTGAGGAAGACTATATAAGCATCTGTGGTTATTTTCGTATCGTCAGGCACTCTCCACGGACCAACCATGATACCTCCAATAATACCAGCCCAAATCATACCTCTTCCCCATTGTTGGTGCGTCAGGTGTTGATGACGATTCCTCTATTTTCGACCCAAACTTTGTTCCAAGCATCAGAGTTATCAAGTGTTGCTCAACTTTTATGTGTGAATAAAACTTTCGAGAAATTGACCTTCATGTTCTTTGCCCATTTCCAACGCATTTGTATGTGTACATTTGTCAATCGACGCTTTGTCACTGGTCTCACTGATGTCCCGACCTTTTCTCAGAAGGCAAATAGAGAGTACATCTTGACACTGTTGCTTCTTCAATGCTCCTGAAAAGTGCTCCACTGGTTAGACCTGGGTTATTTACAGCTTCATGTTTCATTCGCGACAAAGAACGTTGGGAGATAACACTCGAGTGACACTTATCGGCCCTCTTACATACCTTCGTATGAGCTGCAACAAATCCTTTCATAGTTTGATGATATCTTCCAATTATTTTGGTTATTTCTAATGTAGAGTTACCTTTGGAAAGTTCAGTTTATAATATCTTTCTCAGAAGGGGTCAAGAGGTCACATTTGGGACCCATAATTGCACGATTATAATGACACCGTTCATAGTCTGGAACACTTCTATATCGTGTTAATAATGCAAATGGCCACCGTTAGTTTCCTGTTGGGCAGAACAATACAATTTTTATACAGTCTGCGCATATATATATATATATATATATATATATATATATATATATATATATATATATATATATATATTCCTATTATAGTGTTAAAATCTCGTTAAATTCCGAGAGGTAGTTTTTGGACAAAATGAAAAAAAATGTGACCTCGTTAATAATTTGAAACACAGTTTATATAGATAACTGAAAATTATGAAAACAATAGCGTTTTCTAAATTCTTCTAGCAGCTAAGAACATTTTGTTTGTTGTTAATAGTTACTTATTTTCAATAAATTCATTTCGCTTTTGCCTTGAAATAGTCTACATTGGACGAAACGCGTCGGCTAATAATACAGATTTCCAATTGTCTTTTACCTTTACACACACACACACACATATATATATATATCTTACAGTAAATATTTTTTACTCTATAAAATTGCAGTAAATATTATTTACTGTAAACTTCCATTTGCATAAAAAAGAACGAACAATAAAGAAAGTTATAGGACAAAAATGTTTTATTACACAAAAGTATGATTTAATTTTGATTTCAGAGAATAAAATTCCCAACCGAAATATAGCAAAATTGCAATGCAAACAAATATTCCTTATTCATTTGAAGCTTTCTTTCCAAATTGTTAATACGATAGCAAACCTTAAAATTAATTAATTTTTCAGGTGTCGTCGTCTCACTAGACACCGAAGGAATGGCGGTTTATCCTATTGGAAAATAATTTAATATATCCTTTCAAGAATATTAAAGCATTATAATGTTGCTGTCTCCTTCAAATAATCTAAATCACCGGCGTGACCACGTAAAACGACTTCTCACCAGAATGTGGCAGTTCAAAACTCTTAATTGTGAATTGTCTTTTTTTTTTTTTTTTTTTTTTTTTGCTACAGCAGTGATACTGCCCATCAGACATCTGAAGAAATGGACCCAAAATTCCTCAACAGACAGTTTCACCTTATTTATGATGGGAATAACAACAATAATTATAATATATATATATATATATATATATATATATATATATATATATATATATATATATATATATATATATATAAGTAGATTTAATGGGCTGGTTAATAAAATTTGCGAAATAACAAGAGAACAAAAAGATAACAATATTGCCAATAGGATTGATGATATTTATTATATATTATCCTTTTGACTACATGTAAAATACGGAGAGAAAGATTTTAAAGTCGTAATTCTCGGACACGCCTGTGTCCTTTTTCAACGAGACGAGGAATAAAGAATGATGTCGGACCTACTATTCCAAGGAATGTCATTGTTGTCTAGAGGGCTCCCTGTGGAAACTATATTCTCTGAGTAAACCAAAATCCTTTTTTTAATTCTTTAATGTATGATTTGATTTTGAAAATATATTTTATCTCAGATCTGTATCTTTCTTGTCGGCTATTAATCGAAGACGCTAAAAGCACGCATCTAATATCATTAATGCTATGGAATGGTTGGTTGAAGTGTGCAGTGACAGCGAAATTGTTGTTGTCTTTGATGTTCTTTTATGGTTATTGAACCGATGATGGGATTCTGTGCATGTTTCTCTAGCATAATTCCCCCCTTTTTTTCATTTGTGACAGAAAAGTAAATATACAAAATTTGAACTGTCACAAGTCAGAGCCGGTGGTTTGAATATTGTGTGATTATCGGGGTGGAGATGGGACATTGCTATCAGTGATGATATGTTTACAGACTTGGCATCGCGGTTTATTGCAGGTGATATTCCCTTGGTGATGTATGTCAGATGATGTTAAACGTGTGTGTTGGTTGGTAACGGGCAACTGACGCCTAGCGTTGCATGGGTGTTCACGTTGAAAATATCTAATTCTTTGATCAAAATTTAAATGCTGGAAATATTTTATTGAGATATAGAAAACATTGTGAATATTGTAATTAAAATAATAAAAAAAAAACATGGGAATTCTGGAATTATTCTTTTTGTTTCATAGGTTAGCAGAGTATTTCTATTTTATTTAAAAGCTTTAGGGATTGATTTTTGATAGTCTTAAGTGGGTAATTCCTATTAAGAAAGTAACTAAATTGTTGTCCCATGTGATTTTTTTCTTGTAATCTTCGTTTTGTAAGCAGATTTTTATGCCTAAACATTGCATGTAGATTATTGATTGTTTTCGGTTGGTGGGGTGAAAACTATTGAAATTTAAATAGTAATGCCCACTTGTGGTTTTGGTGTATAGTGTAGTAGAGATGTAGCTATTATTTTGATATTCCAGTACATCCAGAAATGGAATGGAAGTGATAAAATATTCCATTGTGAATTTGTAAGTGTGGTAGAAATTAATTCTACACAATTCGGGTTGTGAAGTTACTCTAACAATCTAGACTATTTCATATTAAGTTCTTGGCAGAAAAGTGAATATACAAGATTTGAACTGTCACAAGTCAGAGCTGTTGGTTTGAATATTGTGTTAGTGCCAGGCTGGGTATATGAAATTGCTATCTGTGATGATATGTTTATAGACTTGACATTAGGGTTTTTTGCAGGTGATATTCCCTTGATGTAGTGAATTATGTATGCCCGATGATGTTAGTAGTGTGTATAAATTAGGAGGGTGGATGACGCCTAGTGTTGAGTGTCTTCTCATTGAACATCTAATTCTTTGGTCGAGAGCTTAAATACTGGAAATCTTTTATTGGGATATAGCAAAGCCTGTGAATATTGTAATTAAAATAAAAAAAGGAACAACAAATATGAAAATTCTGGAATAATTCTTTTTTATATCATATGCCAGAAGAGTATTTCTATTTTGTTTAGAAGCCTTAGTGATTGATTTTTGATAGTCTTAAGTGGGTAATTCCTATTAAGAAAGTCACTGAATTCTTGTCCCATGTGTTTTTGTAATCTTCATTTTGTGAACAGATAATTTTTATGCGTAAACATTGTCTGTATATTATTGTATGTTTTCGGTTGGTGGGGTGGCAGCTATTGAAAGTTAGATAATGATGCTCACTTGTGGGTTTGGTGTATCGTATAGTAAAGCTGTAGCTATTATTTTGATATTCCGGTATATCCAGAACAAAATAAAAGTGGTGGAATATTCCGTTTTGAATTTGATGGTGGAAATTGTCGAGGTGTTTTTCAAGGTCGTGGAGACTGTTCTCACCGTGTGTCCATATAAAGATAATATCGGTGATAGTGTAGGGGTGCCGCGTGGTATCTACTCAATATTATCTCGTTCTAGGGCATCTGTGAATATGTTCGCATAGCCTGGAACCATTTTCGTTGACTTGAAGAAAATGGTACCCATTGAACTCGACATTGTTGTGCACAAGTATGACTTGTATAATGTTGGTGATGCCTTGTGGATTATATTCCTGAAAACCTCTAATGCATAAAACCTTAGAGGCTAGAATTCTCTCCTTGTGTGGGATGTTGGCATATAGCGATGCTACATCCATGGTCAAAAGGAGTGAATCGTTTGGAAACCTATCTATATTCTGTATAATATATGTGTAGGAGTCTTCCGTACTTTTTCGACGAGTGAGGGTCCAGCAGATCATTTCTTAGACCGGAACAACAAAACTACTCGCACATATAATTGAATTATAAAGGTTAAGGCTTGTGCAGAACCGGCCACATTATTGTAAGAGCCAAATAAAGAGAACTGTTTCACAGCGTGTCACAATGTCCACCATCAACATTCCTCATATATATATATATTGGCGTATAGAACAAAATAATCAATGACACACTTGCAGAAATAGCGAATGAAGAAGGGAAATTTGAACACGATTAAAATAGTTTTCAATTGTAAACAAATTGACGACTAAAAAAAAAAAAATTGCAAAAAGAGTATAAAATAGAAAATTTTTTACTCATATTCCTTATTTTGTTATATTTCCAAGCGTTCAACTTTTAATAAAGTATTGCCCGAAAGGATCTCATAAAGTTAAAATGATGTCCTCTCTGTTTAAGTCTATTTTTTCTTTTGTTTCAACACTTCTGGTGTCTTATCAACTGATGGTATTGAATATAGAATAAAGGGTTTTAAAAGGTTCAAATTCCTCCAAACATCCCTCGCTAGGAGAAACGCTTTTACATAACCTGGAATGACCAATAAAAATACAAGTATATGAGAATTCAATAAAACTTGACAATGAAACTTGGTTATAATAATTAATTAATGCTTTAATGTTAGAGTTAGACTAAAATAGAATTCATTCTAACTAATTAATGTTAAATTGTACTATAAAATTAAAAATTACCAATTTTAAATTTTAAATTTAATTTAATAATAATTTAATATGAATTAAGTTTAAAAATTATAAAATTATTTAAAGGAGAAACTGAGGAAAACATATATATATGTTTTGTTATTTATTTTGTTTTTAATTGAAGGCTAAATATTCAGTTAGAATAAACGATAAAATTTAATGTTGCTCTGAGCTTCGTTACAACTTGATATATTTGAAGTGATGATATGGGCAGGGGAGGGTGAAATCTTGCAAAAGACAATACATACACAATCATATTATAATACACAAACACGTAGACATATTTAGATATATAAACACACAAATAAGCGACGAAACAGGAAAGGGGTGTCCACGGCCCTTAAAAAAAACAAAAAAACGACAACATAATACATACAATGAAAGACACATATAAGCGATTATACACACATTCATTGATAAAGACACGCACATATACACTGCGTGCGAAATTATTATCGAGATAACTTTTTTCTAATATTTCAAAAACCGTCCGATCAATTCACACAATGTTGGCAACACTGATCTGCGCAATCACTGAAATTTTCGTACTGATCTGCGCAAGGTAAACAAACTGGCGCCATATTTGTTATCAGCCCGGTGATTTGAACGTGCCAAATTATTAGAAAAGTGTAAGAATTTAGTGAAAAGATGGGCCAGAAAAGCAGTTTAAGTGATGCTGAAAAGAAAACTATCACCTCAGAACTTTCAAAAGGTAAATCTACCCTATAAATTTCCACAATGATAGGGAGGTGTCATCAAACAGTGAAAAAGTTCACCGGCGACCCTACACAAGCACGCAAAAGGGCAGATAAAGGCAAGCCGAGGGTTATTTCACGTCGTCTCATGTCATTGACTTAAACGAGAGGCCACGAATAACCCTGGACTTCAGTCGCATTGGGGATCCTACTGTGTCTAAAAGTACTCGGTGTTGGTATCTGAGGGAAATAGCAACGACAGTCAAACCTGTCTCGAAGATTCCGTTGACGAGAAATCACTTAATTAAGTAATAAAAATATATTCTGCTTTCATAACTGTATACATGGCAGATGATACTCAGCTTTTGTGCAAATAGATGCTTGTGTGGACATAATTACTACAGGTGATGATATGTGTTTTATGTTGTAGTTTTGTTGAAGTTATATTTTGGAATATAGTTTGACTTAAGAAATTGGAGGATATTATACGGTTTATGTCATGAAAGTTTTTGTTGGTTGTTTGGTAGTATTTTAAACGGATTTGGGTGAAGTTGATACAATTTTTTTGTATGTGCGTATTGTTGACCATTCTTTTATATAAAACTGTATTGCTGTTTTTTCTTACAATAAAAATGTATTTTTATACTTTCATTGTGTTTTATTTTTGTTTTGGGATTGCCTATTTTCTCATAACTGCTACCACCTCGGGTGTGGGGGGACGTGGGAACAACAGCAATTAAGAGGTGGTTCCACGCACCTGAAAAATTCCAATCTCCCGATCAGAGATCTTACTGCGGAATATAGTTTATCGTCATATCCAGGAGAGAGAGGGAAAAATAAACAAAAAAAAGGAATGGAGTCAAAATAATTGTTACTACCCCACCCCCCAGGTCAGCACAAGCTCGTCTGAAGCTGGCCAACACTATCAGCTAGCTTGGCGTCAGACTTACACACCGTGAGTGCTTGTAGGGGAAACAATTTCTGCACGATACGCAACCAGGTTTCGGTTCCTTGATACTAGTCGGGTTAAAGCAGCTTAAAATTCAAACCCGTTTACGTCAGAATGAAAATCCGTAATCATTGATAAGTTAGATCACCTAAATATAAGTCAGTGAAAATCATAAACGCCTTGGGAGTAAGGAACCGAGGTATACCTATGCTTCTGTTCGGTAGGCGTGAAACGAGCACTAACCGGGCGATAAGCGAATCTAACTATTACTGTTAACTGCTTATAACACAGGAAGCTAAGCGATTTTATCGACGTACTATCTCCAGGAATTTAGTCGCAGAAGGCGGTGTGATACGTGCCTGGGGGAGGTGAGATTAACAAACCCCTCTTTAGGGAACACGGTAGAGTAATTGATAGCGGCTTGGTTTGTGGAATTGGGGAGCAAAGTTCAAATTCCAGCCGAGTTTATTACATTCACTTATACCCTTTGGGAAAGGCATCGGTATATAGCAGGATAGATTGTACTCCATAGCCTTAATTGACAACTAGTCTAAGGTAATGAAAACTCTAAATTTATATTATAGAAGGTTGGCCCTGCTGGACAGTCTTGTCCGTAAAACTGAACTGCCGCTATGGCTACCGTAGAGATGTGGTGATCATATGAACCTAAAGAGTTAAGAGATTCAGCTATAGTTTACTTTAAGATTAAAATCCATTAATTTAGTTAATGTCAATATTTAGATAACAAAGAGAAACTAATGAAGTTTTAATTTACTATCAGAAAAAGTATCGTCACTGACGCTTCTAAAACAACATCTAGTCTGGCCGATTGTCCATCTAAGAAGAAACAAGACAATCCCAGTCTAAAATTTCCCATATCTCAATATTTTCTTGCTAAACAATGATTTTATTCAATTTCCCATCCTCAAGTGTTTGATGTTGCCTTCTTTTCCTCTATCACTATTCCCAAATACCTTTTGTGTCTCCCAAGCCGTACTCGACGACAAAGTAAGTCTTTACTCACACACCAGTGTTTGAAGTTTTCGGTGAAAATGAAAATATACAAACAAAAAAAAAAAAAAAAAAAAAGAAGGATTAAAATTAATTAGAAACTAAAGCAAGACGCACACACACACACACACACACTACAGACACACAGACACACACACATACACACACACACACACACACATATATATATATTAAATAAATCAAAGAAATGAAATAACTTTTTTTTTGCAGGCACCACCAAATATTCGCCTTAAAAATTAATATTTTATAAATGGAGAAAAAATCACATGAGAATGAAAGGGCCATTTAAAATTAAGGTGCAATATTGAAATTAAACTTTAACACTTGTGGACCAGTTTCGAAACATTGTAATTTCTGTGTTGCAATGGAATCATATTTTTTTAAAAAATGATTATAATTTTGCGTTTTACTTTTGTATCGAGCACTTGGTTTTTTTAAAAATAAAAACAAAAATAGTAAAGAACTTTGGATCATCTATCTAACTGTTCTTTCCTATTACATCAACACACACACACACACACACACACACACACACACACACACATATATATATATATATATATATATATATATTGGTGTAGTTTTATTTGTCTAGTACATCCTTCAACCTGCCTGAGTAGACCTTACGGTTGAAACCTGGGTTGCATTGCATGGTTGGCTGGCATTTTAGCCTTTTCTTAAATATCTTAGCTCTATATATTCGATTTTGAATTTTGTATTGGGCATCTTTTTGTTGTCTATAACTTTTAGGCGCGGATGTTTTGAGTCTTCTTTTTACATTTCTATCATATATATATATATATATATATATATATATATATATATATATTCTCCAAAATTTAAAAAAAAATGACCATAGGAAATGAAATAAAAAAGAACATAAAAACTTCTCGGCCTTTACTAGAAACCATAAGAAAAAAGAAACCGTCCTAAAGCAACATGTGGATTACGTGAACTACATGTTGAGACTATTTACCACTTGGTTTCTGGTTGTTCATTCTTGGGACCAAAGGTATAAAAAGGTAGGCAGTATATTAATTGGGAGGTATATCAACATTATAGTGTCACACACGCTGAAGGTGGAACCAGTCAGAAAACGAGTCGTAGAAGGTCATTATGTCACAATTCTTTGCAACTTTAGCATTCATACTGACAGACAATATAAAATTTAATAGACCAAACATTAAATACTGCAAAAAATTCCTCTTCTTAAGTATGACACTATGTCATATAGGAAGAAAATGCGTAACTACCGACACCGAGGTTCGAGCGTGACACCCTGGACTTATGAATATATGTTTTCTGCCAGGTGTATAAATAACGGTGTCAGGCTACTGACTGCAGTGATTACTGAGTGACTATTGGGTGGAACTATCCAGTCGAATTAGTGTGAATTATTGTGCGTCGATGATTTCGGTTTTGATTTAAGATTTACTGGTCGTTAAGCGGAGCCGCGCTATTAGAAAGGTATTCACTGAAATGGTTAATTATCTTTGGTTGACTTTTACTCTTTTTTACTTGTTAAGTATTTATTTGCGGTTATAATTAAAAACTTGATTTATCTTAACATTGAAGTTTTGAGTTACACTTAATTATTAATGGCCACCGTACATCACAAACACTGTCATGAAGTAAAGTTTATCTATTGAAGAATATGACGAAATCCTTAAATAATTTTAAGCCTGAAATGAAAAAAAAAAATGTGCGGCACCTTAAAACTACCGCTATTCGTATAATTATTGCAGCCCAACGTAGGATCAAAAAAGGCACAGATAGGAACATTAGCAAAATCCATGATAGCCAACTGATCATAAAAGATTCAAGAGTTTTGCTCATCTACTCAGGAGAATATTATTAATGCAAAGAATATATAAAACACTGAAGATGTTAACTATTACTTAACAACAGAATTTGGGTTAAAAAGAATGCATATATTTACACAAATACATTACTCTAGGTGACGGTAAGGAATTGTACTAATCAGAAAACAAAAAAGATAATAGTAGTAGGGATGGTGATAATAATACTAATATGACTACTATTATTACTACTAATAATTTTTAAAGTGTTGCACGGTGGAATAATGGATAGCGGCTCGGACTGAAGAATCCGAGTTCGAATTCCAGTCGAAACCATTACATTCACTTGCGTGCTAATAACCTTGGGAAAGGTATGAATCCTCTTCTCCCTACCAGCCATGGGTAAATAGCAGGACATACCTTGGATGGAAACTGGTCTACCGCAGAAAGAAATGGCAGCCTACTGCGAAAAAAATCTGCCTCGTCAGTCATGTATCGAAAGATACATGATCGCCTACGCGTGTATCATGCATAGCACATAAGTGACTGAGTGGTGCCATAGATTGTCTTTGCACGTGTTCTGGAAATAAGGTTTGGAATAATAAAAGAGTATCAATAAAATTGAGTCCTAGATACGCTTTATGTGTTTATATGAAATAAAGTTCAAAATAAAGTTCTTTAAACAATCAAAATACTTTAATAATAATAATAATAATAATAATAATAATAATAATAATAATAATAAAAGAACATTAAGTATTTAGACGCCAAAACGATATAGGTTCTCACTAGCCTCTGCATGCATTATCCCAAGGCTGATGTTGATCGTCTGTATGTGCCCATAACCGAAGGAGGCAGAGGATTAGTTCAACTAGAACTGTCGTACAAAACTACAACAATCTGCCTTCAAAGATAATTGAAAACTACAGAAGACTGGATGCTGACTTGTGTCAAATAACATGAAAGAAGTAAGAAACTTTATTCAAGTTCAAAATGGAGTTTCAAATGGGTGCAGAAGTAAAAGTAAAGCAAAATACATCTACTAAAGCTGCAAAATAGTTAAAAAAAGAAAGCAATTGCAAAGCAACCGAGAAACAGAATAAATGGCAAGATAAACCGCTTCATGGCCAGTACTCAGCCAGAACCAAACAAGCTGATGTAGACAAATCCTGTACACATCGGTGACTGCGTAGTGCAGGGTTAAATCTGAAACGGAAGGTTTTATTCTTGCTGCACAAGACCAATGCGTGTTGACTAGAAATTATGAAGCACATATACTAAAATATTGTGTTAGCCTAAAGTGCAGATTCTGTGATAAATATCCAGAAACAATTGATCATCTTCATCAGGTTGCACGGTATTGGCACCCACTGAATATAAAACACGGCATGACTGACTTGGCCAATATCTGCACTGGTAAACCTGCAACTTTTACGGGAAGGAAACTGAAAGAAATTAGTATGAACACCATCTAGACCCGGTTACGGAAATAGGACCTGTTACAATTTTATGGGACTACACAATACACACAAACAGAACAATCAAAGCTAACGGCCCAGGAATTGTTATTAGAGACCGTAAACAAAGACAGTGCCTCCTTATTGATGTGGCAGTCTCTGCGGTATGCAATGTATCTTTGAAAATCTCCAAAAAGCTATCAAAATACAAAGACCTTGAAATCGAAATCTCAAAAGTGTGACACATGACAACATCAACAATTCCAGTTATAGTTGGAGCCCTCGGATTGGTTGGAAAATATTCCAGTAGACTCATTGAAGGGATTCCTGGATGCTCATGCTTTAAAGAAATACAAAACATTGTTCTCAATAGTACAACCCACACCTTATGAAGGGCTTTATCTATGTAAAATACGTTATATTTTAATTGGTCAGTGGAAAATGACATGATATCATTTCTAACCATAGGTCACTTGGAGGGACCCGGAAAGAAAAGTGTACACACCAGATATGAAAGGAAATAAAATAATGATAATAATGTTATCTAAGATAGTTTTCATATATGATACGGGTAGAGCTTCAGCATCTCCTCCTCTTCTTGCTGAAACTGAGAATTATGCATAAGTCTATGAGTCTACTCTCATTCTATAAAAATGGTATTGAGCTGATCTGTATCAGCCTAAAATCTTTACTGCAGTTAATTAAAAAATAATAATAATAAAGACTTATTCTCAGTTTTTTTTTTTGAGACATTAGCTTATAACGCTTTTCTATAAGTCTTATATGGTTATAGGGAGGAGGCACGTGGAGTAATAGATAGCGTCTTGGATTGAGGAATCGGAGAGCCAAGTTCGAATTCCAGTCGAATCCATTACATTTACTTACGTGTGAATCCTCTTCTTCTCCCTACAGCTACGGGTAAATAGTAGGACAGACTGGGTTCTATAGCCTTGGATGGCAACTGGTCTAGGAAAAGAATAAATCTGAATTTCAAACCCAGAGTGGAGGCCCTAAGGCGGATGGACGGCACTTTGTGCTACCTTCCGACAACTCCGGCAGCCGCGCTGGTACCAAACTGTATTGGTTTATGCTCTCCTTTTGACTCTGCTAGCAAGGCCGAGAGCGGGAACTAGACGTCCGGGTAGCCCTAATTCTCTATATATCCTGCCCAGGCTTGTAGCGCACCGCGCTACTCCATCGTCTCTCGAGACGGACGGATGCCGACGACGACGACGATATGGTTATAGTGAAAGGTTTACATACCAGAAAATAAGCGCAAGGAAAGAGTAAGAAATATGACATTAAACAAAACAAAAATATTGACATAAGGTTAATAGCTGTAAAATATATTCAGTTTTTAAGAGGATCAAATAAAAATATAGAGAATCAGTTATTTGACATTTGTGGAAGCGTATTGCTCCCGTCCAGAGTATGACGATAAACTAACTCAGAGTCCTAGGTATGACGATAAACTAGATCCAACAGCAAAGCCTCTGATTAGGAGGGTTTGAGGAACGTGGAATCACCTCTTAATTGCTGGTGTTCCCAGGTCCACCATAACTAGGGGTGGTAGTACCTGTTAGGGTCCCAGATATGTGTAAATAGTTAACCCCTCCAAACTGCGGTCAAAACACTATGAAAGTGTAAAGGTAAGTTTTAATAGCAGCAATATAGTTTTGTAAAAAATATTACCAGCAAAAAATTTTAGAAGAAAAAATTATTACCTGTAATACATTATTACCAAAAATGACATTTTGTAAAAAAAATATTAGCGGCAATACATTTTTGGAAAAAAATATTAGCGGCAATACATGTCATCATATCAAAACAAAATTTTTAACGTTAGGATGATAGCTGTAAAATATATTCAGTTTTTGAGAGGGTCAAATAAAAATATATAGAGTCAGGTATCTTGAAAATTTGATATTTGTAGAAGCTTCTTTCTTTTTATGTGTCGTGTCCATTCATAGGCGATCATGGCTCTCCACTTTTTCCTATCCCTTGTAGCATTCAACAAGTTTCGTCCCTCTGCCACCTCCCCGAGACTACGTTCTGTCATCCACTTGCTTAAACCCACCAGACATGACATTCTTATCCTTGTCTCTCTTTCCTTCTATTCGAGCTGTGAGTATCAGATTCTTCAAGCTTTCCTTTCGTATTACGAGTCCCAGAAATTTCAGCTGCTTCTTAATGATGTTAAGTATAATCTCCCTCCTTGTTTGCATCCTCTCCAAAACCTTATCGTTGCTCACACGCTCGGTTCATGATATCCTTAGCATCCTTCTGTAGAACCATACCCACGTTACCTCGAGTCACTTCTTCATCTTTGAGGAGACAGTCCAACATTCGCTGCTGTAAAGGAGGACAGATGCCACATAGTAGCTCAGTATTCTTTTCTTTGTTACCAATGAAATCCTCCTGTTTCACAATACTTTGGGTCTTTTAGCGGAAAGGTGAGAACAGATGAGACTATTTTTAAGGGTTAGTGATTGGCAGGATTAACTTAATAATGAAGTTTCACGTCAGTTTTTGTCTAATCACTACGAATAATTCATTGGGATTTGTTGATTAATGTTCGTCTCCATTTGTTAGTCATTTAAAGACAAAATAAAAAGGTTGCCTGAATATTTTTTATGTGATGGACTTATCGTTCCAAAGAGAGCAGTAAATTTTTTCCCCTCTGACTCTAGTTAGAAAATGGAAGAAAACAATACAATATTCTTAGACATCATGTTACACGGCTTTAAACTTGGTATCCACCGAAAATCAGCCAATAAAAATGACTTAATAAACTTCTATTCCCATCATAACAACATAAAATCCGGAATGATCATTGGATTCTATTTAAGAACAGTCAAAATTTGCAGCCCTCAGTATTTACACGAAGAGGAGAAATATATTGAAAATACTTGCAAGCCCTTCAGTACCCTAACTATTTCATATTCCATGCGAAACAAAAGGCTCATAAAATACCGCAAAATAGAAAAGCTGCCCTTCCTGAATAACCCAGGAACAACTATCTAGGACTCATTAGCAGGGCGCATCCACTACCGAGAATCGAACACGGACCGTTTCGATACAACGCAAACATCATACCAACTGTACCACGGGACTCGTTGACGAAGGCACAAACTAGACTCGTTATAGCGTGCTACTCACTCTTTTCCGCAGTGATACTCATCCAAGTCTTCAGATAACCTCGGAACAGTGCCTGTTGAGTCCCAGATAGGACGAAACATGCTACTAGACTCATTGCTATAAGCCTAAATCCGCCAAATTAATTACTTGTATACCTTGCTATACCCAGCTTATGCTCTGCGATAGAGCGGCTAAGGGTCAAAAAGCAGTCGTGGCTCCTAGGGTACTGTTTCGAGGTTATCTGAATATTTGGATGAGTATCGCTGCGGAACTGAGTGAGTAGCACGCTATATCGAGTCTAGTTTGTGTCTTCTTCGTCACCGTGGTGCCGTTGGTATGACGTTTGCGTTGTATCGAAACGGTCCGGTAGTGGATGCGCACTGCTGATGAGTCCCAGATAGGACGAAACGGCCGTTCAGTGCTTTCTGCATTCTGTTGAGGATGCTTCTAGACTCATTGCTATAAGCCTAAATCCCCAAAATGAATTACACACACACACACACACACACACACACACACACACACACACATATATATATATATATATATATATATATATACGATCGATTGCTTCAAGTCGAGATTTAAACCTGACCGATCTGGCATCAGTCACAGATCCTACGCCTACACTATCGTTGCACGAGAGCGAGAGAGAGAGAGAAATTCAATCGAAGAGCAATGAATTAATAGCAGTTGGAGCCGCTGTTTTTAAAATTACCCTTTTCTCTCTCTCTCTCTCTCTCTCACACACACACACACACACGTATATATATATATCCGTAGATACATAACTTCTAGTCTGAGAAGAGAAAACCCTTTTTATTTTCCAGCAGCACATCACTCATGCTAAACTCCTGGAGAGTGATTCATGGCATCCTCTTGGACTAATGTTTTCCGCTGACATGAAGTGCAAACATAGCGAGGTCTGCTGTTAGGTCTTTCAGAATCTATCTTAATATATTTATAAGTCTACCATTTGTCCTTGCTTTGAATATTGCTATCACCTCTGATCTGGTGCTCCTTCTATACATTTAGAGATTCTTGATACGATAAAAAGGAGAATCTGCAATGTTATTGTTCCTGACCTGGCATCTCGGCTTCAGTCACTTTCCCTCTGCCGTAACGTAGCTTCCCTCTTCCTTTGCTATAAATACTTTCATGGCTGTTGTTCTAATGAGCTTTCCTCGTTATTACATCGACTTCATGAATTTACAGGCAGTGCTAGATTGGTTGCTCTCTTTCTCTCTTCATTTTACTGTAGAAATTGCTAGATGTAGCCATAAGTGATATTCTAATAGTTATTTCACGCACACTTATCTCCTGTCAAAATCTCTTACGGCTTCCTTATTTTCTGTCAACTACATTTTTCAGAAATCTAAAGGTAATGTCAATCGGCATCTTCTGTCATTTTAAATCGTTTCTTTTTATTATATTTATGGCCGTGGTACCATGGAGTAATGGATAGCAGCTCGGATTGAGGAATCGGAGAGACGAGTTCGAATTCCAGTCGAATCCACTGCATTCACTTACGTACTAATATATAAAGTATCAATAATAAAGGTATGAATTTTCTTCTTCTCCCCACACCCTCAGCTGGGTAAATAGCAGACCTTCGCTGGAAACTGGTCTATCACAGAAAGAAATTGCAACCTACTGCGGGGAAAAATCTGCCTCGTCAGTCATGTATCAAAAGGGCATGATCGCCTAAGCGTGTATCACGCATGGCACATAACTGACTGACCCTTTAGAAAGGTATGAATCCTCTTCTTCCCCCCCCCCATCAATGGGTAAATAGCAGGACAGACCAGGTTATATATCCTTGGATATCAATGGCAATCTACTGCAGGAAAAAAAGCCTGCCTCGTCAGATACATGATCGCCAAAACGTGTATCACGGATGGCACGTAATTGAGTGACTTTCTCGGTATATTTTACTTTTAGTAACTAATTGCGTCTTAGTGGCTTTATAAAATCGTTTAGTGTAGTAGGATTCAAAAAGCAACGCAGGGAACTTTATTTCTTGATAAACATTTTTTATCATTACACAATTCAGATACAAAACACAATCAAAATAAATTTTATCTTCAGTGAATCTTATTGCAAGAAACTAGAAAGGGACAAATTCATATTACAGAAATTTCGAAAAACATTTGTTTCTAAATCGTGTTGTCTTTTGTTATTTTCGTTTCGTCTCCGTTAAAAAAAAAAAAAAAAAAAACCTAATTGAGTTTAAAATAACGGAACGACACGTTTATTTCTTTATGTCATAACTTAAACCCATCGAAAGGAAGAAAATTGTAAAAGAAAACAAGTAATAGTTTTATTTTAATTTAAAAAAAAATGAAAAATTAATACCGTACGTGACGCATTTTTGTTGTGGCTTTCTTCCGTTGTCATGAAAGAAAAAAAAAAACATTACAATATCGAATTTCTGTCAATCAGATAGCGGCGATTGTGACTTTGGCGATTCAAGGGAATTTTTTGATTTCGCAGACGTTTAATTCATTCTTAATTAATTAAAAGTATTTTCTCAAGACGAAAGTTTGGCTCTTACGTTTGTAGTGAAAGTAAAAAAAAAATAATGTAAGAACTGACCTTTTTAATTAATATTTTCCGACAAGACAGATTTTCGTTAGAGATATCTACACTACGCGAAATTGAAGATGTCAATATTAGTTGTCAATATTTTGTATTTATTTCATGAAATTTGAAATCATTATATAAAGACGTATTTTAATAAAGTAGATGCTGTTTTAGTTTAAAGTCTGGTATTATTTGCTATTAAGATTTATCAAATAAACTGATTCTTATTAAAAAAAAAATGCTACTAATTTTAAGTGAAAACATTTTTTTTAAATAAATGAATATAATATAATAATAATAATAATAATAATAATAATATCGAAAGTTAATGTGTGATATTATGTGATTATCATGTGATTTGTTTATTTAACGGCCTATCAACTCCTTATGGGTCATTTAATGTTGAATTTTGTTTTGGTCGGCGAGCTTTGGAGAAATAAAAATATATGTTATTCTGCTTTCGCAATTGAATACATGGTAGATAATACTAAGTTTTTTTGCTTATAGATGTTTGTGGGGACATGATTATTGGATGTGGGCGTTGGGATATTTTATGTTGTAGTTTTGCGGAAGTTATATTTTGGAACACAGTTTCCTTTCTAATTGTCGGTTATTACATAGATTAATGTCACGAAAGAGTTATTTCATTTTGGTTGTTTGGCTGATTAGTTGATTGAATTTGTTTAGTGACATATCAACACCTCCATGGGTTATTTAATGCCAAAATCTAAATATTTTGAACACAATTTTGTGTCTTCAGCTAAATATATTTTAAACGTAATTGTATGCCTTCAACTACAGATAAAATGTATTGTTAGTCATTTTGCTATAAAATGTATTGTTGGCAATTCCACAATAAAATGTATCGCTAGTCATTTTACTATAAATAGGTACTGTTGGTAATTTTACAATATAAAAATATATTGCTGTTATCTTTACTTTGAAATTATATTTTTATGCTTTCATCGAATCTTGTTATTATTTGGAGTTCTCTATTTTCCCATAGCTGGGACCCTAAGAGTGGAACACAGCAATTACGTGTTGGTTCCACGTTCCTGCTAGCGTCCATTCTACCGATTAGAGGCGTTGCTGCCGTCTGAGGTTTATAGTCATACACAGGACTGATGTGACGTGTTACGCCCGTGAAAATCAAAATGCGTTTACTCATTTGTTCGAAGGGAGATGCAAGAAGCAAAAGCAGTACTTACATTATTTTCATGCGGGTTATTGTCCCCATCTTTGTTGGTATCATCACGTATTGGATGATGTGTTCTCCAGCCCTCATCAGGTGCTTGTTGGTCCGGGTAACCTGCATGGATTTTTAAACTGAACCCTCTATTTAATTTATGAAGCTAGATTGTTCTCGTTTCACAGATCGTGTCTAGAGATATCTCATCTAGTACATTTTTAGTTATTGCACTGCCCATCTCAGGAACTGAACTCACAATTACTATGTCGCCAAATTCACGAACCAACGCTTCAGTCCATTAGGTTGTACCCTTGTGCATTAATTGGAACAACGACTTCAGTTTCCTTTCTTTCACTATACGGTCAGTTTTAGACCCACTAGAGGGACAGGGTGTAATCTATTCCTGTTTTTACCTCGGATTAAGTCATTAGCAATGGTGTGCAGTAATATGGATTTATTTTCGGTGTGTATGATGAAATTTGTTTGGCCTTGAAAAATACTGCGTCATCCGTGATTGCATCAGGTTTTTTTATCACGCCCAGACACTATTGCCCCGACCTTCGATTAGTTGTCCAACGGTTATTGTCTGCGATGTACGTTACTCCAAGGAAGCGTACAAAAATTATAACTTTGCACGAACACATAGGAAAGCCTTTACTAGTGAGAAAATCAAAGTACTATAAACTGTCCCGGAAACTCCAATTTAAATCCAATTGAGAATCTGTGGTGAATCTGCAAGGAAGGACTTCGTGGAACGGACATATGAAGTGCTGACATGTGCACTTGGTCATGTTTCATTGGAAAAAATACGATTAAAGTAAATAATAACGGAATTATTCGTTTTGTTTCAATTGATCTGCACAAGGGTGCAGCTTTGTTTCGTGAATCTGTTGCCATGGTAATTGCGAGTTCTATCCCTGTGCTAGATAATGTCTACTTAGACTCAGTGGAAACGATACGAGCAATAAATAGAGCGTAGATAAGATATAATTAGAGGAACGAGAAAAAAAATTTACTCTCATAGCTTAAATAAAGGATTCAATTCGAAATTTCTTGGATAATTACAAAGATCGGTAAGCACCTGATGAAAGTCGGAGAACACAACGGTCAAAACAACTGAGATAACTATAACAAAAATCAGGACACTCTTGATTTTTTGGCAGAAATTCATAAAATCTTGTTTTAGAAATTGTAAGAAATCAAAGCATGAAGCCATTCATTATCACAAAACTGCCCTTCTCAAATCATACTTTCACACTTGATATCTGTGCTTATGACACAACCATTTAAGTCTTTCTCGATAGTAGGTCTGATCAGTTCCATGAGGTCAAGTTTGCAGCTGATCTAAAATGTGACATAGTCTGTTGTTAACTGGGGCAAGGAATGGCTTGTTATATTTAACGCCTCCAAAACGAAACTTTTCTCTATCACTCACCTGAAAGACGACACTCTGTCTCCCATCTGCATTGCTAATGCTAACCCTGCATGAGAATGACTCGTTGCATGTTCCCGGTTAACATTTTTGGCTGACATGAAGTGGAAAGATTATATTGAAAGCATTGTTAGCTCTGCTGCTAAGAAAGATCGTTCAATATGTAGTGTGAGACAATTTTTCTCTCCTGAATCTATCTTACATAGTTATAAGTCTACCATTCGTGCATGCTTTGAATATTGGTGCCACATATGATCTGGTGTTCCTGCTGTATATTTAGAGATTCTTCAATACCTGTCTATATTTTTGAGATGAGGCATTGTAATTATTTACATAGTTTGGACAGTTGTCCTCATCTTTATTGCCATGGCAACAAAGATGTAAATAGTGTAAATAATTACAATACCTCATCTCCGAAATATAGACAAATATTGAAGGATCAGTAAGGATCCGATATACCGAAAATATGGAGACAATTAGACAAGCCCCACTAGAACCTGGCACGAATATCGAATCATCTAACATTCCTTCCCCGATACAGAGACTTTCGACTCATCCCTTCAAGCTTGGCACCAAGACGTCAATTCAAGGAGAGCCCGTCTGGTTGCAGAAAAAGCGGGACAGATTCTTGTCCAAGAAAGAATGTAGTACAAGCGCTGGATAAAACAGAAATTGCAATCTGATATCTCCCAGAAGGTCGAGGCCTTCCTCAACAGAATTATCAATGAAGAAAACCGAAAGAAGATCCAATATGACCTGGTTAAATCCTTCAGATACGAATTCGATGTGGTCAAGTTCCGCCAAGTACAAAATTAAACATATTGAAAGATCAGAAGATGCACAAGATCTATCACCCCCACGTCCAATGAAAGCAGTAATCAACATCAGCAGAATGCCTCTGAGGAGTCAGTACTGAGCAAGCGTCTCAACTTCATTACAACCATTAGGCGGATATCATACTTAGACAGTATTGTCCGAATCGAGGAAGTAGCCTTGAACATCCCTCAAGCTCGGGCGGATGACCTAAGATGGAAAGTGAGGCAGATATTGGAGAAAGCCATGCCGCCCAAATCAAACTGGAGAGTCTAGCAATTAGCACCCTACAGAGGAATGAAAACATCATTATACTACCGGCTGACAAAGGAAATGCGATTATAGTGATGGAAATATCTGAATATACGGGAAAACTGGAAGACCTCATTAGAAATGGTAGGTACAGTAATGTAAAGAAAGATTTAACAATGAAACCAGAACGAAAACTGTCGCAGATTCTAATCAAGAACAAGAAAGACTTCCTACTTAAGACATAGAAGCAGTTGTCACTTGGTTACATCAAGCTACTTCATATATACGGTCTCTCAAAAATTCACAAAGACGTTATTCCGCTCAGACAAATTGTTACCCGCCAAGGCCCTTTGGGCCATCCTCTCAGTCGCTTCCTTATAGATATAATTGATCCGTTAATAGGAAAGTCACCTTCATATGTCCAAAACTCCATTCACTTCGTGGAAATAATCAAAGATGTTCCCATCTAATCCAACCATATGAACGCGGTGAGTTTGTTCAGCAAGATACCCACAGAGGAGGCACTAGTCAGGGACAACTGGCCTCGGACCCCTTTCTAGGAAAACGGAGTAGTATAATACCAATATATAACCTGATGGAGATGCTGACTTTCTGTACACAAACAATACACTTCAGAATGAGATCACACATATATCGGCAGAATGAGGGCTTAGATAGATAGATAGATAGATAGATAGATAGATCAAGAACATGGACCACTTCCCACCTAAGGCATACAGGCAGTTGTTCAGCGTTACTCCAAGACCTCTCATATATACGCCCCCACAAAAAAAAATCACAAAGACGGTATTCCGCTTAGGCCGATTGTTAGCTACAAAGGCTCTGTGTGTCACCCTCTGAGACGCTTACTTGTAAATATAATTGATCCAGTAATAAGAAAGTCACCTTCATATGTCCGATACTCTGCCCACTTCGTGGAAATAATCAAGGATGCTCGCATCCAATCGAACCAAATGGTGATCCTGTACATGGTGAGTCTGTTCACTAAAGTATCCACGGAAGAGAGACTATCAGTAGTAAGTGATAGTCTGGCCTTGGACTCATCCCTAAGAGAATGGATCAGTAAAACAATATATAATCTGATGGAGATACTCATTTTCTGTACGCAAACAACACACTTCAAGTTAGGATCAGACATATATAGACAGGATAAACCAACTTTGACCTTCAAAAATTTAAATGGCTATCTTTATGCAGTGTCTTCTTGATTTCGCTTCTATAGTTCTCACTACTTAATAATGCTTCTCCATTTTCTTATACTTTCACTTACATTGGTCGTGCCTTAGTGGCTTTACTGCCTTTCATGAGTAAAAAAAAATATCATGTTTCTGAAGTTACGATCGTAATCCTTTCCAAAAATTAAGACCTGGTTTTCTAAGAAAGTAGATAAATTTACGAGCTATCAAATACAAAATGAATTCTTTACAAACTAAACTATTTGTTTCGATGAGGTAACTTTTATTTCATAATGTGTAACTACAATACGGGTATGTTTAATAATGAAAAGTTGTCTTTTTACATACTTTGTGTAAATAAGAATATTGAGGTAAAAAAAAATCCCCCGTCTTTTATGAAATTCCGAACATCACCAGTGGCGTTCTTGTTGCTGCTTTTAAATGAATAATTACGAGATAGCAATTCAACCTGGTCATGTACCAAAGTGAGTGTTACGACGGTGCCAGAAAACATTCTGGTGTTGCAGCGAAGATTTTAAATATTAAAACCAGATATCATTACATTCATTGTCACAGATATTCAGACTTAACCCAAAAGGTCACATTGTTAAGGGGTACTATTGGATGTACTCAAGAGATTGTTGTTTTTATTACATATTCTCTTAGAGGGAAAATCTTGTAAGCAGTTAAAAAAAAACAGTTCAAATGTCAGGATGGCAACATTTTAAAGCTCAGAAGTGCAATGGACAGTCTGGTCTGTGCAGCTCGCGTTAAAAGAATTATGGACAACTACGGCCCATTGTTGAATCAGATGGAATCTTTTGATTTATTTTTAGGGTTTAATATAAGCCATCGAATTATTCACACTTATAATTTACATAAAACAAGTATCATCATCATCATCTTCATCATCATTACCATCATCATCATCAGTTCCATGACCCGGTCTATTTATAGTTCCCTCACGTTTGTCTGGGCTAAGAGCCGGAGAGGCATTCCCTCATATGTAGCGTGTATTGGGCAAGTAAACCCAGCGAAGCCCATCTGTCTCCAAATTAAACCACAGCCGATATCATCCAACTTGAAGGCTCTCCTTGGTTTCGGAGACGTGGACGTTGATTCCATCGGGATAACTCTTCGCTTTGGCTTCACACTTGACTTCACTCTAGGAAGTCTTCCGCCCAAAGACGCCGTATCACCACCCCATTGAATGAACACATATCTATGGAATCGAGCTAACCTTACCCTGTTTTGGCCTCGATAAATTCGCCTCTCCAGATAAGCGTGGTGGGTTAACCGCTTTAGTTGACGATGACCTGTGTATGCGTCAAGTAATGCTAGGTTACATGGTACCAGTGACCTGACATCCTAAAACTAAATTATCTTAAACATACAAACCCAAAATCTGTCGTCATGTAACACTTGCAGAATCGTTATTGAACATTCGTAAAGAGAGCAAAGGTACGTAACTTTAATAAAGAAACAGTGAAACGTTTCAAAAAGACTTATTATTCAATGTTACGCTTTGTATATAGTCATAGAAGTAATGGATGAGTGTCCGAATGTTTAGAATGTTTGATTTATGGCTATAAAATCCAGGTTCAAATCCCACCAAATTCGTTCTGTCAGGAAGGGGACATTCATGATTATCGGTCAGGGGTAATGATCCCAATGAGCGGCACCCCTTTGGAAAATGTCTGAAAACCATACCACCTGTTGACTCAAGTCATGAGTGAATTTAGGTAGACGGAATTATTCAAAAGCTGTTGATGCTAGCACGAATCACAAGTTATTGCGATCGCTGGTTTGATGGTTTGTTTAAACAGTTGATCACGCTGTATTACTGATATAGCTACCCGAAAGTGCAACTTTTGGTCCGCCCAGCATAGTTACAGGTGGGCTTCGTAGATGTTAAACGAACATGAACGTGCCTAGGCAGTTGTCTGCAACAAGGATTGGCTAGACACTCTAGCAGACCGGTGTGTTCGGAAATGTGTAGCCGGCGATTATAATTAAGAAATATACTGTCCTGTAATGTGTCGGGATCTATACATTATAATGAATTTAATTCCATTAAAAGATCATTTAATGCAATTTTGAAATCCCTTAATTTTAAATGGATTTATAACTGTGAAGTAGACATAGAGTAAAGCGGATGCATTTCACATACTTTTTAAAAAAGAAAGCCTAATCATTTTGATTTAAAAAAAAATCGTATAAAACGTAATCCTTAACTTATGTTTATGCCTAAAATTCCAATCATGCAAACACTTACTGGGGAAATTCGGCTACCACGGCAGCAGCAGAACGATCTTTCTCTGCAACGGTGAAAACCGAAAACATATGCGCCCTGCATGTTATAAAGCTCTTACGTGGCTGAGTGGTTAGAACGTTTGCATTCTGACTAAGAGACCTGGGTTCAAATCTCACCATGGTCGATTTGTCAGGAAGGAGACCTCCTGATGTTATCGGACAGGATGGGTGGATCACAGCGTGCAGCACCTCTGGAAAGTGCCATACCACGGGTTATGTTTGTCCAACCCAGAGTATGGTTTGCAGATTTGTGATTGAAATTGGGGGCCGTCGATAGCTGTGCTAGCACGAAGTCACAAGTCATCGTGGCCGAAGGCTTGAGCGCGATGACCATGTTTAAATTGTTGATCACGCTAGATAACACGTTCTTTCTCAGAAACTATAACTAAAGTCTGGTCAGCATTGTTGCAGTATAAACCAGAAGTGGGCATTGTGGGTGTTGAATAAACACAAAATGCGCCAGAGCAAGCGTCTGCAATAGGGATTGGCTAGCCGCCCTACTAGACGGGTATACGTTAGTCACACAGAACTATATTTTGTTATTGTCCATTCATTACAAGGCCTAAGGCGACAGTCAAGGTACAAAGTTACTGAATACGCTTGCTTTATGGGTGAAAGAATTATGTAGGTATGCAGGATAGATAACGATTGACTGGAAACTTGAACAGGATAAGATTGGGGAAGCAGTCTGTCGGGTGTCTGTTCCAGAAAGCAGCCATTTTTGGAAAGAAGCAGTCCGAATGGAACTTCCTTCTTAGGAATAACATACGAAAGGAATCAATATGGTTCGATTCTGTGTACATGGAAAAGGCGTGTCTTAGCTGTAAATGTTCTGAACTGGTAGCACTAAAGAATGTAGCTGGTCAGAACGTATTTCATGGAAATAGCGACAGAATAGCGAGAGACTTGCAATGATGTGTTTGTAGGAAAATGTAGGTTTGAAAATAGTCAATCAAACACAAGTCCGAGTAAACGCTTTTGAATTCTGTCGAAGCTGGAAAAAAGATGATGAGGAAGTTCCAGTCGTGTTGTGTCAACAATAATTCCTTTTTAGTCTGATCTGGTTCTTGTAAAGATAAAGTGTGGCAGGAGGAATCAGAATCTTTCCGCTGTTAGTTAAGGAGTCGACCATTTGAGTTAAACAAAACATAGAAAACTAATTCGATGCTAACATCAAAAGTTTAGTTCTAGTTTAGTTTTAAAAACATTTAGTTTTGTTGCATTTTTAAATATTAAATTATTAAATCGTATGATAAATATACAGTTGATTCTTTATATAGTTCCGACTGTCTTTGTACCTATTGTATTATTATTTTTGTAGTATTAATTTTGTATTATTATTGCAGTATTACTTTTTGTATTATTATTTATTGTATTATTATGTACCTATTGTAATATACTTATTGCATATTGTATTTTTTAGTTTTCTGGTTGCGTTTTGAAATATAAAATTATTAAATTTTATAAAAAATATGCAATTGTTTCTTTATCTAGTTTCTATTGTTTTTGTACCAATTGATCAACAAAGAGAATTTACCAACATTTTGAAAAGTAACCTATTATGAACTAATTAAAAAAAACAACTTAAATAATACTTTCTCTACTCTTTTATTAATGATTGAAAATATTTATGCAAGCAGTATTTTGTAATTAACATTTTTTGAAAATGTTTTTAACAATTTTGGTTTTCAAAATCTGTTATATCTGTCTTATCTAAGTTTAAATTTATAAACTCGACATAAAATATCAGATGCAACCAAACTAGACTTTATTTCCCACCTGAAAATAAGTCCCTTGAGAATAAATCAATTAAACTTATTTATTCTTAGTTTTCTTTTTACATTTTTAGATAATTTTATCTTTAAAAAAACTGAGGGTGTCTTGTGAAGTGTTATCGGCTCTGCTCTAGAATAATCTTCGAAATATTCTTTTTACCAATTAATAGCAGAATCGACAATCGAAAACGTAATGTAAGCTTAACGTACACATACACAGGAATGGAATAGCTGTTTTACTTATGAGATAAGTCCATGTGAAATATAATCTAATTGAACTTAGTGTTATATATATATATATATATATATATATATATATATATATATATATGAAACACTGGCGATATCCTAAAAATGTTATCGGCGCTGATTCAAAACCCCTTTAAAGCGGAATGTAGGCGAAATATCAGTTATTTTTGTAACCGTCTTAACTATAGGGCCTGCTTGTTGCGATCTA